>CM060171.1:118249957-118849957 GCA_030549775.1 Tamarix chinensis
ATATGGTCTCTTTAGTGGACTCAAACATTGGTATGTGATGCTTCATTGGTTATTTTTTTGTTGTGTGAGTATGTTATTCTTGTTATAGCAAAATATATAACTAAGGAGAACAAGATGAAGAAGTGGTTTTAGTGGCTTACTTATGCACCAATTCATACTCTGTAGCTATGAGATGCTTGATGTAAAAAATGATCTGTACCAATCCATGTATTGCTCGTATTGTGAGCATATGTTAGGCGAGTCCCTTGATGACACCTTGGTTAGGTGTGCTGTGGATTTTGAGGTACATGGTGCATATAAAATTGGATTGTATAGAGTATGTGTTGTTAGATGTTCTATTGACAAGTTACCCTAATCCAGGTTGTGGTCCTAATGATTAGAGGTACAATAGTGTGTTAGTGCTCGACCTTAGAGGTTCTAAGGTTATGTGTTGGGCTATAATTGGAGATGATAATGTTGTTTAGCTTGAAGTGTTATCTTGTGAGGTTGGGGTGATACAAATAGTTTCTTCTATTGTTGATCTAATATGTGTGCTAACAAAGCCATTGCTTGCTTGTGTTCATTTATCATGAGGGGTTCTTTTAACCTAGAGGTTTATGATGATCTTTTGTGATCCTATTACTTGTTGTTACAAATATTGTGTTAATGTGGAGATTGTGAGATCATGAATTTTATTTGTGTGTGTATACTAGCATGAATTTTTGCATATAAGTGTATGAAGAAGTTTGAAGCCAAAATGAGATAAAGGGAGAAAACACCGAGAGAGAGGGCGTGTTTGTGAACATAACTCAGATTTTTTGTGGTATACGTGGTCTTGTATTATTTTGGAATAAGTTAAGAGTTTTGAAAAAAATATGGGCTATTTTTTTACTATTTTTTTTTATCGTTCGCTCGTGTTGGTTACATATTTCTATAAATAGATGTGTATGAAACCCTAGAAATGTGTGGTATGCCGTCAGACCCATCCAACCCCTATTTTCTTGTATTCTCTTACATTTTTAGGAGAATTATGTACTAAGTGATATTGTGAGGTATGCTTTTATTCTTATTTTAATCACTAGTGATGTATGTAGTAAATATCATCATTGTCTACCCAATTGTTATTGTATTTTGATTGTTCTCTCAATTAGATCTTAGGATTTCCCGATTACTTGGTAGATTAGGTCATGAGCATTAACATCTGATGGATTTTTTTTCCTACAATGAATAAATGATAACACCTTTGAAATAGTAATTTCAAACAAGAGTTGATTGAAGGTTTAGATCTTTAAATTATATTAATAATGGAGAAATTTAGGAATGGAGAGGATAATAGAAGAGAGAAGGAAGGGGGATGTTGGTGGATGAGTCTAGAAAAGATTTGGAATGAATGGTTCATCTCTACAACCCTAGGTCTTCCTCTTAAGAAGGAAAAAACAAGTGTGTTTTCACTTCCGCGTTGTAGACCAACACAATCAAGTTGACCATGGTGGGGTCATGTCAAGCCTTACCTCGGTAAATATTTAACCACTTTGACAGTTCTTAGGGCATCCACAACAAAGGGAGCAAAAAAAAATCAATACATCTTTTAAAATTAAAAAATAATCTTTTTACCTCTTTTAAACTTTAACTACACAACAAAGGTTCAATAATATAATATTAAAATATACTATCTTATCAATCTATACCCCAACATAAACAACTAAAATATTTATTTAATTAATAATATTATTAATTAAATACTAATTTCTATTATTAAAAAATAATTTTTTAAATTTAATAAAAAGATATAATTTTTTTTACATATATTAATATATTTTTATCATTTTAATTAATTACAAAATTAATTATCTTCTTGATAATATTTGTATAATACTAATATTAAATATTAAAATAAAAATTAATATTTTAATATTTTTAAGTTAAAATATTGATAAAATGGGTTGTCAATTGATTTTTGCGTCGGCGCACAAAATTGCGCCCGACACATTATTCACCCCTTTGCCACCCTGTTGCTCCGTTACTGTGGCGTGTTGTGCAAAGCAACGGGCGCAACAAAATTTTTGACGCTCCGTTGTGGGGGCTCTTAGCGCTTCAACCCAAAATTCTTTGATAGACCTTGAAAATACCTAGAGGGGGTGAATAAGGTTTTATGGAATGGAAATGATAGAATAAAAATTAACATATAATATAGAGTGGTTCAAGAGTGAATTACCCTTTATATCCACTACCAAAAAGTTCTCCATTTTAGATTTTGAAATAGTGATGTGTTTTTATTGAATACTATTCTCTTAGTTTATGAGCTTTACAATCTAAATGACTCTCTGAGAGATAATTTACAACTTTACCTATTTATCTTCTCTAGAATCTCCATAATAATCTCTTAAGAATGATAGGCAAACACTCACTAACCCCTTTAAATGAATTTTGTGAGGAGGTTGTCATTACAGATAATTCTTAACAATAATACAAGATATGGAAATGTAGAACTTTGGAATAAATGTAATCTATCTAGATGTAATAAGAGATCTTACAATTTGGTAATAGTTTTAGCTAATAGAAGTGAGGAAAGTGCACTTTTCGGTAAAATATTAGAATATGAAAGTTTGAAAATTTTGAGTGAGCAATTAAATGATTTGAGATTAAGAGATTAATTGCACAATCAATGTTGTTGAATTTTTTTGTGATGTATATATAGGGAACTTATTTATAGGGGTTACCCTTATTATGTAGCTGTTAGATACAAAATATTAAAAAGTTATATCGTTGAATGAATAGTAAATCAACATTTGATGCTCACCAGTCGATCAATATGGATAGTTCAGTCAATTTGTTATACGACCAGTTGATTGGTGGATCAAACTAATCCACTGTATATGTTTAGACAATAAGTAAAAAGTTACCATTGTGCAGACCGCTTGATCAATTTATTGAAACCAGTCAATTGGCTATGCATAATGCACATTTGGTATTAAAAACATATGTGAATAGTGACATGGTATGGTAAGACTAGTCAATGTATTGGTTTTATCAATCTATTTGTTCGCTCAAATCAGTCCATTAGTTAGGAACCAATGGATTGGTTTAGCAAAAACCAGCCAACATGTTTAAATAGAGATGAATAGGTTTATGTAGGAATAAAACCCATAGATTGGTTGATTAAACTCGTCAATCGATTTCCTCAAACAAGTTAATTAGGTTGGCAAAACTAGTAGATGTTTTTAACAGACTTGAATGGATTTCTACAAGAATAAAACCCATGGAGTAGTTGGCCAAACCATTCAATCAGTTTCCTCAAATTAGTCGATCATTTTAGCAAAACAAGTTTGTATGTTTAAACAGAGATGAATAAATTTCTGCAAGAGTGAAACCCATGGGTTGGTTGGTTAAACCTATCAATTAGTTTCCTCAAACCATTCAATCAGTTTCTTGAAAATAGTAGATGAGTTTAAATAGAGAAAAACATATTTATATAAGAATAAAACCTATAGACTGGTTGCTTAAACCAATCGATCAACTTTCAAACTAGCCAATTCATCTAAGTTTAAATAATTTCATGTCTTTGATTAAATTGAGCTAGTCGATCTGTATTAGTTCCAACATGAACCAACCATTTATTTTTAAAAAAACTTTTGAATTGTTTGTGAAATATATTCAAGTTAAGTGTTTTTCAACAAAATGTTTTAAAGAGTTTTACTTTACTCAACTTAACTCTTTACATGAAACCTAAGAATTAAGAAATATTATCCTTAACCTTAAATTCTTGGTTAACCTAAGACTTAACTTTATTTCTCTTTTACATTTGTACATTTGGAGAAGGCTTTGAGTGGATGTGTTTTAGATTGCTTTGTAAGTTAATTATTATACATGCAAACTTAAGAAAATACATTTGTTATCAATATCCATTTGTTATCATCAAAACAAGTATAATAACATTGTTTGACCTTTGAGGTCAACCATCTCCCCCTTTTTATGATGACAAACAAAAAGTACATGATTGTAAATGTAAATGAGTAATGAGTATACGGTATGTAAGACATTTACTATTTATGCAAATTTTACTCCAAACTCTTAGATTCTCTCCTTCTTTTGCTCTCGGAAGCAAAAGAGACAAATAATAGTCATATGGGGAGGGGGAAATCCCCATAACATGTGCATATAAAGTATTAGACATAAGTATACATGATGGGATGACAAAGAATACTCCTCTTGAACAATACATAGGTGATGGCTTGGAGGTGAGTATTTTTCTAAAAAAAATGAATGAATAATTAGTATAATGTGCAACCAGAAGTGATAGATATAAGATAAAGCAAAAGGTCCAATATCTTATTAATAATTAACATTTAGTAATACATGAGATAGATGACATACAAGCTATACATATTGAAGAAACAGACTATGATGAAGCTAAACCTAAAATAAATGTACAGGTCTTGGTCAAGGAAGACCGGAGCTGGGAAAGGCTAAGGGTGTAACTAGAATAGTGATGGAAGGCATGGACTAGATGTCAAAGTTGTCGCTTGTAGTTTCCTTTTAGTCATCTCTCTTAACCACAACACGTCTAATCCTAGTTGCCTTAGTGAGGGACTCAACGAAGACTATATTAGAAGAAGGAGGAGTGGTATTTCGATCAGTAGGGGTAGGAGCAATGTCATGGTCCTTATGGACAGACATATCATCTCTAAGAGTGTCTATGCGATCCTGGTGATGCGACACAAAGTCAAGATGTATATAAGAGTGTAGTACAGACATATTTGTCTATATGATGCTCTGTCTTTGCTTCATGGAGGCTAGCATCCCAATGATAAAAAAAGAAGATCATGAACATTAGCAAGTGTCACACAACCATATGGAGGAGGCACAAGAGGGGCACGAAAGGTAGAAGGGGTGGTGGTGGATGCAGAGGCTCCCTTAGTGGATGAGAATGATAAGCCTTCTAGAGTCATAGTGTCATATGATGGCAGCGGCAGACCATCTTCTGCATGCTGTGAAGATTGTGATCTAGATGATGTAGAGAGATGACCGCTATGATGTAATGAGGTGAGAGCCTTAGGTGCAATCTCAAGTATTTGGCTATCCATACTCATCTGATATCCCATTCTTCAAAAGATAAATGCATCCAGGATGTCAAGCCCATTGTGTAAATGAAGTGGGGTAGCCGTAAAATCTCTAAAATTAACTTTAAAGTCACAAAGAATTCACATAATAAGAGAGCCATACTTTAGGGCTTCCTGACTGTGCCCAGCCATATGAGACATGTGTCAAAATATGTCATCCCCAAGCATATGGGGTTATAGGAAACAATGTGATGAACCCCATACTAGCCCTTGGGGGTCATTTTTGCCCTTGATCTAGCTTTAGGAAAAAGAATAGAGGATACCATGTACTGACACACCCACTTAAAGGGTGTTAGGGCGTAAGAGTTGGCACTACCTCCATAAACAAAATGATGATGATGCATGTCTGATAGAATCTCATCAGGAATCTTGGTTCGCATCCACTCTGTATAAGTCATGCCAGACTCGACGTTATGCTCAATGTCAATAATTTGAGCAAGCCTGCCTTATCCAAAACAATGGGAACACCCAATAAACGAGTGGTGATGGTGCCTCCCATAACATCAACTATGATATTTATATAAAAAAATTGAACCAAGTTAGGGTAGACTGGATCGTTGAGAGTGAAAAGAGGGAGAAGGTGAAGGTCAAAAAGGGACTACATAAAGGGAAGTTTGAACTAATCAGTTCATGATATCATATCAATGCATTTCCTCGGCAGTACTTTCTTTTTATAAAAGAATTTGATTTGGCATTTTTGGTCATCCATAGTCTAAAAGAAATAGATAGAGTGAGGAGATGCCTTAGTGGTTCTAGCTAAGTGACATGTAGAGAGAATAGGTACCTTGGTGGATAAGGAGAGAGCGGGAAGAGCATTGGGCCTAGATTGAGGCAAATATGGGAGCCTAGTTTCTTCCAAAGAAGAGAAAGAAGATGAGGATGCCTGGGATAGAGCGTGGTAAGGTAAAGTAGTGGGTTCTCAAATATGAATTATCGTTCAAGCCAGATGACTTGATTGGGGACGAGCGTGTTAAGTGGGCTGAGCAACAACACCCCCATGAATGGCGATAAAGTAGTTGATTTATTCTTTTCCATTTCACTTCAATAATAATCATTTGACAAGAATAATTCAAAATGATAGGGCATGAAGCTATTCAAACTTATCTAAGAGAGAGAAATTCAAACAAAGTTGTTTAAGAATGAGAATTTTCACAAATGATGAGAAATGAGGAAAGCTAATGCACCGTTTTTCTGAAATTATCTGAATGAGTACAAACACAATCCCAATTTAGCCTTTAGACGAGTTAAGTTAAGGCATATTAGACAAATTGAAAAGTTAGATATTTGGTGAATTACCTTGATTCAGGCAAGTGAGAATGAAATCAATGGAGATTGTATTTGAAAAATGATAGTTTGTCATTGATTTGACCTTGAGAAGTTTGATTTTTTATATTTTGACAAAGGATTGAGCGATTTGAAAGAGAGAGTGAGAAGAGTCGAAGAGGAGTTGATGGGTTTGGGAAAACTGGGGTGGAGGGTTTGGTTGAATAGGCGAGGTCTGTATTTATATACCAATCGACTAGTATTAGTCATCCAGTTGACTGGTTCTGCTTAAGTTAGTCACAAACCAGTAATGGTTTTACCCCTCTAGTTTATACTCATTGGTTGACTGGACCTCTTACCCCATTGACTAGTTTGTCGACTAATCGGTTGGTTTGCCTAGTTAGGTCATATTTTTAATTTTTCAAGTCCCTTTGATTGAGAGTCATAATTTGATATGATGATAATAATAATAATAATAATAATAATAATAATAATAATAATAATAATAATAATTACTATTATTGTTATTTATAAAACATATAACATTAATCAATGGTCATATAGGTCATATTTTTGAATTAAATTTATATAATTTTTATTGTGATCTTGGTTAATGCCATGATTAATCCTTATCTTTTTCAGAATTTTTACAATCTTGAGAGAGATTTAATTTTGATCATAGAAATATCATTGCAAGCTCTCACCTAATTGTTGTGAATCTTTCTTCATTTAATGGCTTAGTGAAGATGTCTCTCCATTGATTTAATGTATCTACAAATTCTACACATAAATAACTATTTTCAACATGGTCTCTTATGAAGTGATGCCTTTTTTCTATATGTTTAGACTTACAGTGTTAAACATAATTTTTAGTGAGACATATAACATTAGTGTTGTCACATGTAATTTGAATGTTTTCAAGTTTAATCCCATAATCACTTAATTGATGTTTCATCCATATAATTGTTCACAACAAGCACCAGATATTATATACCGTGCTTCAATTATAGAAAGTGCTACACTAAATTATTTCTTGTTATGCCAACTAACTAGAGCTTCTCTAAGACATTGGCAAGTATTCAAAGTAATTTTTCTATCATCCTTATATCCTGCAAAATCAACATCATAATAAGATACACTAGAAGAGTATCACTATGGTAAAATAAGCTTAGGTTATGAGTGCTAATAAGATACATAAGGATTCTTTTAATGATGGCCATGTGAGATTCCTTGGGATTAAATTGAAACCTAGCACATGGGAATACACTAAACATGATATTAGGTCTAGATATTGTATGATAAAAAAGTGATAATATCATACCTTGATATCGCTTTTGATCAACTAGCTTACCTTTGTCATCTATGTTAAGCTTTGTGATAATGACCATTTTCTCTCATTCATTACAAACTTCTTGAGCAATTATTTTGTGTACTTTTCTTAGTTGAAAAAAATTTATTCCTTTGATTACTTGATTTGCAGTCCGAGGAATTAGGTTAACACACCCATCATGATCATTTCAAACTCAATACACATTAAGGTAGAAACGTCCTTACACATGGACTCATTAGTAGCATTGAATATTATGTCATCGATATATATTTGTCCAAGAAATAAGTATTTTTTTTATTTAAAAAAATATTTCTATCAATTTTACCTCTTTCAAAACCCTTTTCTAATAGAAATTTACTTAACTATTCATATGAGGCTCTAGGAACTTGTTTTAAATCGTAAAGTGACTTATTGAATTTGTAAACATGGATAGGTTTTGAGTTATTTTTAAAATAGAGTAGTTTCTTACCATATATCTCTTATTCAATAAAACCATTAAGGAAAGCAATTTTTGACATCCATTTGATATAGTATAAAGCACATGGATGATGAAAATGTAAAAAAAAACATACGTATAAACTCAAGTCTAGCTATAGGGGAAATTGTTTCCTCAAAATCAATGCCTTCCTCTTGGTTATATCCTTTAGAAACCAATCAAGCTTTGTTTCTAACCACAACACCCCTTCATCTAACGTGTTTCTAAATACCCATTTAGGCCCAATGATGGGCCTATTTGGAGGCAACATGACTAATTCCCAAACTTGATTTCTCTCAAATAGGTTAAGGTCACCTTGCATTACCATGACCTAATTTGCATAATTAATGGCTTCTAAGTGAGACTTAGGTTCCATTTGAGATAGAAATGATAAATAATTACAAATGCTACCTAATGAGGATATTGTTGCAACTCCTCTCGTTGGATTGCCAATGATTCACTCTTGAGAATGTCCATAGGCATATCTCCATGCTATATGAAGTGCCTCTCTCACTTCATCCTCTTTTTGATTGATATGAGGTAGGGCTGTTCACGGTTCAAATATCCGATATTTTGGATATTTGATTGTCGGATATTTGAAATTTTGGATATCTAAAAATGATATTTGATATTTGATTTGAAACTTCGGATATCCGGAAGATCGGATATTTGAATTTTCGGATCAGATATCATCGGATATCAAATATAACCGGTATTAGCCAAATACAATTTCAAATATAAAAAAATTACCAAATGACAAATATATTTTATATTATCCGATTTGTTGAGCGAATGGTGAACAAATATCCGATTCGCTTAGCAAATATCCGACTTACTCAACAAATATCCAATGTTAAAACTAAAATAAGAAAGGAGTGCATGGAGTCTATCGGTATGTAGAGTATTTTTATTTTTATAAATATCTAAAAAGGGATTGTATTAAAAATATAATTTCAATTAAATTAAAATTTTCCTCAAATAATAAATAAAGTAAGTACAAATTATACAAAAACACATATAAATTTATTTATATACAATTATATATAAAATAAAAAATTATAAAAAAATGTATAAATATTTTTCTTCGGATCGGATATTATTTGTATTTGTCGGATCGGATATTTGGTTTGTTTGACTTTTCGTTGACCGGATCGGATATTTGATTTGAAAAAAAATCGGATCGGTTATTTGTTTTTTCGGAACGGATCGCTTCGAATATCGGATCAAATAAGCAGATATTGGATAATATGAACAGCCCTAATATGAGGTTCTTCATCTTTCTCTTCTTCTATCCCGACTTGCCATCATTTTTGAGCAAGCTCTCAACTTGGATGGAATGATTTACTTCTTCCTCTTGAGTTTTATAGACATTAGAGTAAGATTCATCATCAAGAAACATATATGGATCCTTCAATGCAGAGTCGAAGACTACCATCCTTCTTCTTTACAAACAATATCGGTGCTCCCCATGGTGATATGCTTGGTTGGATATACCCATGCTCCAATACTTCCTCCAACTGAACCTTCAATTCTTTCAATTCCACCAGCGCCATTTTGTAAGGTGCCTTGGAAACAGGCTCAGCTCCCGGCACTAGCTCAATCTTGAAGTCAATTTCCCGGACTGGAGGCATGCCTGGTATTTCTTCTAGGAAAACGCTTGAAAATTCTTTAACTACTGGAATAGTGTCCAAAGATGTTAGATCCTTATTAAGCTCCTTCACACTGCATAAATATAGAGGACACCCCTTCTGGATCAAAGCATTCAATGCAACCGCTGATACAACCTTAGTGGTCGGCTCGGGTTGAGTCTTCCGATATGAAACTCTAGTACCCTTCGGGCCTCGCAGAATCACCCGCTCCTGGGTACAATCAATAACCGCTTTGTACTTTCCCAACATATCCATGCCTAGAATTACGTCGAAGTCTTTTAGATCCATCCCGACCATATCTACTAGGAATTCTACCCCTTCTATATCTAAGGCCACGTTGTAAAACCTCCGACTACACTCCATCCTGTCACCCGACGGAAGCATAACAGATAGTTCTATTCTAGTAGATGGTGATAATCCAGCCTTATCAGCAAAAGCAGAGGAAATGAAAGATGACATGTCACCCGAATCAAAAAGCACATAAGCTGGAAATGAGTAAATGGTAAACATACCGGTAACGACATCCAACTGTCGGTCTGCCTCGGCCTGACTGATAACGTTCAAGTGCCCTCCTGATTGACCTCCTTTCTGAGGATGAGGCTTAGGTCCCTGTGGTCTTCCCCTGTCTCTCAAACTAGGGCACCAGATGGAGCAGGTGCTCTCTGATAATACTACGGAGATGAGTTCTGTCGGTGCTGCTGATAGGCCTGCTGCTGAGGTATAAGAGCTCCCTCTTGCTGAAATGATCGGGGCTGACTCTGTTGAAAACGCGGGGGCCTCCAACACTCAATTGTCCTGTGTCCCCGCTTCCCACAATTCTGGCAAGTTACCACTCTGCCATTGCAATCTCTACCTGGATGATTACGGCTACACCTCCTGCAAACTGTTCCTCTTGAGGGTCCTTGATCTCTGTTGTGATCTCTCGGTGGGGGCCTCTTGGAATCTCCAAACCTAGGCTGAGTTCTACTTCCTGAACTCTATACCTCGGGCTTCCTCTTCCCAAGGATGGCATTCTACTCGTGTACCAACGTGTCTGCAATGCAAGTACGCTCATAAAGGGATGCTAAGTCGGTGAAAGGTACTGCACGCATCATACGACGGATGCTGAAGTTCAATCCCTGCTCAAATTGGAACACCACTGTGGAATCGTTGGCGGCAATTCTTGAAGCAAACCGGAGCAGTTCTATGAAGCGGGCATAATATTGGCGGATGGTCATCGGCCCCTGCGTCAGCTGCATAAACTCCTGAAGCTTATCCCTCCTGAGGCTCTCGGGATAGAATCTGGTGCGTAAGGAGGTCTTAAATGCCTCCCAAGTAGCTGGAGGACCTTCTTTGGCACAAAGCTCTTCCCACCAGGCATCTGCTACGCCCCGGAGGAAGAAGGCTGCAATGCTGGGCCGTCGATCAGCTGGACAATTCACGGCCTCAAAGGTGCGATCCAGATCGCGGATCCACCCCTCTAGGATCACCGGGTTCTCCTCCCCGGAGTATGTCGGAGGATGATGTCCCGTAACTCTCTGAAGCCAATCCTCCCCAACACCATGGACTTGCTGGGTGAACTCAAGAAAGGCGGTGACGCCCCCCTCTAAACGGCTAATCCTCCCGTTGTTTACCATCTCGCTGCACCAAAAATAAACACTTAGAAATGAACCCATTGGTTCAAAATTATTAACGAGGATTTCTACTTCTTAGGGAAACCCTAATCTACCCTTGTACTCCTCACCGTGGCCGGGATCCAAAAATTTAGAAAATAAAATGGTTTTCCATTAAGGTGGAAAATTCTTTTCGAAGTTCAATAGCAACTTCCAAAATTAACTTTATTTCCAAAGACGAGCGTGGTCAACAAGATCGACCGCTCTGATACCAACTTATAACACCCCCAAAATTTACATATATATATATATATATATATATATATTAATAATACTTATAACTTAAACCGTAAATTCTAGAAATGTTACCGCCACACTTAGTACCAGACCGGTTCACTCCTACCGTTCCAATACTAAGTGCTAAGGCTAAAGAAAACAACTCAATAAACATTAATAGGTTGTCCAAATTCAAAGATACGAAAATCAGGTACGCACAAGTCTTTATTCAATTCCAAATACGAGGTTAGTTTTTCAGGAAAGAGAAATAACTACAATAATGAAGTTGTTTTGAAAGTACTATTCATAAATAGATAAGATAGTAATAATAAATTCAATGGAAAGCCGGCCATGTCACTCTGACAATCGATCCAACCCGATCGTCACTTGTCCCCACCTGAGGTCCCATAGACATAAACACATAACTGAGCACTAAGGCCAACACATAAACACATAACCCATGCAGAATAATATAGGCATAATCATCAACAATAACATAAAGGCAAATGAACGATCAGGTGGAAATGCTAAAATAATACTTATAGTTTAAATTAATTACTTCATTAATCCTTTATCAAAATATTTTCACACCATATTCTTTAGTCCATACGATTACGGGAACCCCACTATTTTAGCCGGTGGATCGGTCACGAGGGTACATGCCCTGCCACTATTATATGCCGGTGGATCGGTCGCGAGGGTAACATACCCTACCACTATTATATGCCGGTGGATCGGTCTGGCCCCTTTGTCGTATGGTGTTCCACTGTAAGTAATTAGTGTCTTCTCATATCTTAACAACACATATAGTTTGGTTTGTTGAGCTAGGGATCCCCCACTATTATAGCCGATGGATCGGTCGCGAGGGTACATGCCCTGCCACTATTATAGTCGGTGGATCGGTCGCGAGGGAAAACATTCACTGCCACTATTATGCCGGTGGATCGGTCTGGACCCGGCTCAACATCTTCCACTTTACGTAATTAATATTTTATGTGTCTTATTTAGAAATCATCAAGACTTGCACGTCAGCCACCCACCATGCTTACTCCTCATCTTAGGTCGACCCCTCCAACCTTAGTTAATCATCACCACTATAGTTAGTTATGACACACTCTAGCACCCATGCAAAACCCTAACTTCCATGCAAAACCCTAACTCCACGTAGACCATGCTTCCATGCAAACCCTAACATCATACCATTTCATGCAAGCCTCTAATACCGTACCATTTCACACAAAACCCTAACACCATGCCCTTTCGTGTAAAACTCTATCACCCTACTATTTCATGCAAACTACTAACACCATACTATTTTATGCCAAACCCTAGCAGCATGTAACTCCATGCAGAACCCTAACTCTTATGCAACCCTAGATCCCATGCAACCCTAACTCCACGTAAAACATATTTCCATGCAAACCCTATTCTCTCATGTAAACCCTAACTCCACGTAAAATATATTTCCATGCAAACCCTAATCCTCATGCAAAACCCTAATCACCAAGCAACCTCATCAACAATTTACAACTCCATCATTATCACATCATGCATGTCTTGAAACCACATTATACAACAATAACAACATCAATGTACATATGATTCTCATGCCACCATTTATCCACACCAACATACTTCAATCCCACAATCATGCTGTATTAATAACAATTATACAACATTCACATGAAATACACTATAACTAACATCACATGGCATGCATAGCATAAAATCACATAATACAAGTATGACCTTAGCACCCCTTACCTAAAACGTCACCTGTCTTGGAGCATGCTCCTATACCACTTGAGGGCTTTGGTTAGACTCACCTACTATGAGAAAAATACTAGGATTAGGTTTTCTCTTAAGAATGCTATCATTTCTAACTTATCCCAAGACCTTATTTTTAATTAAAAATTATGATATTAGAATTGACTCTACAAAATACTAGTAGAATATTAATAATAAAACTAATGCAGTTCAAAATAAAAAAGTGATATAAGGGTTTCTGCCCTTCACCAAAATAATATGAGTAAAGATAAAGATAATAATAATAATAATAATAATTCTATAATAACTAAATATTACAAATAAATATAATATCAAGAATAATAATAATAATAATAATAACAATAATATATAAGCTTTAAAATTTAAAGTGGGGTTTCGACCCTACTTATAACTAATGACCTACTATTTATTAATATTAATAATAAAATTCATAACATATATAATAATATTGAAATAATAAAGATAATGATAATATTATTATTAATGGTTATAAGAAAAATAGGAATAATAATACTAAAATACATAAGTGCGAATGTTAATACAAAATTAGGGCCTAAGATTTTCCAGAATAATTAATAAAATGTTAATAATAATTATTCTAATAATTATAATATTATTAATAATAAGAATAATTATAATAATCATATAATAATTCAATTAATAACTTAAAATTAGAAACTAACAATAAAATTATTTTATTACCATTCTCCACCCTGTAAGTACAATTCAGCATAAATTTTATATCAAATAATAATAATATTAATAGCAAGGAAATTATTATATTTGAATAGTTACTAATAAATAAAATAAAAATGGAATAATTTACAATAAATAGTAAATAATGACTAAGGAGGTCTAGGGTTTCACCTTGAGTCGGCAGGAATGGGCGGCACCAACGGTGATTCACGGCGGTGGCCGAAAAAATGATATAAGAGGGAAAAAGATGAAGAAAAAGAGAGAAGGAGCAGGGGAAAAATTAAAATAAGGTTTTGATTCGGTAGAGGAGGATTAGAGGGAGTTTTTGGGTGGTTCAGAGGGCAGTAAAAGTGGCGGAAACGGCGGCGGACGGCGGCTTAAAGGTTTTAGGGTGAAAATTCTAGCGAGATGAGCAGCAAACTTGGCACGACTATGGAGGCCCGTGCAAGAAGAATTGAAGGTTAAAAATGGTTTAGTTAACTAGAGAAAATTTTAGGGAAGGAATTGAAATGATGCGGTGGCGTGGAGGTTGACTATGAGCGTCAGGGGAAGCGTCTGAAGTCATAGTGGCGGCTAGCCCTTGCTTAGGGTTTTCGGGGGAGAAAACTCCAAAAACTCCTACAACTAGGCTATTTATAAATTTTGGATAGGATAATAGGGTGTTGAAGCTCGACAGGGAGGTAGTAAGTGCAAGAATTTGGGTGGCCGATGGCAGTAATTGATCGGCCATCGTTTGGGTTGCTTCGAAATTTTGCGAGGCTGGGGAGAAGAAATGGGCGAGATTTAACGTCCAATACTTATGCCAACTTACTCCTGGAGTTAAGAGGAAGACAATGAGGCAAGAAACGGACGGTATTAATCACCGTAGCCGGAGAAGCCATTGATGGGGTCGAAGGTTTCATCGCAGCGACGGGGAAAGATGGAGGGAGAAGGAAGAAGAAAGAAGGTGGGTCGGTCGGCCGAGGAAGGAAAAGAAAAGGGGAGAATCGGGTGGTTCGCGCGCCGGTTAGGCCCTCACTTAACGAGACACAGCGTCTCGACATAAAATCGACCAAAACGCTGCGTCTGGGCACACGCAGGAAGAAGGCTAGCGACGCTGGGCCGTGGGAGAAGAAAGGAAGAAAAAGGAAAGAGGATTGGGCCACGCCAGGCCCATTCGACGGAAGGAGGATGAAGAAAGAAAAGAAAGAAAAGGAGAAAAGAAAAAGAAAGAGGAAAAAGGAAAAAGGAAGAAAATAAGGTTTTGGGTTTAAATAAATAAATTAGAATATTTTGGGTATTTAATATAAAATATTTATTGAAAAAAAATATTAAATTCCCTTTTTAGGCTAGTTTAGGTTTTTTTAAAATATTCTTCCTAATTTTTTTTAATTAGCAAAACACTCTAATTTTCTTCAATTAAATTATTTATAAAATTAATATTAATTTCAAACTATTTTCTCCTTCTTATTTTAAATAATATAATTTATTTAATTAATTCCCAAATTAAAATCCTTGATTAGTTAAAATATCCAAATTCTCTCCTAATAAAAATAGTTATAAATTTCTTCTTGATTTATCCTAATTAATTTCCTTTTATTTTAATAAAATAATTTATTTAATTAATTTTTATAATAAAACTCATTTAAATATAATATTTAAAATTAGAAATTTTTGGGGCATTTCAGTCACACAACATGGTTTTGCAACCTCCTCCAAGGTTTTATTTTTCTTTCCACCACACCATTTTATTATTGTGTTCTTGTTGCCAAAAATTTGTGAGTAATACCATTTTGATCATAGAATTCCATGAATATGGCCTTCTCAAACTCCTTTGCATTATTTTTCCTTATAACATGGATCAATGTTCCTTTTTCTACTTAAATTTCCTTAGCAACCATAATAAAATTTTTAAAAGCATCATCTTTAGTAGAAAGAAATAATATCTGAGTATAACATAAGTAATCATCTATAATGACTAGAACATACCTACAACCACTAATGTTACGAGTCTTAGTAGACTTGAATAGATCCATGTGCAACAATTCAAATGGTTGAGATGTGATCATGAAATTTTTTGGGTTTGAAGGTAACCCTATGTTGTTTCCCTTGTTGACATGTATCACATAATCTATCTTTTACAAAGTTTAAATTTGGAAGACCACATACTAGTTCTTCTCTATCAAGTTTTTTTTAATAAGTCCATGTTGCCATGTGTAATGCATTTATGCCATGACCATGCATAGTTATCTATTACACTTATACATGCATTGTGAAATTTTATTGATTTAACATCAAGCATGTCCACATTGTTGATGTGTGGGCATATAAAAAGTATAGTGTTATCTACTCCATTTGAAATCATGCGGTGTGAATTTGAAAAGCTTACTAGAAATCCTTTATCATATATTTGGCTAATTCTAGTCAAATTATGATTAAGGCCATACACCACATACAAATTATTTATGAAGGGTTTAGATTTATTGATATTGATGGTGCCAACACCGATGATATTTCCTTTTGAGTTATCTCCAAAGGTCATGGTTCCACCATCATATGGAGTTAGCTTAAAGAACATAGTTTGATCACCTGTCATGTGTATTCAGCATCCACTATATAAGAACCATTTGTGGCTTCTTGGATTAACTTTGAAGCATACCTACAAGCATAAGTGTCCTAGTTTATGTAATCTTTCAATGGGTCCTTACCAAGTTAGTATTCAATTCATGCGGGACGGTCCCCTTAGGTACCCAAACTTACTTAAATTTTGGAATCACTTTGGTATTTTTTGTAAAATTACACGATGAAGCAACAAGAAAGGATTTACCATATATATTGCACAAAGTTATTTTCTTATGAGTGGAGTTGAATTTTTCATTTTTTATGCCTACATATTACAGACGAATGTCCATATTTTCCATATACATTACAACTATTTGATGTAGAAGAATCATTCTTTGGAGGCTCTTATAAAGAAAGCATTTAGTGTTTGGCATGTAATTACCTTCTTATTTCCATAGCCTAAGCCCTCACGGTCCTTACGGTAACTTTGAGCACCTAAATACACATTTAAGCCTTCGACACCCTTTGTGAAGGTATATGTAATATTTACGAATTTATCACATTTAGCATGTAGATCAAATATTTTGGGCTAGAATTGATCTATCTTGACCTAGTGATCACAAAAATATACTCCTTATATTCATTAAATTTGGTTATTTTAGTTTCTAGCTCAATTTTGACAAGAAATATGTGATATTCATGAAGACCATTTTCATTTACTGAAAGAGTGTGTTGGTCACTTAAGTGATTAAGCAACTTTTTCATGTTTTCATTTTCCTTAGTTTGTCTATCATTATCAAGTAATGAATAATTTAAAACACATAACAAGTAATAATATGAGTATAGTAAATTATACTATACCTCGTTGATGTCATCTACATCATTGAAGCTTGGTGGAGATTAATTATTCCTCTCCTAGAGCCATGAAACAAAATTTGCATACTTTTTCCTCTTCATTGGAGGATTCACCTTCATTTTTGCCAAAGGAAGCCATGAATTTTCTTGCTCCTTGCTTTCCTACGTTATTATCTATATTACCTTAGTTCATTTCCATCTGTTTAGCAATTTCATTTCTAAACTCATCTCAGTCATGGATGACATGCCCAACTTTTCCACTGTTGTGGCATTTGATCTTGTTATCCATGTTAACTTCTCTAAACTTTCTTGTGTTGCTTGAGGAAGTTTTACTATTTTTATTTTCTCTTTATCAGAGAAAACTTTTAAATTGAGTGGTTATGAAGGCCACTTCTTCATTATTCATGGGAGGTTCTTCTTCTCCTTCACCGCCTTCCATTTCACCTATATCTTCAGCCACTTGTTGTTGTCTAGAAGAAGTGGAGGCTTTTAGTGCTAGGGGATTCTTCTTTCTTTCATCTGATCCATCATCTATTTGTGATTGATGTACCATGAGATTACTACATAGATCTTTAATTGTCATTTTGCTTAAATCTCTGGCTTCTTTAATTGCGATCACTTTAGGGATCCATTCTTTTGTAATACCTTGCAAGATCTTTCTTACTTGCTCTTATTCGGTGATTTCTTTCCTCAATTCCTTGAGATCATTGATAATGGAGGTGAACCGGTTGCTTAGGTAGTTAATGCTTTCACCTTACTTCATGCTAAAGAGTTCATACTCTCTAGTGTGAAGAGTGATTTTTTGATCCTTCACCTACTTTGTCCCTTCATGGGTGAGGATGAGCTTATCCCATATTTCTTTTGTGGTTGAACACGATTAGAGCTGGTGGTACTCACTTTCACCAAGCCCACATTGCAAGATCATGATGGCTTTATTGTTGAGAGTTAGCCTCCTCTTTTTTGTATGTGTAAGCTCATCCTTTATCTTTTCCACAAGTTCACCGCTGACCTCCTCAGTGATTTTTATTAGCCCTTTAGTGAATATTGACCACATGTCATAGTCTTATGGTTTAATGAAGATCGTCACTTGGTTCTTCTAGTAACTGAACTTCTCACCATTGAACAATAGCGGTTTAGTAGTAGAAATGCATTAGTTTAGACTAATTGAATCCATTCCACTTATGGATCTTTTTCACCTCATATTGGTGAATCTTTTGAGAGGTGTCCTTGCAATGATATTAATTAAAAAATACCCTAAAGGGGGTGAATAGGGTTTTAAGGAATGGAAATGATAGAATAAAACCTAACACACAATGTAGAGTAGTTCAAGAGTGAATTACTCTTTACATCCATTGCCAAAAGGTTCTCCCTTTTGGATTTTGAAATAGTGATATATTTTTATTGATGATCACTCTTCTTTTGGTTTATGAGCCTTAAGATATAAATGACATGATTTATAAATTTACCTATTTATCTTCCTTAGACTCTCCACAATAATATTTCAAGAATAATAGGCAAACACTCACTAACCCCTTTAATTGAATTTTGTGAAGAGGTTGTGATTACAGATAATTATCACAAAGAATAAACAATATGAAAGTATATAACTTTGGATGAAATGTAATCTAGCTATATGTAATAAAAGATATAATAATTTTTGTAGAATTCTATCTAAGAGAAGTGAGAAAAATGCACTTTTCAATAAAATATCATAATATAAAAGTTTGAAAATTTTGAGTGAGAAATTGATTGATTTGAGAGTTTAAGATTACTTGCACAATTAATGTTGTTGAAAATTTATTGTAATAAATACATAGGAAAATTATTTATAAGGTTTACCCTCACTGTATAGTCATTATATACTAAATCTCATAAATTTGTATTGTTCAACGAGAAAAAAATCAACATTTAATACTCACCAGTCAATCGGTATAGTCGAACCAATCAATCAGTGGTTCAAGCCAGCGGACTATTTAAGTTCAAACTAGAAGTGGAAAGTTACTGTTATGCAAACTAGTAAATCAGTTTATTCAAACCAGTAAGTTAGTTATGTATAGTGCGCAAATGGTCTTAAGAAAATATATGAGCAATGACGTGGTATGGTAAGAGTAGTTGTGTTCATTTTACCATTTGATTGGTTTGCTCAAATCAATTAATTGGTTATAAACTAGTTGATCGGTTTGGAAAATCCATTCAATGTGTTTACACAGAGATGAATGGGTTAACCCATGGATTGTTTGGTAAAAACAGTTTATTAGCTTTCTCAAACTAGTTGATTGTTGTTGCAAATTGGTTAATGTGTTTAAATAGTTTCAAATGAGTTTCTACAGGAATACAATCCATGGAATGGTTGGTGAAACCAATCGTTTGGTTTCCTCAAATCAATCAATCATTTTGGCAAAACCAGCCAATCAGTTTCTCAAAACTAGTTGATAAGTTTAAATAGAGGCAATCTGATTTCTCTTTAATCGACTTCATTAAATATTTCTTCATACTCAGCTTCCTAACTTTATATTGTTCATTATATTAACACACAACTACAGCTAAATCACTATTTAGATTTATTGTACCCGCCTTCAACCTTTAGCTATTTTAAGACTGACTAACAAAGCTTCATATTTTGCTTCATTGTTGGTTGCAAGAAATCCAAAACTAAGTGCACATCCCCTCATTATGATATTAAGGCCATTTAAAGCCAGTCTAGCTTCAGAGCTGAAACTATTGGAAGCCCCGTCAACATATAAAGTCCACTCTCCCTACTCCCTAAGAATCAACAATAAATTTTTCTTAGCTTCAAATGAGCATTCGATAATAAAATTATCTAAAGATTGACCCATAATACTAGGTCGTGGGTAGTATTGGATGTCATATCGACTTAACTCATTGACCTATACCATCCTTCACACCAAGTTGTCAAGCTTATGTAAGATAACTCTAAGTGGAATATTAGTCAAAACCAATATGGAATGATAATCAAAATACGATTTTAACCTTCTTGAAGCAATGAGCAAGGTATATGTAATCATTCAAGTTTGAGTATTGGCACTCAACGTCAGTGTAGTATCCCGATAAGTTGTAGGCTTTTTTTATGTGTTTAGCATTTTATTCAAAAACCTAACCCTAAAAAATTAGCTTAATTATTTTATTGAAACTTGATATATAACCCAGATAAAATTATTAAAAATTACCTAATTATTATTTTATATTTTCCTAATTCCTTGATCCCAAAATTTGAACCTAATTCTACACCTAATCCTAAATTTATTTTTCTTTATCCTTTTTTCCTTTTCTTTCTCCTTCTCTCCTACTACTCTTTTCTTGTTGCTTCATCTTTAGGGCAAGCCTCCCCCTCACACATATTTTTCACTTCATGGCCACTATCTCTGCCCCTACATTTGCACGCCTTCACTACCCTTATCCAACACCCTCTCTTATGAACCATCCATCCTTAATCGGCTATATTACATATTCACTTTCCACTTTTTTCTAATCCTACCAAAACTCCCCTTTCTTCCTTCCTCTCCAACTCAACCATACACACATTCCTCCTCCCAACACTAGATCCATCGTTACCTAGAGTCACCACCCAAGCAACCCTCTATTTTTAGAATTCATAGTCCCAGTAGTGAACCCTTCCTTGCACAACCGTGTATCCCTCCTCATATACTCTTTCACCTTTTTTGCATCACCTCCTTTATTTTCAACCATCACTAGCAACCACCAAGCTAACCATTCATGTGTCACTATCGTTTCTATCCTCCCCTATCTTTGTCACCATTATATGAACTCCTCCCTTCCTCACCCTACTAGACACCCTTCGTGTCACTATTCCATACACCCTCATCCTATACAACATCACCCAACCTTTTAGCCTTGCCCCTATTGTGTCAAATACACTCAATTCTATTCCTCCTTGCATCACCACTCCTCACAACCTCCATCCCTATAGTGTCACCCTCCACTGCAACTCTTGCCTCTCCTGCATTGAGCACCCATGCTTTTCCATCACCACCCTAAGAATCTAACTCCCCATCTCGTGAACATAAGCATTGCTCCCATCTCCACCATTTTCCTTCACCACCATATACCAACCTTTTCCACTTGTTTGACCTCCACCTGTCTAAAACAACACCACCCACCTTATCCCTTTTGTTTTTCTCCATCTTTCCTTCCCTTTACCATCCAAGCCAGCAATAAGCCACCCTCAACTTCCTTTTCTCCTTGTTGCGTTGAGCCCTATGTACATGATTCACACTACTTGTCCATGCTATGTGAGTTTGGTTTTTCTTACCAAATTTGAGGGTATTTTGGAAATTTCCTTATTTATAAATATTTTAATATTATTTTCTATATATTAGTTATAAATTAATAATATTATTGTTGGTTTTATTTTTATGTAAAAGAGGTTGATTGGTGGACCTTGATAAATTTTATTAGGTTGGTTATTTTTTTTTATTTTGCTAGAAATTAGGTAACCCATATGTTTACTAAAATGTTAAATATCTCAAGATAGCATATTAAGGTTTTGATATTTAAATTTGTGTTAAACATGTTCATTAAATTGTAATTATTTGCTTAATAATGTTAGCATGAAATTTGGTAAAATGAAGCATATTGATTTGTGTAAAGTATTATTTGTATGAAAGTATGTTAAAATGGGTTTAATGCCAGGAATAAATTATGTTTGATATGTAAATGTAAGATGATAGGTTGAACATGCATTCACATATTTTTAGCATGATTACTATTATTATATGCCCTATGGGTATTTTGGTATTATTAAGTATATCATGATATGTAATCTAATAAGCATGCTTAATATGTATTAATTAAAAATGAGTATGGATAATTATGCATCTTGATGTTTTAACAACATATATTAAGGTTTTATGTGCTAAATTATGCATAAAGTTAAGATGTCCAATTATTATGTTTGGTAATTTATTTTCATGCTAAAATATATTAATGATTGTATCTCAGCCTTTTCATGATAAAAATGTTAAATATAATATAATTAGTATTTGAAATGGATTATAATGTGGTAATTATGGTCTTAAGGGTATTTTGGTCATTTTTACCTAATGTGCTTAAATATGAATAATTGAACCTAGGATGACCCTAGTAGGTTTTTAAATTGACCTTATTGTTGAGCTTGTACATGGCTATCTTGAATAATTGGAAATGAGTAAAAATAGCTAAGTATGGAGATTAGAATTATTGGTGTATTATGTGATATTGTGATCACCTTAATAAAATATTAATATTTAAAGTGAAAGTCCTAAATATTGGGCATGGTGGTTCTTTAGGGGTTGCTACACTAAATACATGGTTTAGTCCATGGTTGGTTATGAATTTGTATTGGTGTGGCTTAGTGCTCTGGCTAGACCTTATATCATACTCTATTTAATTCCCCAAAATGTTTATAGAGTATGCATACTTATGAATTAGGTGTCCTTATTAGTAGGGTACTATACTAATTTCGTGAGCCAATGTGATCAGGGTACCTTAATGTCCTTGGGGCAATAGTTGGTAGGATATTGTATTATTTTGTACACTGGTATTATTACAATACCTTAGTATCTTTGGGTAAATTTGATATCCCCTCAAGTAATTAAAAATGAAAATAAATATTGTTGGTTTGGAATGATTTTGGATTGGAGAGTTAGTAGTTGCCACCTTACACTACCCTTGATTTTATTTGTTACGAATCATGTTGTTATGATGTTTAATAAGATACTAACACTTGGTATGAAAGATCACAAGTCAAGAATAAGGTATTGTGTCCATTCCACCAGATAATAATAGTGGCTAGGAATATTTTGCTTGAGTCTGTTCCAACTAATTAAGAATAGTGGGGTCCATAAGCTTAATGTGAAATGAATAAATGGAATGATTTTAATCACTATTTGGTTTTATTGCATTTAAAAATAATGATATGGATGTTGCATCGTAAGATATATTATGAATGTTATGGTTATTGAGTTGAGATTGGTTATAGTTATACTTCAAAAATCATCCTTTGGATGTTTGGTTGGTAAGTTTCATTATGTTCCAAATAAGTGGGCATGAGCAGTATGTGGCCTTGGTAATATTTGTATATATGACATGGATATCATGTTTTGGTCGTCACATGTATATTTTAGTATTTTATACCGTTTCCTCTGGTGAAACCCTCTATGTGTTTGATGTAATATTTTCATGTTTAGTTTTTTATAGTGGGTTACTCGGTACCATTGTACTAATGGGTTCTATTTTATGGTCCCCTACTTATTTAATGGATAATGGTGACTTTGCAAGTTAGCTTGTGATATCAACTTGGAGACTAATATTTAGGTTGAGAGCTAGAACCATCTAGTACCCCACCTAATCTCCTTAACCTAGACATTCTCATACTCTTATGTGATTCTATATTTCATTTCTTTTAAAATTTCCATAGCCGCTAACCGTTTGTACTAGCATATTGATGTTAATATGCTTCATAATCACTATTTTGGTTCTTATACTTGTGTTATTAATTTAATTAGAGTAACATTTTAATATTAGCACTTGGTATGAGAATGGTAGAGGAAACTCCACTTGTACCAAATGTGCCAGTAACACCCTGAGTTTTTACTAATTTAGCTTTCATAATTCAACTCTTTAAAAAAAATTCAGTCATAAAAATGGAGGTGTTACAGTCACTTAAAACCTTGTTGGTGTAGTAAATATTCTTAAGTGTTCTAGCTTCTGTGTAGTTTCTAAATAAGATATAAGAATTAGATAATTTTAATGCTCCCAAATATAAGAATAGTACCTCTCCTTCTACTAGGGTTGTTAAGGTCGGTAACCTAGGAAAGTGGATTTTTAAAGCATCAAATGCCTTTTTGCAATCCCCTATCCATTGAAAAATATCTTTTTCATGTAGGAGTTAAAAGAAAGGTAAATTATTGTAAACTCCCCTAGAAAAGAACTTGTGTAATGTAGATAGTTTCTCTATCAATTATTGAATATTTTTTTTTCATGTTGGGGTTTTCATGGTCAAAATAGCCTCCTCCTTTTCTAGAATCATGTCTATGTACCTATTAGGGACTATGAATCCCCCCCCAAAAAATATGTAGTTTATTCTGAATATACACTTTGTGGGCTTTGGCTTCATTTTATATTTTGTGAGAGTATCAAAAAAAATATTTAGTTCTTTTGTGTTGATTTATTTTTTCTTTTTTTTTTCACTATCATATCCTCCACATAAGCCGCTACTTGTTCCCCGATCTGTCCTTGGAATATCTTTCTTATCAAGCTTTGAAAATTCACCCCAACAATCTTAAGATCGAACAATATTACCTTATAACAGTAAATTCTATCGTCTATAATGAACGTAGGATTATCCTAATCAACCTTAGCCATTTTTTTTAAGTACACTAAAAATTTATTCATAAAACTTAACCTCTCCTATTTGGATGTTAAGCCAATAAAAAAATTCTATCTAAAGGAGTGGATAAACACCTTTAGAGCAAGCCTTATTCAGGTTTGTGAAAGTCCAGACACATGCCTAATGAACCCTCTATTGAGCAACTTCTACAAATCCTCCTAAATGACCTTATGCTTTTTAGCATCAAATACCATTTTATTCTTCTTCTTTTTTTAATGGACTTATATCCTTCCGCTATGGCTACGGGTTGTTTGATTATTTCATAAGGGATTCCTTTTATATTAGCTACTATCCAGGAAAAAATATCTTTGTTTTTTTTTTTGTAATAAATTTCACCAACTCCTCCCTATCAGTCTCAGAAATATTTGTGTACATTACTACAATGTGCTCCAAATCTCCCAGTTGATTTTCTTTAGTTTTAGTAAGGAATGGATACCCTATCCAGATGCCTTTATATTTTCTAGGAGTAGAGTTTCTTGTGCCTTCTTAGAGTTGGATTGCTCTAAGGTTCCTCTTACCTTTATTGTATAGCATTTGTGTGCTACTCTTCTATCACCTATGATATCTACCAACCACCATTGACTATAAACCTCATTAGTAACCTAGCCAAAAAATAATTTTCTAAATCTTATTGAGGATCAGTCTTCCTAATAGCATATTATATGTTTAGGGGAAAACAAAAACTACAAATTATTTTTTAATACTCCTCATAGCCCCCATCTAAACAACTATTAAAGCAAGTTCTACCATTCCCTTTGATCTTATAGTATTACCAGTGAATTCAATTAGAGGCAAAGACTTGTTTATCAAACACTCCATTGGCCATTCTAACTACTAATAAGATTCCTCAAAAAATAACATTAATGGAACTTATGGTATAAATAAGGACCCTTTTCATCATGCAATTAGCAATTAAAACCTCAAAAACCAAGAGGTTGTCATGAGGTTCCATCGTACTTTTCTCTTCATCTTTTTTGTGAAACTGAGCCCCCATTCATGTGCCCTTGCTATCTTATTTGTGTCATGGAATTTAACTGTTTTAACATATGCCTTTAGAGTCAAATAATTGAGATGTAGGAAAAAAAAATTTTAGATCATACATGTTCGTTCCCTGGCCAAAGGTGTATCTGTGTATTGTTTCAAATGACCCTTACATACCAACTCTTCTATAATACCCCTTAACGCCTGCCACTCTTCTTTAGTGTGTTCAATATCTTTATGATATGCGCACCTGTAATACCTTATTTTTAGAAAACTTAATTATAAATTAATAATTATGCATGATTAGTGGTAATGATTATTTTAGGAGGTTTATTATGTGTATTTTTATGATGGCTTAGATATAAATTTAATCATGTTAAAATTTGATAGAAATTAGGTTATTAAATTTAATTCTAGTTTATACCCGTATATATTATCCTAATTATTTTACTAATAACTTTTGATCCATAACCCAAAAATAATTTTCTAAAATTTATCATGGATTATTTTTACTCTTTCCAATCCTTTTTAACCTATCATAGATCGAATTATTTTTCTCGATTTATTTTTCTACTCGATACCCTAATCTATTCGAACTAAACTTAAAAATAAAATATAAAATAAACTTATTCTACCCTACCCTATATTTTTAACCTCACATTACCTCTATCATGCACTCTACCCCTCTGCTAATCACTCTCCCTATCTCCCTAATTACCTCACCCCCTATGCATTTTATACATACTTACTCACACGACACGCTCTCTCACCCTTCTTATCCTCCTCCCCTCTCTCTATTTTTTTTTGGATTTTCTAGCCTTACAAGCCTCCCTCACAAACCAAACAACTCCCAACCATCTACCCAACTCCCACCTCCTCCCTCTGCATTTTTTTCTTCCCCAGCATCGATCGATCAATAGCCCACCCCTCCCTTCACCTTGCCATCTCCAACTCAGCCAAGCCATTGAGTCAGCCTTCCCGTCGCTTGCCTTTATCCACCCTAGCGTCCACCATCACCACCACTACAGCTCTAGCCCTCCACCACAGCATAACCCAGCAACCAACCATCTCCACCTGACCACTGCCACCATCATCCATTCGTCTAGCACCAAACACCATCACCCTTCGCGTACACCCTAGCCCACCTCTAACTAGGCACCATCCTCACCACCTTACCTAGTATAACCACCCCAACTATCACCCTCGACAACCAGTCTCCACCACCAAGCCCATCACCACCCCCAGCCTACACCCCACCCTCCATTCATAGCCCCAGCTGACGCCAACCTCCCAACCGAACCCAACGCCGCCCATCACTACCCTCCACCCTCCACCGTCGACCACCAACCACCACCACTCTCCACCCCTACTACCACCTCTTTCCACCTCACCCTCCAGTGATCCCACACAATCCCCCCCACTCGTGTAGTCCTCACACTACATGTGCAGAGTGCAGCATAGGCATCAAATATAATGTTTTAGATTTTTATAAATTTTGGTACCTATTATTATTAAGTAAGGGCATTTTATTAATTTAGAAAAATAAATATTTTAATATTATAATTATTATTTTAGCTGGTAAATATTAATTCAATAAATTTGGTATTATTTTTAGATACAAAAGTTGATTAGCAGGATCTGATAATTTTAGTAGGATACTTCTATTTTATATTTGTGTTAGAATTTAGGTAATCGTTATACTCTACTAAAATAAAAAATATTGTATGATAACACATTAAGGTTTTTGTGCGTGAAATATATTAAGCATAATTCGTTACGTTACAATAATGTGTTATTTGTTGTTATCATGAAAATCAGTAAATTGAGCATGTTGTTTGATGTAAAATATTTCAGGTATGAAAGTATGATTGAAAAGGTTCTAATGACTAGAAATTATTTTGTATGATATGTGTATATAAAATAATAGGATGAACATGCTTAGATATAATTGTAGAATAATAATTATGTATGTGTGCCCTAAGGGCAATTTAGTTATTTTTAGTGTATTATGCTTTCTATCTTTAAAATCATGTTAAATATGTATTGTCTATTATTGATTATGTAATCATGTGTTTTAGATGTTTTAAAAGTGTATGATAGGGTTTTGTATGGAAAAACATGTGTAAGGGAAAAATGGTCTTTTGACATAGGTAATAATTTAAATTGCATAATAAATAATTAAATTATTTTTTTAGACTTTTTATGACAAATTAATAAATAAAATAGATTTAGTATTTAAATGAATGATAATCAAAAAATTATTAGTCCTAGGGGCATTTTGGCCATTTTCGGCCTAATGTGCCCAAATGTAAATAATTGAACATAAGATTGCCTTAGTTTTCAATAGGTTGACCTTAGCATTGACTTTTACCTTATTTTATACTATTGACCTTAGGGTTGACTTAGATAATTAGAAATAAAGAAAAAATATATAAGTATGGAAATGTGAATAATTGTGCAATATGTGATATATGTGATCACCTTATAAAATAATAATGCCTAAAGTGAAAGACCTTGAGTTTGGGAATGGTTTCTCTCTAGAGGTAGCTACCCTAGAGATGAGGCAGGAGTCCTCGATTTATTTGGTTTTCTGGTGTACCAGTTGTGCCCCAGTAAGGCCCTAGTCTACTCTATAGGTGACCTACGAGCCTTATAGGGGGTATCAATACTTAATGATTAGGTGTCCGAGGTGAGGGGTACTATGTAGCCTTGAGCACCAGTATGACTAGAGTGCGGTTATGCCTCTACGTTGGATGGTTGGGAGGGTACTGTGATGCCTTGGGCTTTAGTATGGCCTGTGTAATTTTATGTCTCTAGGTTGTTATTGTATCCCCATCGATTAAATAAAAATGAAAATGATATGATTTGATTCGAATGGTTATTATTGGATTGGTCAGTAGTTGCTTTTGTGCCTAACAGTGGTTTTCGTAGTAGCCTTCATGCCTACCTATGGTTTTGGTAGCATCCTTCATACCTACCTGTAGTTGTTATTGTACCTTTGAGTCTTACTTGTATTGTTATGGATTATGTTGGGATTGATGTTGAGATGTGAGTTATGCTGTGAAGGTTATGGTTGGTGTGTTGGAGTTTGGTTCTAATTATTACTTTAGGAAGCATCTCTAGATGCTTGGTTTATAAGTGTTATTATATTCTAATTGAACACACATGAATAATATATAGTTTGGTGATTATTGATTTTCTGTTATGATTATTGTATTTAGATCATCTCATGTATGTCTTAATGTTTATACCATTTATTGTCATGATGGCTTTTGGTTATTGTGTTGTGGTTGTTTTAATCATACTTCAGAGAGCATCTCTGGTATGTTAGTTTGGTGAGCTTTATTATGTTATGGATGAACAAGTATGAGTATTATGTGGTTTTGGTAATTATAGTTTATCTAATATGATTATTTTATCTTGATCATCACATGCATATATTAAGTTTATACCATGTATTGTAGTGATACCTTATGGCTATTATATTGAGGTTTACTTCTCATTATACTTTAGAGAGCATCTCTTGGGTGTTTATTTGGTAAGTTCCATTGTTTCAAATGAATGGATATGAGTAGTAAGTGACCTTGAGGGAAATTGATCATTTAAATGATTATTGTATATCAATCCTCGTATGTATATGTATATGTATATGTCTTATACCATGTTAGTTGTATGTCTTGTATGTGTTCAATGCTAGTTTCTCATACTAGTTTGGTATAAAGGCTCACTTAGTACTGTAGCACTGAAGGGTTCATCTTCGTAGGTCCCTGCCTATTCAATGGGCAGTGGACTTTGCAGGTCAACTTCCGAATTTAGTCAAAAGCGGTTAATCAGTTTTTGAGAGTGCAGGACTATCCAGTGTCTCCTTTGCTATCTCTAATTCTAGTTGTATTTGGACTTTTGCGTCCTCTTGTAATTTCACTCTTGAGTTTTGTAGACTGTTGATGTTGTTTTTAATTGGCACCATACTTATCTATTATTCTTTGTATTCTAACTTTTGTAATCATGCTATTAATTTAAGTAAAGTAATATTTTAGCCTTAGTACTTAGTATAAGGATGGTAGAGGGTGCTAGCCTTATACTGAGTGTGACAGTAACACCATTATTTTTATTTTTAATACTTCCGTAAAATAAAATTTTTAAGTAGTAAATTTGGGGGTGTCACAGCACCACCTATTGGGATATCAAGATTTTATGTTAGTTCTTAGGGGAATGGGCATTGGAAATGTATGTCGGCCATTCTCAATGTAAATATTGGACACTAAAAAAGTATATGTATCATAAATGCCAATTGGACCCTATTAAACAATTGGGTTTTCCATTAGTTTATGACCCTCCAATCTCTTTCTTACCAATACTTCTCCTTATCTAATCTTAGCTTTAGTATTGATTATGTCTCAACCCTTCTTCCCATCAAGCACATTGCTTTACTCATTTATTTGTCCTTAATCATTTCCTATACATCTTTTATAAGAAAAGTGTAAGATCAATGTTTTACCAAGTATATATTCTCCACTAGCTCTTTATCATTCAATCATCTGAGGATAGATGATCTAGTAATGCTATTATATGAGGAGGTATTTCTAATGAGTTAAGGAAATACCCATATCAATGTTTTTAAATAATAATTAAGCTCTCAAATACTTAAATAATTGAATTCAACATGGAAACATATGTAAAGCATGATATATTTTCCTCATCTTCATCTTATTCTTTATTATACTCAAGTGTGGCATAGAACAATAGTAGAAACTTAACAGTAAAACATAGAGCACCATATCAAAGTTAAATGCATAAAAATCTGCATAAAATGAGCATAAGCCCATCATATCAAAGCAAAAAGCTCTTGAATTATAATCATAACTATGGTAAATATTAATCCGAAAACACTAAAAAATTTTTTACTTTTTTACACAATCTTAGAACTAAAACAAAAAATAAAAAGTATGAAGGATTTGAGTCCAAATAACATAATTTCTAAAAAAAAAAAGATGACTCAAAATTTATAAGAGAAAAAAAATGAACTTTGTGCATGTTACTATCATTGGCTTTTTGGAGTTTGTTGCATGATCATTGATATCTTGTTGGAGTTGTATGTCACTATGAGATTGTTATAGAACAATCTTCATTATCATTTTTGTGTCTCACCATGATGAACACATCGATGGAATTTCAGAAGAAAAGGAAAACTAATGGCAAAGGAGAAAAACATAAAGAGGTACTTAAGGATGTGACTCAAAATAGACTTTAAGTTAAGGATATTCAGTCAAAATATATTATTTTAATATTAGTTAAGCTAAAAGGGTGTTTGGTTGGAATCATTAGGATAGGTCACAAGATCGTGATCCTACCGATCCTACCAATAATGACCATCCTATTCTCATCCTACTTTGATCCTAACTGATTATGTCAATTTTACCAATCCTACTCTAATTCTCTTCTCCTCTAAATTCAAAAAAAGGTATTTGGTTTTATTAGGTGGGATGGATTGTAAGATCATGATCCCACTAATCCTACTCCTTTTTTGTTAGTCTGCTAATTCTTCTTCTGATTGAGATCAATTTAGTAGTTTCAAATTTTAGAATCACATGATCATACAATTTGAATCATAATTTTAATAGCATTGTATTGGATGCATGTTACTTTGTGTAGTGACTATCAAGTATTTGTGAAATTGATCCGATATGGTTATTGTCAAAATCACCTTTATCACACCTTGTTTTAGGATTGTCATACGTCGATGAGTGAGTGTGGTTTTTTCAAGTTGGATCACAACTATATAGAAGCCAACTTATTGGGAGATAAAATGGCTCGTCATGGCCACTGAGAAACTTGTGGAGTTCATTCCATGGATTATGTTCCCTTTGATGTTAGGGACATGCTAGTTTTTTTATCTAGAGGGTGGCTAACACTATAGGGGTGTCATCATGACTTGATTTCCCCCATTTTATTTGGTCTTTGGGGGTGGAAGAGGCCTTCGTTAGTTAGTCCGATATTAAAATTTTAATTTAGTTTTATTTTACATCTTCATTGAATCTACACACACACACACATATTTGTAAATACTTTTAGTCTAAAACTCTCCTAAAAAATAATGATGGCTAAGACTAGTTTTAAAAATAGTTCTGGATAATTATTCAATCATTGAAATATTTGTAAATATGTGAGGTAATTGTGAGTAACTTGGGATGGAATCAAATAACTTGAAGGCTAAAATAGAATAATTTAAACTTCAGTGACTAAGTAATATATATATATATATATATATATATATAGTGATTGATTTATGACAATAACAAAGTCTTTGATAATTAAAATATTACATGACTCATATTTAACCCTATTTTATGAGTTAATTTTGTAGCTTTAAATACAAAAAGCAGTTATTTGGGAAGTTAGAGGAGGAAAATGTGGAATTATTAAACGTGTACATTCCAACACACAAAAGGGTAGTCATTGTTATATCCCAATACTATCAACATGATGCTCGTACACACAAAATGTGCATTTTATTCTTATGAGATGTTCATTTGTAGATATAAGAAGTGTTTATAACTATATGGTGTGAATTTACAAATATAAATTGTGAATTTAAAACTATAAGATGTGTATATTTTAAGGATTTGTATTATTTCCAATAAAATACATATTTATGACATATGTATTTGTTCTTTGTTGATTTATAAATAAAAGAAGCTATAAGATGTGAATCTATCAATATATATATGTATATTCATCACTAAAAATGTGCATTTCATCTGTATGAGATGTACATTTATCGATATAAGATTATATTAACAACTATAAGATGTATATTCTTTCAAATAAGATGTGTATTTATAACACATATTTTCAAGTATTTTTATTTTATAAATATAGTATGTATATTCATATCCAAAAGATGTGTATTTTGTTGGCTAATATGTATATGCTTATAAGATGTGCATTTTTATTTTTGCACCTAAAATATATCAATATGAGTATCTATTTATAGAGAAAAATATGAGAAATATTTTAATATAGTGCTTGCTGCTTCTAGTATCATAATTCATATCGCTAAAGAGTGGGATCTAGTCTCCAACTACAAGTTGGATGAAAATTTAAAAAGCAGAGGGCACTACCATCTACTAGAATCAAACACAGGTAGATGAAGACAATAATGCTACATTTAACCACCAAGAAAAATAAATCTACCTTCAATTTTTAAGTATATGAAGTAAAACATATTTGGGAAGTATAAAATTCTTAGAGCCTTAAGGCCAAAAATAGTTCATCAAGACTTAAGATTACACATTTCTCCAACAAAATATAAATAAATATGAAGGTTATAAAGAGAATATATATATATATATAATTTGACATTTGTATGAAAGGGTTTGTAATGAACCAAAGAGAATGGAAATATTAAATAAGATGGTGCATGTTGCTCTCATAAACATGACATTGAGTAATCAAAAGAGATGCATCTCCTAGTTTAAAAAAATTTACCTATTCTTAATTAGTTGCCAAAAATAAAGGCAGACATCCACCTCCCTCCATACCATTTTTTTTAATTTGTTTGTGTAACAAAGTGATAGCTAATCCCTTTTTCACACTATTTTTTGTTTCACTCATAATCAAGTTGATGCCATTTGTGTGAAACTACTCTCACAGGCTTAACACTTTTTATTTTTCTTTTTATTTTCTTATTTTTTTTATTGATGTTAATTTATCTCACATTCTAAAAATAAGATATTAACACATTAAGCAATGGGGTTGAATAAGTTATCCTAATCCTTCTTTTGGTTGTTTTTTGGGGTATGTTATGGGTGGGTGAGAGTTAGGCAGGGTGCTAATTATATTTTTTATATGAGAGTGCTATTTTTTCCTCACCATAAGCTATACTAGAGGGAGTAAGGAGGTGTATGTATTTTGTTAAAGGTTTACATCCCAAAGTTTTTTTTGGTTAGGGAAAGGAATTAACTCTTTGAAACCCTTTTATAAAAAAGTGGAATAAATATATTTTGATGATATTTGTATGCAAAACCTTTATTTTTTGCATTGATTCAAATCCATTTTTTTAGTTAGAAAAAAGAAGAGAATACAACTTGCAATTGTGTTTGGAGTGGTGGTTGTTCTAGTTGTACAAAAACGAGGATGGAAATGAAAATAAAGAAATGAAGAAATGGTAATTCTCAAAAATTAAAAAAACTTTGTAAAACGACAATAATAATATAATTATGTAATTCTATTGAAGATTATTCTTTTGGTCTTATAAGTATAAATACAAACATATAATTAATATGAACAATTTGTTATCGCATGAATCCATAAAAACACTATAAATCTTCATAATTGTGCATATTATATGAACTTAAGTGAAATAGTCAAAGAGATATTTAAAAGTTTATGTATTATTGTTGAAGGCTTTCAAAGAGGTAGAAGAGATTGAAAGCTCTTAAAATGTGTGGGGGTTTAAAATTTTGTCATTTTGGTGATTTTTCCCCTTTTCCTCCTTGAATTTTTATTTTGAAATTAATATTTTAGAAACCAAAAAGGAAATAAGTTGTAGAAGTTTTCCATACAATAGGTGGCCATTCACTAAGGCTTGTGCTTGTCAAAATCACAAAATGATGCTAAATTAGCAAATACTCATTTTGTTCTTTACTTCTTGGGGTTCTAACATTACTTAGTATTTGAATCTATAACCTACCACATTCTTAGAGTGTGTTTTTTTTAGCATATACCCATTTTTTTTATTTGCATGAGAATGAACCAAATATAAAAAATGGACCAATCTAGTTTTAGAAATGCCAAAATAGTCCTTAAGCAAGGAAACTAACAAAAAAAAATCTTTTTTTATTAGAGACTTTTTTTTTGAAAATATGAAAACCAAACACACCAATTCAATTGATATGTTTAGCTTTAATAAAATTAGTAAAAGAACAAGCGACGTTAATTGTCATATTTAGCAAGTGTACAAACTAGACCGTTCCGTTCATGCAGATAGTTTGGTCTTCTTCTTGTTTTCTTCTCCTTTGATTCATCATTCAAAGCCTTTAAATTTTCTTCTCCTACTTCCTCTCTTCTACTTCAATATCTTATTTTGATCAAATTTCTTGCACTAAATACCAAACCATTTCAAATCTACATTATCATAATTGAATCTTATATTGCCATTCCGTTAATTTTGGATTAAGTGAATATTTTGATAACTAGTCCTATAGTTTTCTTAAATTTGATAATGAATTTGTATATATGTTAGATTTTAATAATTCTTTTTGCATATATTATATTTATATTACTTTTAAATTATGTTAATTTTTTTTGCTTCAATCTCATGATTATTGCATATATGTTACAATACGTGTTAGAGTTTACTATTTTTTTGGTTATGCATATTATATTTATTATTTTTTTAAAACTTTTTTGCTTCCAATTTTTTTAACTGTTTATGATATATTTTAATATTATTCCTTTAGTGCAATTTTTAGAAATTAAAAAAATGATGCATATGTTGTTTCTAAATAAAAGGACATTTGAGTACAAATTTATTTCATTAAAATTATAAAATGTCTTGTATGTATGTGTTGTATATGGAGTATTTTGGCTCATAAGTAATATGTGCATGGAGAAAAAACTTGTTGAATTTAATAATTATTTGTATATAAGAGTGTTGAGAGCATGATTGCACTGCAAAAGGGAGTTTGATAGTAAGAATTAAGTCACTCATGTTTAGGAAAATTTTAGCGTATTTATGATTTGGTGAATTTATATGTTATGTTGTAGGTTTGTGATGGAACTCCATCATGGTATATATCCAGGTCCTTGGGACCATAGTGTGTTGGTAGAGCATACTACACATCATAGCACATTTATATGGCATGGAAACATTTTTATGTTTATAGCTTTATAACTTTTCATTTCATTTCTTACCGTTTATTCTCTTATAATTTTTTCTTCTTACATTATGAAATATGGATTTAACTTTGAGGTATCGATACTATGTGAGGGATACATGGTTGCTAGATCCTTTGGTACATAGATATATTTCTTAATGGGAATTTTTAGGGTTCTTGAACATAAATATAGTGATTCCCAACTTCTCGTGGCATTAGTAGAGCGATGGTGTCCTGAAAAACATACATTCCATTTATCAGTGGGTGAGATGAACGATGCATTAAAAGATGTGGATTTCATTTTAGGGATATAATTTCAAGGTCTACCTATAGTCCGACATGAGGGGATAATCTGTAACACCCCCAAAAATTGTAGTTGAAAATTTTTGTTTGATGAAAATAAATACAAACACCGGGGTACTACTGTTGTGATCAGTACAAGCCCAACCCCCGACTAATCTAGTACCAACCACAAGGCTAAGGAAAAATTTTCAGAAGATAATAGAAACACTTAAAACAATATTCATAAAAAAATTGAAATGTTCATAACATGGGAACCAGAGTGTACGATAAAAATTTATTACAACCCAATAGAGTACATAGTCAAAGTCCCCTAAGGGGATAAATGATACAATACAATAAAATGAAACGGAATTAAGATGAAAGCATAAGTAAATAGAGTTAAAAGAGAGTATGGTCTACATCGCTCTCAGGCCCCCACGCTAAGGCTAACAGTCAACTCTCAACCTTGCTCGATGCCTTATAAGTATCATAGGCATCGAAGATGGCGTTTCCTATCTACATAAACTCTACATGAACCTATGCTTGTAGGAATGAACAACACCCATGAAACGGGTGGTCAATACGCTACGTACTAAGTAAGGTAACCATGCAGCTAAGGCCATACACAAAAGCATATAATATAAGCAGGATCATAGAGATGGACCATACAAGCAATGAAGATAGTAGAGGCCGCGTTACAGTCTAGTTAAACTTAATAATTAGATCTCTAGTCAATATACTCATTTCACAACATATTCTATATGATTCCATGCGAGTACATGAACCCCACTATTATAGCTGGTGGATCAAAAACATACATGGCAAAGTACTCCTAGCCACTATTATGCTGGTGGATCTGTCTGACCTGAACTCTCATAGTGTTTCACTATAAGTAATTGGTATCTTTCCAATGTCTTATCATAACTTAGGGTTTGGTTTATTGAGCTCGGGATCCCCCACTATTATAGCTGGTGGATCGGAAACATATAGGGTTGAACGCTCCTGACCACTATTATTCATCAATGGATCAGTTTCCAGGGCACCTCGGCACTTGTCCACTATTATGGCCATGAATCGGTCTAGGCCCAGCTCAATAATCTTTTACTTTAAATGATTAGTGTCTTATTCAATACATATTTTCTCCCTAGAAATGCATGTTCTTTGGACTACCCGCTCCCACAATCCATCTACTCCTAAGAGGGGCCCATCCCATATCTTGGGACTTCTACACCTCCTAACACATCTAGACATCCTTTCCCTGTTCTCCTTACTTACTACAGATACCCAACTCCTAAGTGTGTGGGTTAAGGCTCATTTCCCCATACCTCTAAGTCAGCTCATTATCACCCACTAGGGTTTTCCCCAGAAACCCTAATTTAGCCTATATGGCCCATACTTCCTCTATCCCACACAACTCATGCTCCTTTATCCCCAAATAATCACCTCACTTAGATTCAACCCCAAGCATTCCACTTTACTTCCCATTTTGCACATGTAACCACAAAACCCTTGTTGGCCACCCCATACCCTAACACCTCTCTTTTCTCATATGTCATCTCTCTATTACTCACCTACCATCCCCTATTCCACATGACACACACACTCACCCTCCATGTGATATCCTTCCACTCTTATCCCATATTCCAATCCTCTCCATTATTTTTCCCTTCCACAATCTCCCCCACTTAGGGTTTTCCTCTCAAACCCTGGCCAAGTTCTCTATGTACCCTTATACCAACTTACGTACTATTTTTCACCCATGGACTCCAATCACCCAAACAATGCTTCCCTCACCTTACTTGTACCTCAAGGAAACTTTTTCCACGTAAGGATACTCCCCATGAAAACACTATCCATCCCATGCAAACCCTAGATTCCTCATACAAGATTCACTTCACTCACTTATTTTATCCCTATTATCCTTTTATTTATCCCCTCATAGGTCACGCGGTAATTAGGTCATTCTCACTTCCCTCTAGTCAACTCATTTCCCTTTTCCATTTTCATCCTTTCACCCCATACCATATCATTAAAGCATCCTAGTATACATATCCTAGAGTGACACATCACATAACGCCATAGGCACAATATACATATCATTTTGTACAAGCCATAAGGAGAACATATAAATGTACCTTAACTCTGCGTTACGCTACAAGTAAGTGGTCATAGTCACATAAAGTACACAAATATATCATAGAGCATGGCATACAAAGCACATAGTAGGCCTTATCTACATTCTTACCTAAAATGATTTAGAGCTTGAAGCACACTCCTAAGCCTTCCGAGGGTTATGACTTGGTTCACATATAGGAGGGAAATACTAGGGTTAACTTCCCTCTTTCTAACATTATCATTATTTCCTACTTTACCTTTATCATAATCGAGTATTAAGGTTATTAACAATATTAGTAGCTTTATTAGTAAAAATAAGGGCATTATTCTTAAAGTAGCTAATCATGCTATAACTAGTCAAAATAGGTCTAGGTAGTTATATTGGTCCATGTTAAGATATTATTAACAATACTAAAGATAATAAATTTAATATTAACAACAACAACAACAATAATAATAATAACAGTGGTAATAATAATAATTTGAATAATAATAATAATATGATGATGATGATGATGATGATGATGAATAGTGGTAATAGTAATAATAATGATAAAGGTAATAATAATAATAATAACAACAACAACAACAACAAGAGTTAGAATAATCATAATAATATTATTAGTATTACTAGTGCCAATGTTAATAATAATAATAATAATAATAATAATAATGATGATGATAATAATCATGATAATAATGATAATAACACTAATAAACAAAAATAGAAATTACATTAATTATATTTAAAGATTAGGAAGGTTAGGGCACAACCTAGCGACGACGACGATGGTGGAGAAAGTAGGGGTTGGACAGGTGGCTTTTAGGCTAGAGGAGGGGGAGTGAGATGGGGTTGTGGTGGTGGTATATTCTCTTATTTGAGAGGGTTAGAATGGTGGTGGTGGTGCAACAAAGGTGGTAGCGCAAGTGGTGGTTGTTGTGATGGCCGAAGGTGGTGGAGAAGGAGGAAGGGTGAAGGAGAGGGAGGCAAGGAGAAAGCAAGGTAGGGGAGGTAGGGGAGGCTTTTTGAGTGGTTTGGGTTGTAGGAGAGGCGGTGGTTGCGGCAAAGATGGTGGTGCGCGGTGATGAGAGGGTAGGCGATGGGTGCAAAGTGGCAGATCAAGCAACCAAATTTGCATGGTTGAGGTGGCTCGTGTAAGGGGAACTAGAGGTGATGAGTGGTATGGTACGGTGGAGGGTAATGTGGAGAAGCTTTTAGGCAGTGTTTTGGATGGCAATGTTGGACAACAATAGCGGGGACGATGTCTGAAGTGGTGGTGGAGCAAGGAAGGCTGAGATTTCTGGACAAGGGAAAGAGAGCCAAATGGGGATCAATTGGGGAATTTATAGGCCATTGTAGGGAGGATAAGATAAAGGGGGAAAAGGGAAAGGAGGCATGTGTGGTAAAGCTCACATGCTGGTGGTGGCAAACCGGTACAAGCTTGATATTCTGTAGGGTTGGTTGGGTTGGGGTGGAGAAAAATGAAAGGGAGAGAGGCACGCGTGAGGGTGGGTATAGGTAGGTTGGGGCTAGAATTGGTAAGGAAGGGGATGGGAAAGAGAAGGGAGGTGGTAGGTTGGTGGTACAATGGCTGGACAAGTCGGGGTGTATAGTTGCAGGTCACCTGCAATGCGAGGGAAGGGAGCAAGAAAAAGGAGGGGGTCGGCCAACATGTCTAAGGGAAAAAGAAAGGAAAGAAAAAGGAGGGGAACAGGGTGGGTGAGGCAGAGAGGAAAAAAAAGAAGGTGGACTGGGCTACACGGGGGAGAGAAGAGAGGGAGGAGAGTTGGATCGCAAGGGGCTCAGGCCCAAACCTAGAAGAAAGAAAAACAAGAAAAGGAGGAAGGAGGAAAAGAGAAAAGAGAATGGAAAAAGGAAGGAAAAAAGGAAAAATAGGTTGGTTAGAGTATTTAAAATATTTTGGTATTTTTAAATGTTTCAAAATAATAAAATTAGTAAAATAATGATTAAATTTCCTTTTTATATTAAGTTAGGATATTTTTTGTAAGTTTTCCTAAATTATATTTTAATTAGCAAAATACCCTAATCTTCCCTACTTAAATTCTTTATTATTTTCCTCTTGATTTTGCCTTAAATATTCTCCTTATTTTAATAAAATAATTCATTTAATTAATTACCCTAATAAATCCCTATTTTAATATAATTTCTTAAATTAGGGTTTTAGGGTATTTCATAATCACATAGACTACTATGAGATAATTTTCGTTTAAGCTCAACTCAATGATAAGTTAATAGGAAGATCATTGTCTCTTGACTAACTCACAGATGTTTCTGCTATCTTCCCGGAGGCATGGTGCCTTATGGTCATGAGGAAGATATTATTCCCAAGAAAAATGGGTCATCTTATATCATGTTTGTTTCTAAAATATTTAGATAATTGCTATTACATAAAGAAATATTATTGAGGTTTAGTTGTTTTGGCATTCTGTATAGGGGTGTCTTTTTTTGGCATCACATCATGGCACTAGAAACATTATTGGTTGCTTGATTCTCATATAAGTATTAAGTACATATATTGTAAGCTATATTTTTGGCTCATAAAGCTTTTGAATTTAAATAACTAGAAAATTATTGTAGTTTTGGCCATTGTAGAGAATAAGTACCAAGGTTCCCAATATGCATATCCCTGCATGTCCAAATATTAATGAGGAAATTATAGATTTCCTCTAATCACACATGACTTTCATATATAAGTAATTATTTGAAATTTGTGATTATTTTACAATTTTTGATGCGTTTATCTATATTGGGTAAGATGTATCATTTAATTGGTCTTCTAAGTGGACTAGAGCAAAATGTTGGTTATATAGTCCTCAAAGATTATTGAGCTACTTTAGAGATCAACTAGATGCTTTGACCCAGGTTAGTCTAAACATTTTATTTATAATATTTATATACAAAGGTTATTATAATATTTGTGCTTCTACTTGGACAATTGCTAAGTAGGTGATGTGGTTACCTTACGTTGATGTTTACGAAAGTCTTCCATCGATTGTTTTAGCGCAAAGTGCTTTATGGAAAAAGCATTGTCTAATAATTTTCAATGTGGTTGTTGAATATTATTGTTGCGATTGTGTCTTAAGAATGTTTTCTTCTTCTTCTTCTTCTTCTTCTTCTTCTTCTTCTTCTTCTTCTTCTTCTTCTTCTTCTTCTTCTTCTTCTTCTTCTTCTTCTTCTTCTTCTTCTTCTTCTTCTTCTCATGCATATGTAGTATTTTTGTGAGGCACACGACTCACATAGTGTCTCTCACACAATCATACATCACTCTTTTTCCTTGTCATATGCCTATGCATACTATCACGGTTCACCCTTTCATACTCGCATGGATTGCGAACTACCTCAGTATGCATGTGTGTCCTTATTCATTATTACCTGTGCATGTATTGCATGAGCACTACTATACCTACTTTGCATAGCCTACCATGTGACTTCTCAGCTCACGCCATGGGTGTGCACAACTTGTTGCACACTCGTGTAGCCCCATTTTTTTGGTTGTGCATCCCTTTTTACACACCCAAACACGGCCAAAATTTCACCATAGCACCACCATACCTTCTACCACACTTCCAAGCAACTCATGATTCCCTTTGACTCTAGTTATTTTCATTTTTACTCTCCTTTACCTCAACTTTTCCCTCGATTATAATCTTTGAGCTTAATCGTATATTATCTTATTTTTTTAATAAATTTTTTATGATCTCGGAGGAAGTGGTTTATGATTTACGTGCATAGAGCCCGATTTCTTTTTTAGTAAGGATACATGTCATAGCTATAACTTTATGTGTATATTTAGTATATTTATGTGCTTTTATATTGGACATGTTTTATGAATAATTTATTTATGAAAATTCTATGATATGATATCTTGATTGAACAAAATTTGGAAGTTTGTATTTGGGGAATAATGTTGGATATGGTATCTATGTAAATAATTGAGGATATATATCCGAAATAAATATTGGAGATTTATATATATTAGTATTGAGATTTATAAATGAAATACCCCAAAAATTCCTAATTTTATAAATTATATTTAAAAGAGGTTTTATTAGAAAATTATTTAAATAAATTACTTTTATTAAAATAAAAGGATATTTAATAAAGGAAAATCAAGAAGAGATTTATAAGTAATTTAATTAGGAGGAATTTGGATATTTTAGCTAATTAAGCATTTTATTTAAAAAGTAATTAAATAAATTATTTTATTTAAAGTAAGAACGAGAAAATAGTTTCAAAATTATTAATAATTTTATAAGTAATTTAATTGGAGAAAATTAAGGTGTTTGCTAATTAAAAAGGAATTTATGAAAAATCTTTTAAAAATCCTAATTTAGCCTAAAAAGGGATTTAAATATTATTTTATTTAAATATTATTATTTTTAAATATATCAAATATTTTAATTAATTTAAATACCCAATATTATTATTTTTCCTTTTTTCTTCTTCTTTTTCCTTTTCTTCTTTCTTTTTCTTTTTCCTCCCCTTTTCCCCGTTTGGGCTGCCTCTTCCGCGGCGCAATCCCCTACCTCCTTCCTTCCTTCGTCGCGGCCTAGCCCCGCGACCGGTGTTCTTTACTGTCCCTTTCTGCGTCGCGTTCTTCTTCATTTCTCACTAAAACTCAGTGTTCCATTAATTCCTACCTCCCTCGCGCCCAACCGGCCCGGTCTCCTCTCTTTTTCTTTCTTTCTTTCTTTCTTGGACCTCTGGTCTAGCACCCCCATCTTCTTCCTTCTTCTTCCTCGAGCCACCGTCGACTTGCACCTGTAACGTCCGCCGCCAGCCAAGATTTTTGCCGCCAACTTCGCCGTTGATCCGGCCAATATTTCTCCCCTCCCCCTCACCGATTCAACAGCCTCATCAGACCTAGCCTCCTCCCTTCCTTCACGCGCGATTTTTCCCGTTTTTTTTCCTATGCATAACCCTACCCATTTTGACTCCACCGGCCGACCTGGCCCTCGGCGACCGGAACCCTACCTTCTCTATTTACTAGTCGACCACAGGACCCTACCCTCTCTTCTAAAGCCTATAAATACCCCCCACGATAACCTGTATCGAGCCTTTGATTTCATTACCTAGAATTTGACCCTTTTCACCGCCGACTCTTTAGACGCCTCATCCCCACCACCTCCGGCAAACTTCGACGCCATCCATGGCCACCAAAATCTTCCTTGCATCTCCCTCTAGCTAACCAAACCATTCATAACTCTCGATTTTTCCTACACAAGCCACACCGGCTGTGCGAAGTAACCCCATCGACCAACCTGTTTTCCAACTCCGCCACCCTTTGCGCCGCCCTTATCCACCTCTTCTGCCGCTTCCACCGCTTCTTTCACCTTCTAAAATGCTCTATAGATCACCTTCTACCTTCCCCTACCCCTCTTTTCCTCTTCCTCCCTCTCCTCCTCTCTCTTTCTTCTTCTCCTCCATTCGGCCACCACCCACCGCTGCCGTGCGCTGCCACCTTTGGTTGTGCCACCATCTCTATTCTGTCCCCCTCCTTTTGGGCAACCCTAAACACCCCAACTCCCTCCTTAATTCTCCCTAGATTTTTCCCAGCATGCAACTTTTACCCTTTTCTTTCCTTTTTCCGGCCACCGCTGCCGCTGTCGTACACCACCGCCGGTGCCGCCTATCCCCACTAGCCTATGGTTGAACCCTAGACCCTCTTTGTTATTTTCCCTATTTTTATAACCCTTAAATTATTTTATTTCAATTATTTGCATATAAATACTATTATTATTATTCTTAATATTTATATTTTTAATATGCATTATTATTGTTATTATTATTGGTATTAATGTTTTTATTATTATTTAAGGTAAGGGATGAAGCCTATTGTATTTTATTTTGATTTTATCATTATTCTTCTTATTATTTCTATATTTACTATTATTAATATTAAAATGTTATAAGTATAATTATTACTATTATTTCCTATTTCGAATTTCCATTATTCTTATTCCATTATTATTAATACAAATATTTTAACATTAGTTTTGCTAATAATGTATTATTATTATTATTATTCTTGTTATTATTATTGTTATCATCATCATCATCATCATCATCACCATCATCATCATCATTATCATTATTATTATTATTATTATTATTATTATTATTATTATTATTATTAAATTATTTCATCACTATTATTATTACTAAATTTGGTTATTTAATTTACTAATATTATTATTAGTAGTATCATTTTAGTAAAAGGGATGAAGCCCTTATTTTACTATGTTTTGAGTAATGTCCTTCTTATTATCATTGACTATTTTTATTAACCTTATTATTATTAATATTTATATTATTTTTGGTATTTTTGCTATTATTATTTTAATATTTTATCAAAAGCCTAGTCTTATATTAAGTTAGTTATTAATAGTATTTTTTATAGGAGAGAGTCTAATTTTAGCTTTTCTCTCATAATAGGTAAAACCAGTCAAATCCCTAAGGAGGCATAAGAGCGTGCTCCAAGACCGGTGTCGTTTTAGGTAAGGGGTGCTAAGGCCTTTTATGTGCTTATGTGCATTATGTATTTCGCATGCTATGTATCCTATATTTATTATTATTAATTATTTTATATGTGGTATGACATGGAGTTGAAGTATGTTTTTGTATGGCATGTGTACTATGTGTATGTGACGATATGTGTTGTGACCCTATAAGACATGCATGAGAGGATGTCGATGTGGTTTGTGTGGGAGAAAAGGATGAAAAATGAGGATGGAGAAAGAAGTTGACTAAGGGAAGTGAGTTGACCTAATTTTATGGTTTTATAAGGAATAATCTAATGTATGGTTTTATGTGGAGAATATAATTTATGGTTTTCTGCGGAGAATATAATATATGGTTTTATTTAGGAGAATATAATTTATGATGTTATATGGGAGAATCAAATTTATGGTGTGTTTGGGAGAATCTAATTTATGATGTTAATTAGGAGAATCTAATTTATGATGTTATATGGGAGAATCAAATTTATGGTTTGTTTGGGAGAATTTAATTTATGATTTGATTGGGAGAATCTAATTTTATGATTTGTTTGAGGGAATCCAATTTATGGTTTTGCTTGGGAGATTCTAATTTGTGATTTTATGTGGGAGAATCTAACTGGTGGTCTTGTATGGAAAAATCTAATTTGTGGTTATGAATGGGAGAATCTAATCAATTGTAAGGTAAGGATGAATCTTCGGTTTTATGTGATTTGAATCTAGGGTTTGGTAAGGATGAATATTTGGTTGGTATGGATTGAATTTAGGGTTTGGTATGGACAAATCTTTGGGTTTTATATGGTTTGAATTTAGGTTTGGTATGGGTGAATCTTTGGTTTTGTGTGGATTGAATTTAGGGTTTTATATGACGGAATCATGGTTTGTATGGTGGTATTTATAGTTGTATGGTGGTATTAGGGTTTACATGATGGCATTGATGGTTGTATAGTGGTATTGGGGTTTGCATGGTTGAATTTAGGGTTACACATGGAATTTTAGGTTTGCATGAAAAAGGTTCGAAGGTTTGCATGGGGAAATTAATATCTGCATGGGTATGAAATTTACGTGTGGAAAGTTAATTTGGGATGAAAAACAGCACGTGGAGAAAATTTAGGGTACGGAGGAGACTGAATTAGGGTTTGGAATGATTAATTATGGGTTGTTGTGGTTAATTAGGGTTTGGTGTGGCTGATTAAGGTTTTTGTGTTATCATATGTATGTGGTGATTAAAGCGTAAGTATGATGATGAATATGAAATTTATGATTTATGATTCGTGCATGTCCATGGTGAAAGCCTTTGAATAAGATACTTAAGACACTAATCATCTAAAGAGGAAGATCGTTGAGACGGGACCAACCGATCCATCGGTTCGGAATAGTGGTTAGGGTTTTTACCCTATGTGCGACCAATCCACCGGTTATAATAGTGGTTAGGAAATAATGTCCTATGTGTGACCGTATAACACCCCGAGTCGACACGACCACGCGGGGGCTACCTTGGAGTGCTTTCGGATTGATCGGCTGGCCCCACAAATCAACACGAGTCCTTTTAGCACGCTTTGTCCTCACTCACGTGCTTCCTAAGAAACTTTTAGAAAATTTCCGAAACTTCCCAGGAGGTCACCCATCCTAAAATTGCTCCACGGCCAGCACACTTAACTGTGGAGTTCTTAGGACGGAATCACCAAAAGGATGGTATACCATGTTGATATAAGTAGCCAAATCAATTCTTATAACACTCCGCTCAATTTGGGGTATTACAGACCGATCCATCGGTTATAATAGTGGGGGTTCCTGAGCTCAACAAACACAAACCCGAGTATTGCTGAAATGCTTAAAAAATACTAATTACTTACAATGGAAACCCATGCGAGCCGGAGCCAACCAATCCACCGGTTAGGAATAGTGGTTAGGACGCGTAATCCTATGTGTCTCCGATCCACTGGCTATAATAGTGGTTAGGGTATGATACCCTATGTGCCTCCGATCCATTGGCTATAATAGTGGGGGCTTTCGTACTCGCATGGATTTGATAACAAAAGTATGGTGTGAATCGACTCCTGATCAGAGATTAATTAAGTAATTGAATTGGATTATTCATGGACCTTTTTACTTTTACCTGGTTGATCATATGCATTAGTGATTGTTTTCTTTCATTCTTATACATGATTTTATGTGCTTATGTGTTGGCCTTAGTGCTCGGTTACCTTACTCAGTACGTAGCGTACTGATCACCCTTTTCATGGGTGCTGCTCATTCCCACGAGTAGTATGCCCTTCTGACTTTGTGCAGTTGGGCGAGATATCAATCGGAGCTGTGTGTTGAGCATGTTTGGCTCAAGTTTGAGAGTGTCGTGGCCGTATTTCAATCTTTATGCAATTCTATTTCCTTTTATTATTCCTTTTGTATTAGAGTTACCCTCTTTGATTTATTACCTTGTATTAAGTGTTTATCCTCTTTGATTCCGCACTCTGATTTCTATTTTATTATGGTTCATAAACATTGATGTGTACTCTGACTTTTAACGTATGATCTTTCGAGTTCTTTTATGAATTGTTGGTTAAGTTCAATGTAAATCTTTTCTTAACCTTAGCACTTGGTACTAAAACGGTCGGAGAGAACCAGTTTGGTACTAAGTGTGGCGGTAACATCCCTAGAATTCACAGGTTTTAAGTATTTCTATTTTAATAACTTTTATTTCAAAAAAAAGTAGTGAATTTTGGGGTGTTACAATAAAGTTGTGGGATAATATGAGCATTTTAACTACATAAGTGTATTATGGTCATTTGAGGATAATTATGTGGATGTAATTATGTTATTCAACTATAGTTCTTGCATATCTTTATGAGTCCCACATGATAATCTCAAATATACAAGTCAACTCTAATAAGATACTAATCATTTAAAGTGAAAGATCACGTGAGTCGGGTCGAGGTGTTTATATGGGTCTGTTCCACCAAATAATAATAGTGGCTTAGGTGTGTTGTTCCTAAGAGTTCCATCATTCCATTCCACCAGATTAATAATAGTGGGACCCCATACTCAATGTGAATAAAAATACAATTAAGAGATCAAGTATTAATGAAAAAGATACTACTCATTTAAAGTGAAAGACTATGTGAGTTAGGACTGAGGTGTAGAGTTTGTTCTACCGGATAATAATAGTAGCTTCGGTGTTTTGTCCCTAAGATATGATTTAGATTGTTCCATTGGTTTAATAATAGTGTCTCATGAGAATTTTTGCGCTAATAGGTGTTGAGTCTATTCCACTGGATAATAATAGTGGCTCAGGTGTGTTATCCCTGAGAGGTTTTTCAAACCGTTCCACTTGTTTAAGAGTAGTGGGGTCCTTGAACTGAACGTAAATAAAAGATTCGAATATGATATATCTATATAGTGAGACATAAAATCAGTACCTACCTAGCACTATTTATATTATCGCACGCATGATTATATTCTTACATGAACTTATGTATTATGTGTAACCCTGATTCAACTATACCATTACATTACTCAGTATGTAGCATACTAATCATCCATTTTATGAGTGTTGCTCATTTCCACGAGTAGATGACCTAAATGTCTTTATGTAGGTTGAGGCAAAACAAGTGGACAAGTTTGTAGCCTTTGATGATTTATATATGGATGAGTGATTTTTATATTGGGGTTTTGGGCATAGAGTTATGTTATTCGAATGTTATTTCTAATAGGATATCTTTTTGGACTCTTAGATCCATGGTAACCTTTTTTTTAATTTGGATTATTATACTCAGAGTAAACCTCCAAACTATTATCTAATGTTTATGAAAGGTCCCCCATTTTCTATTTATCATGTTTTATTTTCTAATTATTTTACCTTGTGGTTGACGTAAGGATAATATGGTAAGCCAAATTTATGTCAACTATGGCGGTAACACCCAACTATTTGATAATATGCTTCCGCGTGAAATGAAATTTTTTAGTAGAAAATTCTAAGGGTATTACAATACCCAATCCTTTTAACACCATATACAATCGTTTGAATGCCATGACTAATCATTTGAACTTCATCACCAATTGTTTGTACACTAAGCTTGATAACTTGTACACCATGTCCGATCATTTGAACATCATGCATAATAGTTTATACACCATTTTCGATTATTGTACACCATGTCGGGTCATTTGAATACCATGCCTGATTTGTAGAAAACCATGCTCAATTTTTTGAATACCATACCATATTCTTAGAATATTATGCTCAGTTAATTGAAGACCATGTCCCATAATTTTTACACCATACACAATAGTTTGAATACCATGCTTGATCGTATGAATACCATGCCCTATTGTTAAAACACCATGCCATGACTTGTAAATTTTTTTGGTTAAAATAAACACAAAAATCATCATTGTGTGTTTAGGTTAGAAAGGAATATTTGGTTCAATGCTAATAAACCAAGAAACCTCACATATTCAGGTGTTTTTCAAATAATTAAACACACACATCTAATTAGCATGTTCACCCTATACATTTTCTAAAACAAGTGTTTTGATCCGAGATTTGGTCAAAAAAGGCTATTTTGGTTAGATGCTATATTGAAGGGATATTTTAGTATTTCTAAAACAAAATAGGTTATTTTAGCATTTGGTTCAATGTACAGTGTGCAAATATTCTGAAACACTTAATACCATATGATAGTAAGCTGTTATTAGTACTTTTGAACATATAAACTTATTTATACTTATTTTCTTGGTCAAAAGTCATTACTAATTTTTTTTATTGATCAAATATACCAAAAACCATATCCTTTTGTTCATGTAAGTTGGACATAATTATATCCATCAAGGAGCTAGGAATTCCATTAGTCCAACACAAAAAAGGATCATTTTATGAATCATAGTAATGGTGTAAAACCCCCATTTTTACCAATATTTTTTTTCATTTTGAGAGAGCAATGTAGAAGTTAAGACAAAAATAGGGGATGTCACTATCATATTTATTATGAGGAGAGGTATGTGAGTTCCTCTAACACATGATAGATGCATGAATATGCAAGAAAATAAAACAAAATAAGAAGAGATTGGGTTGCAAATAATAATAAAAAAAGTTTACAAAATCTCAAATAGAGGACACAAGAGCTTAAATAGATTGACAAGAACCAAAATTAGATATCCCAACATGGATAAAAAACACCAGAAGTCCAACTCTTTGGCTCAAACCCAAAGTTGTAGAAGGAATCCCAACATCTGCACTACAGCAATTGAAAACATAAATTATTCAATACAAAAGTACCAAGTAGACACACCCAATACAAAGAAAATAACATGATCACATAGACATAGGGTTGTAAATAATTCAAGCCAAACCGAGAACCCTGAGGCTCAATCTCTACTCATATAATAAACAAGGCAACAACTAAGGATTGGACACAACTCAATTAACTAAACTATTATAGAATTAGCATGGATTTAGAGAGATCCACACCAAATTAGGATTAACAAGATTGTGCACAATTAATAGTTCACTCATAAAACAAAATAATTTAGGAAAAAGTAGAGATATTTATTTGTGCTCTTATGTAATTAAAAGATAAATAAGCCAATCAATTACACAAAACTACAATTTTCTTTGAATGGAGAGTTCTATGGAGAAGAAGAAGAAGAAGTTAGGATGCAAAATTGTCAATGGCTAGAGTTTCAACATGTCTCATTTTATAGAAGAAAAAATCTTACAGGGCAAAACAACATATTTTAAAAATAAAGAAAAACACAGTCTATATTTAGGAAACATATGACCTCATGTTCATTTCCTTAATTTTGACTTTTCTTCCAAAACACATCAAAAGTTTATCTTAGAAATACGATCCATGTTTATTAACACGATAACAACGTGCTTCTCACATAAAATACCATATTACACTAAACTTCTCCAACACTTACACGAATAAACACAATGTTATGATGTACTCAAATACCCAATCAAAACTCACCATTCTCCACCTTAATGCAATATTTGTGAAGCATGACATGTAACAAACTCTACAAAAAACTTGGCTCAACAAAGGACCTCATGACTTTTGAACACCAATAAAGTCTGATAAAAACTCAAACTTACCCATGCTAAGTGGCTTCATTAGCATATCAGCTGGATTATCCAAAGTACACACTTTCTCCAACACAACTTTGCTTGCAACAATAGTACCCCGGATAAAGTGATACTTGACTCCAATGTGTTTCATTTAATGATGGAAATAATTCTTATTCTTCGTTAAGTATATAGCACTCTAGATATCACTATGAACAACTGGAGCACCATAACCAAACCCTAATTATCATACTAAACCACCAAGCCACATGGCTTCCTGAAAAGCCTCTGTCATAGCCATATATTCTATCTTAATAGTGGACAAGAGCATCACATCTTGCAAGGAAGACCTCTAGCTAATAGCTGAACCACCAAGATAGAAATCATATCCACTTGTAGATCTCCTTTTATCAAAGTCTCCACCATAATTAAAGTCCACAAGCCCAACCAACAAATTAGTTGATCTCTCATAATCAATACAAGTTGATGACGTTCCCTTTAAATACCAAAGGATCCACTTCACTACTTGCCTTTTTCGAATTCACCATATATCAATTCAAAACACTAATAGCTTGAGCAATATCAAGCTCGGTACACATCATAGCATACATGATACAACCAACATTATTTGAATATAGAATAGTTGCATGAATTCCTCTTCCTCTTAGCAATAGATAAAGCATAGTCAACCAATTCTTCATATCGAGATTATTCATAATATGATTATCTTCGTAACAGTATCATGTTATGAACACACCATAGCCTAAGGTCTAGATCAAAGAAAAATTTGGTGTTTGCAGAGGCAAAGCTTCACTACAATGATCAACACTACCTTCAAATTAAGCTTCTAATTGATCTTCTAGTGCATCTTGTGGAGAATCCAATGTTACCTTAGCCTTCACAGTTGTAGATTCACCGCTGATGATTTTCCTACCTTCTGCAAGTTTAATGAGTTTTTTTTTTTCACAGAATGAGTAAAAGGGGAGCATGTTTGTTTTGTTCTTGCACTCATCCCCTCTAGATGCTACATTATTTGTTCCCCAAGTCCACATAATTCCATGTTGCAAGGTACTAGTGCGTGACCTGATTTTATCCTTAACACTTCTATATTTAGAACAACAAAAAAATTAGCCCATCTCTATTTCATAACATTTTCATGATCAATGTGACTCAAACACCTCTTCTTATCTAAATAAAAAATAAATAAAAAATATTTCACCTACTTGTATTTCAGTCAAGAAATATTTACATTGGTGCATGATCAAACCAAACACATTTGAGATTTAGGGCATCATAAGTTGGGAGCAAGTTAATCCATTCCATCATGGATATACCTCAATCAAGTTGTCATTATACATTATCATCACCACTCTGTTAATTGTCATAAGTAAAATGGTAACCTAATTACCCTAAATCTAGCAAAGTACATGTGTCCATGGTATCCGAAAGTTTTCTATCAACATGTCATCTCTTAATCGCTCTCATTGCTTCTAATGAGTTAGAAAGTAAAGTATATATTATTAGTTTCATGCTAACTATATACACCATTAAAATTCCACTTATAATTATTGCTAGCAATCATAACCATGATGCGCATATGGTGAATATACATAGAGAGGAAGTCCGCAAGCAATTTTTTCATATAATAACACAAGATGTCCATTTCTCCCATCACTATAAATGCATAAAACATATAACTATTAAGTTATAGCTTAATTTTAGTAAATTAAAAAGGTAAGAACTTAGTTTCCATGAAAAAAAAAGTAAAGAACATCGAGTCCTCTGAATCACATCCCAAATGTAAATAACTGCAAGAGGGATTATGAGTCTTTTACAATTCAAACAAAGTACTGACATTTCACCCACCTTCCCCAATGAGGAGCATCTATCTAGATCTCAACTAATATATTCAATGATTTAGGAGTTTTTCATAGTTAGCAAGTCATAGCTAGTGTTTCTCTTGTCACTAGTAGTATCATCGGTAACATTATTTGAGGGTGATTCCTTGCATGTTTTTTTATCTTTTCTACATTAGGGGAGCATGTTCCTGTAATCCCCTGAAATTTTAGAAACCTGAAATTTAATAAATAACTTTTATTTAGGATAAATTAACTTTTAAAATTATATAGTCTATTTATTTTTTGGATTTTTTAGTGTATAAATTTGGATAGGAATATTTAATAAATTAAAATACATATTTTATTATTTTATCATACTCATTTTATTTAAATAATTTTTCCAAACCAATGTTTTACTAAAATTATCCTTTTTAAACCTATATATTTAATCATATTTAATTAAATTATTAAATAAATTTATGACCCAAAAATATTACATTCTATTATTTTATAAATTAAATTATTTTAATTTACCCTATTTTCCCTTTTCCTCTTTTCTTTTTCCTTTCTTTCTCCTTTTTCTCCTTTTTCCTCCATTCCTTCTTTTTACTTTTTTTTCCTCCTTCGGGCCGCCAAGCCACGGTCTGCCTTCCCCTCGGTGCATGACTGAGCCGCTAGCTCATCTCCACTCTCCCTTCCTTCCTTCCCTTCCCGTGAGGCCCACTCCTTCTTTCCTTTCCACTCCTCGTCCGCACATCACAACCCAGCCCTAGCCCTTCCTTCATTTCCCTTCCCCCCTTCTACCCGAACCAGCCCAACTATTTTTTTCTCCCCTACGCCAACCTGCTCCCCTTCCTTTCTTCCTCCTTCTTTTGCCTCGACCCAGCACACCCCCTGACTTGTCCCCGTCACCATCTCTGCCACCTCGGGCATGCCGGCTACCGCCCTGCTGCCACCACTACAACCCTCTCTCTCTCTCTCTCTTTCTCTCTCTCTCTCTCTCTCTCTCCCACCTTCCCTTTTTTTCACCATTTGGGCCAAACCAGCCATGCACTCCCCACCCACATGGCTCCCCCTTTCCCTTATTCCCCTCCCTCTCCCTGCCACCCTACCACCCCTAAACACTGCCACCGACCGGCCACCTATCCCCTCCTATCCTCCCTCTTCCTTTTCTTCTCCTCTTTAGCCCTTTTCCTACCCCCATTTTTTGAGCCTTACCTTCTCCGACCTCCTTCTTCTCATTTTCTTCTCCTTCCATTTCCATCCCTATTTTGTGCACCACCACCCCTCTACCGCTTCCTCCACCACACCGACTGCCTGCAATACCTCCTTCCACCTCATACCACCGTCCTAAACCACCACAATACCCCCTCGAGCCCCCTGCAGTCCCTTCTTCCTCCCCCCATCTTTTTCTCCCCTTTCTCCCCCTTATTGGCAACACCCCTGCAACCCCTCCATTCGCCGCTATCCGGCTACCTCTGCCGCCACCCAAACCACCAATCCACTCCCTAAAACCTCCTCTACCACCCCTATGCCTATTTTTTTCTAAAACCAACCCCTGCACCCCTTCATTTCCTTCCTTCTCGGCCATGTCCACTCCTGCAGCCCACTTCACCGCCTCGCCGCTGCCGCCTCCACTGGCCTTAGCCACCAACAACCCATCCCCAACTGCCACCTACACCCCCTCTTCACTCCTACACCCTTCCCTTTCCCTAAATCCTCCCCCATCTACCCTCTTTACTAGCCTAAAAATCCCAAACCGAAAATAACCCATCATCCCTTTTTCTTCACCCCCCTTCGAGCCTTCCTCTTTTTATTTTTACATGCAGCCCATGCTGCATGAGTAGCGTGAGTTGCTGCATTCTTGGTTGATTTTGGTTAATAATTTTAAGGTAAAATAATATTTAAGTTAATTATTTCATTAATTAAGTTTTATAAAGGTTTATACTTTCGGTTTCCTTATTTCTAATGTGATAAATATTGGTATTATTTTTAGGTGCTAATTTTGCTAATTAAAGCTTGAATCTTTAACCAGGATACCAATAACGTTCAATTTTTACGAGATCTAAGGTAATCGTTAAACTCCACTTAAACGCATAGATAAACATATGTTAACACATTAGGGTTTTTAATATGTTATTATGCTTGTTATATATTGTTAATATATATATATATGCTTGTACCGATTTATAAAAAGGAAAGTATGCTAGTTTACGTGCTATTTGTAGAAATATTGCTTAAGGAAAGAGTTTGGCTATTAATGAAAGTGTTAAGTACTTATCCGTGTTATATTATGTTATTATGACCATTTATGTATGGATAATATTATTGTGAGAGCCCTAGGGGCATTTTAGTAATATGTATTGTGTGAGAATGTGGCCTAGTATGTGTGGGTGCTAATAAGTATTATATTAAAATATAATAGTTGGTGGAGTGGGATATTGTGAATAGAGTATTAATATTACTATTCCATGTAGTGATGTTAATTTAATAAAAGTGGCTAATGAGGAGCAAGATGGTAATTTTGGAAGAAAATGGTAAAATGATAATTTTATAAGTAAAAGGGTAAATTTGTAATTTGTAAGAAAAAAAGGGGTATTATGGTGATTTTGGAGGTAAAGAGCAATATAGTAATTTTATAAGTAAATGGCAAAGGGTAATTTTATAAGTAAAGGGGAAAATGGTAACTTTGATAGTAAAGGGTAAAATAGTAATTTTATAAATAAAAGGATAAAGTAGTAATTATAGTAATGGCAAAGAATATTTTGGTAATTATAATTATGGAGAAGGGTAAATTAATAATTATAATTATGAAGAAAGGTAAATTGGTATTTATAATAATGGAGAAGGGTAAATTGGTATTTATAATAATGGAGAAGGGTAAATTGGTAATTATAATTATGGAGAAGGGTAAATTGGTAATTATAATTATGGAGAAGGGTAAATCGGTAACTATAATTATGGAGAAGGGTAAATTTGGTAATTATGATAATGGAAAAGGGTAAGTTGGTATTTATAATAATGGAGAAGGGAAATTGGCAATTGTAATTATGGAGAAGGATAATTTGGTATTTATAATAATGGAGAAGGGTAAAATGGTAATTATAAGAAGGGTAAAATGTGGTATTTATAATATTGGAGAAGGGTAAAATGGTAATTATAATAATTGAGAAGGGTAAATTGGTGTGTAGAAGGATAATTTGATAATTATGATAATGGCGAAGGGTAATCTGGTAATTATAATGATAGAAAAGGGCACATTGGTAATTATGATAATGAAGAGGGTCCATTTGGTAATTTAACCAATTAAAGGGGCAAATTGGTAATTATGATAATGAAGGAGGGTAATTTGGTAATTTAACCAACAAAAGAGCAAATTGGTAATTATTTAACCAACAAAAGGGCAGATTAGTAATTATGATAATGAAGAAGGGCAATTTGGTAATTTATCCAACTAGAGGGCAATTTAGTATTTAGAACAAAGGAGAAGGGCAGTTCAGTAATCTAACCAACCAAATGGAAAATATGATAGCTTGGTAACCTAAACCGAGTAAGAATGTGGCTAATAACAACTATGTGTGTATTATATGCCTCGTGTGCCACGTGTTACGTCATGTTGTGTACTTATGACTATAATGACTAATTACTTGTAGCATAGCTTGGAGTGAGGTATGCGTATGTGAATTCCTTATGGAATGTGATTGATGATTATATGTGTTATGCTTACGATGTTATATGATGTGACCCTCTAGGACATGCATGCTAGGATGTTTAATAATATGATAAGGGGACACAAGATTGACCTTAATATATCATGATCCATGAGGGGGAAAATAAAAGGAGATTATGATCAAAATGAATGAGCGATGCAACTCTTGCATGGGAGATTTCTAGGGTTTGCATGGGATGATACTTACATAAGAAAGGTGTTAGGGTTTGAGCAGCCAACTAGGATTTCACGGTCACATATATGATTGGTGAGTAGAGTGTTAGGATTTGGGTTGAATCTAAATGAGATGAGGTGTGGGACGATAAAAGAAAGGTTGGGGCCACATAGATCCGATTAGGGTTTTAAGGGGAAAATCCTAGAGAGTGGTAGTGAGAGAATTTGAATGTCATAAGGTGATGGGCTTTAACTCACACCCTTAGGAGTTGGGTTTTTGTTATGAGTAAGTGTCAGGGAGAATAGAAGTAGAGGTCGGCAATATGCATGTCAAGGGTGAAATACTTTCGAATAAGATATGAATAATACACAAACCACTTGAAGAGGAAGATTATTGAGTCAGGCCCAGACCGATCCACCAGCATAATAGTGTCCAGGTACCGGGATGCCCTGGAGACCGATCACCGACATATAATAGTGGTTAGGTGTGTTCTTCCCTATAAGTGACCGATCCATAAGGTATAATAGTGGGGGATCCCGAGCTCAATATCCCAAACCCTAAGTTTGATAAGACACATAAAAGGCACTAAGTACTTACAGTGGAATGCCATGAGAGTCGGGGCCAAACCGATCCACCGGCATAGTAGTGGCTAGGAGCGTTTTTTCCTGGAGATCAATCCACCGGCATATAATAGTAGTTAGGTGCATTCTGCCCTATAAGTGACCGATCCACCGGTTATAATAGTGGGGTTTCCGCACTCAAATGGATATAAAATCTGAGAGATGATTGAATAATGATGGACTAATGGCTCAAGGCATGAAAGTATCGATTGTGTATTACGACCTATTAATATATGATTGAATGTTATGTATGCACATCTTTTTATATATGTATATAGCTTTGTATCATGTGTTGCAGTGCATACCTGCCTTTAAGTGTGTTTTTAAAGGGTTACTTAGTACCATAGTACTGAAGGATTCCATTTGTGGGGGCCTTGCCTATTCAATGAGCAGTATCCCTTGTAGATCCTTTTTCAGGTGCTACTCAAGTGGGTAATGGGAAAGAGTGTAAGTAAATTACCCGGGCTTTTTAGGGTTTCCCTCTTTCTCTCTTACTCCCTGATTTGAATGTATTCTCTAATCTTGTAACTTCCATTGGTGGATTTCATTCTTGTAAATGGTTCATTGTGCCACTATGATTTTTAATATGGTTTGAATTTCTAGCAATTGGTATTTTATTTTCTAGCATTGGAAATTGGTACTAGAACGGTATGAGTGAACCAGCCTGGTATTAAGTGTGGCGGTAATATCTCCAAAATTCACAGTTTTGTTATTTCTCTTCTGTTAACACTTTTAATAAAAAGAAATTTTTCAGTAGTGAATTTTGGGGGTGTTACAGTTCCACCTAGTATTTTTGGCCCCTCTTCAATTTATTATTCTTTTTCTTGCTATATTCACTACTCATAGAAGAGGAAAGGGGATAATGATCTATTGCAGTAACCTACACTCAATTATCATGTGTAGTTAGAGATCATCGAAGGCAATTGGTATGTTCAACAACTTTATGAATCTTCTAAGCCACCTTTATTCTATGAATCTTATATAAACTCTTATTTAATGTGGACATTTGAAATCCTAATATTTTTATAAGTCTCCTAGATTTTTTAAAATGTCAAACCTATTTGTTGGCGAATGACATTATTTATTATTCTAATGTGCCTTAATTGTGTCTTTTAAGCCCCATTAATCCCTCTATGGTTATCTAAATTTTATAAAAATTTGGGGATCATATGATATTACTATTATTGAGATAAATATGATCTAAACAACATCACATTGATGTTTCTATCATTTTAAAATTTATTCAGATGCTTTCAAAAAGTTACCAAATCATACTTTTCTTCCTCAAATCCTATCATATTCTTATGAGACTTGATAAAAAACTTTAATTATTTTTTATTAAGTATTACAACCCTTCATATGACCCTTATTAATTTCTTGGACCATGGCTTTATTATAAAAATTATTTTTGTTTCCTTAAGAATATATTTACTATTTCAACTTATATATTATTGGAGCTTAAGTTGAAATCAGAGAGTAGAGTTTTTGATGTTTTGTTCTGTGGGGGGACTTTCTAGTTTTTGGTTTTGTTTAGTGTGAATTGGCTTTGGAACCTTTCAATAACATCTTATAATGTAAGTAATTTTACCTTTTGTGGTGTTTTAAGTTTCTTGTTGTTTTATGTTGGTATACCCTATCTTGCATCTAGCATAGGTTAGGTGAATATACGGACCACTTCTCATGATATATATAGTGGTAAAATACCTTGTTTTTATTTTTTCCTCCCAAATTATACTGCCTAATTTTTTTGTAAGAGTGAGAAAATAGGGGTGTTACATTTAAACTTACATTCCTCCTGACTGCATCTTTTATCCTATCACTTGCTCTACACCACCTTCTTTGGGTGCTTTAATTTGTGATACCCCTACTACCCCATGGACCAAACAATTCTTCATCAAATAACAAATTATGCCTCATAGTATAATTAGATCCCTCAATGATAACCTATTTAATAGGTTATCTATCAAGTTTCTCTTCTTTGGTCTTGAACGTATTTCTTCTCAATGGGGACACATGTATCCATACCCTAAGAAACCACTACCACTTGTATATTTTCCTTTAAAAGTATCACAAGATTTTTTCCAAATGGACCATAAGCCCATAAACGTAGCAAAAATTTGGTAATGTTTTTGTATTTCACAATGATATTCATTATTGCCATTGCCAAGGTTTATATTGAGGGAGCATTTGAGAGGATTATCATCACAAATCATGACTCTAATGTGCATATATATACCCCAACCTCCAGCTACTTCCTCATCAAATCTAAGGATTTCCCTAAGCTGATTCCCTATAAATTCCTCAAATCATTTAGTTCTCCTACTAAAAGGCATGTCAGGGATTTTTACCTAGAATGGAGTAAACAAGAAGTTAATTGTTGATAAGTATTGATATTCATTAAGTGGATCAAGTAAGATAATTCGATTGATAATGTTCCACAGTCGATTCCCCAAGACCCACTCAGCCTCATACCTTCTTTAGAATTTAAAGGCAAATAGATTTGGTTGCAGTTAATAATTTCCTTACTAGCCTTTCAAGCCATGTCTAGAGTAGATTAAGGAGCCCTTGCATTGAAAGCCCTATATGTATGTAGGCATCTAACTAGTGTTTTCTTGATTTTTTTTTCATCTCTGTTTGGTTCCTCAAACTCACAAATGATAAGAGGTGAATCATCTTCTTATTTTCCTAACATGAACCATTCACAATAGACCATAATATCATTCATCATGCAGACAACTGAAGGGTTGAGAAAATTAGTGGAGCATAATGCTAATATCGTGAAGAGGTGGAGAAGGGAGAAGGGAGAAGGGGTGGAACTGTAACACCATATAGTTCAAAAACCCTAAATTATTTAGGATCTTTATACTTTCAAAACAAAATTGTTATTTTCACACATCTTCATGTACCCTTAGGGAATTTTGAAACCTTGGCCACATTTCAGAAGCATTTCATTTATGTTCCCTGTACGTTTCTTACAGTTTCAAATCTTAAAGACTCTTGAGCCACTTTCAACTATCCAGTCTTTTCTAACCGTTATAATCTCTTCATATTTTAATTCCTTGATTTTTTTTCTGGATCTTCTGGTCATGTTTAAAATGATAAATGAAGATCACGACGGAAAAGTAATTTTTACACCTTGTTTTACAAATATTCACACTTTAAGTCTAGTTTTTACTTTCTTCTTTTTTTAAAAAAACTATGAAACTTGGTTCATCATATTTTCATGTTTTGGAGATGAAAACAAATTAAAAATATTTTGCTTTTATTTCTATTATTATTTACCATTTTTTGTTTAATCAATTTTCAAAATTTATCCTTCCCAACTTTGATTGTATCTTATATTTTTGAAACCTAATCTAAGCTTTCTAATTTTACCAAGATCAAATCCGAAATCTTGACTTAGCCTAAATAAAACCTATGATGACATGTGTAAATAACACATATGCTATTAGATAATATTTAGTAAGGATTTAAATCATTTTCTACCTATTTTCCTTCTAACAAATTTGCTAAAATGTTTTCTAATCAATTCTAGCTTACCTAAATGCCACCATAAGTCTTTTAACTCCTTTTATTGAGCTCGTGATTACACACCCTGACACAAACAAACATCTCTTAAGTAAGAAACTATTCCCTCATGATTATCTTATCCTCCATCAACTAATCGACATCTAACAACACCTGAGTTCATCCCCCTTCACCCTCAAATTTCCATTACACACACCCCCTCAATCTCACACAAATGCATCCCCTTAGTTATAAAATATTCCCCTCATCATTAGCTAATCTCCCACCAACCAACCACAACACAACACAACACCTTACATTCAATTCATCTAACCTCATTTCTTCACAACCTTATCCACCATTTCATGCATGTGCCTTCAACCCATATACACCCTCTTAATCTAAAAAATCTCTCACAATATTCCCTCAACCATTGTTTACCTTCATCCCTCAACACATATCAAGTGAAGATCTCCTAATTCCCCTCTTTGATTTGATACATTTATCCCCCCACGATAACATGCACGTGTGTGTTTGCAATAAGCAATTGTTGAAGCAAAACTTCAACCAAATCACTACCTATTTGTGCTCTGATTTTCCTCTCTATATTAGATTTTTTTTCTTAAACCCATGCCACTTTTATTCTCCTCCAATTGAAGCAATAATCTTCATCCTCCATAGCCTAGTTTCTTCAAACTTCTAAAAATCAAGGATTTAGCCATTTCATGTCTAAGTAGATAAAGAAGGGTTGAGGCTATTGATTTGGTAAATTCTTCAACCTCTTTTCCTTTATCCTCAATACTTATAAAGATTTAATGGTAATGGTAATGGTAATAATAATGGGTCATATGAGATTATTTGTAGGTAGAAATTGTTTATAGAATTTCCATAATTTATTTTAATCATTATAATTATTTGGATTTGATTCTTGAAAGATTTGTTGCAAGAAAGGTTTGAGAAAGTATAGAATTAAGTAATTTTGAAGCTATGAATTTGGGTTAAATTTTGAGCTAAATTTATCTTAGTTGGATAAGATTTAGAGGACCTACTTGGTTAAAAATTAAATATTAGGATTTATACTTTCAATTTAATTTTTGTATTTCAACAATGTTTAGTATTGAAGAAGTTATGAGTGTTTTCTCAACTATGCAAGTATGTTATTTCTAGCTTCAATATACTAAGCTCGTGTATGGGCTTGTTTTTGTGTTGAAGTTGTTTATGGTATGTTGCAGATAATACAATTTTTATATTAGCATTTTTAGGTGCAGTATGATATAAAATATGATATCATTTAGCTGGGTATAATTGGAGTTATAAAAGGTTAAAGATTTAGGCAAAATTATGATTCTATTTTGAGTATAGTACACTATTTAGTGAAGATATTCATAGCCTATTCTACCTTATTCTTAATTTTCTTCATACTATTATAAATGACTTGTTAATCATGAACTAATCACCTCACTAATGACATAAGTAGGATTAATACAATATTAATCATGATTAGGCATAAAATAATCTAACTAGCTTTAAAAGGATAGAATATGTGAATAAGTTTAGCCAAACCATGACTAACTTTGATTTTTGACCTTCACCTAAATGGTTAACCATTGACTTGGAATTTAACATTTGACCTTGACTTTAACTATTCATCCTTTTCTTGTGAATAATGGAATTTTTTTTTCTGAAAAAGATATATGATCATATTTCATGATTTTAGAATTAAATACAATATCTATTTTGCTCAAATTAAACCCTAAGTGATCTTTTAGAATTAAACAAATGAACTTAAAACCTTAATTAATTCATTACATACAAATCATGATAGTGTAACATCTTATGTGTTGTGTATGTGATCAAAGTTTTGTGCTACCTTTAGGCACACAAACCGGCTTTAAATTTTTGTATTGTTATGTGTGAATACATTAAACATTTACGGACATTAAGGGTCAATGAAATATAAAAAAAAACCCTAGGTATTGTTATGTGACAAAAAAACTAAACACTTGAATCTATGGACCATGAGAGCTATCAATATTAGCTCAGTACCTTTTCTTCTCTATAAACATCAAGAGTACCCTATTGGGGGTTTATACACTTAAGTATTAGACTGTCTAGGGTGGTTGCTATTATTATGGTAACAGGGATGAACATTTCTCTAAGAGCTTATTTGGGGTTGAACATCTCCTAAGAACCTATTAATGGTTGAGCATTCCCCTAAGAGAATGCTCTATATTTTAATATTGCCTTGGCGAAGACCTCAGTTGATGGATAGGCATAACCCATGGTTTTAGAAACAATGGTTTTATTACCATCCCGTAATGGGAATGTAAATTTGGATTTTCTATCTCGTAATGGATTATTTTATTGGCTCTTATGATACATGATATAAAACTAGTGTTTAGCGCAAACTCTGTATTTAGTTTCCATTAACTCATCGGAGGATGCTTATTTGTAAAGTTTTGGCTTGTAATACATTTTAGCCTTGTGTTGGGCATGGATTAGGTGAATGGGCATTTCTCTCTCTATGGTCCACACGGCGTTTTATCTTCGTTTCCTGGTTTGCTTCAGCATATTTTTCCCTTTCAAACGAAGACTCTTGGCTAGTAGAAATACGGTTGTTATAGGAATGATCGAAAAAGAAGAGAGTAACAGATTATATGTAGATCTCAGTGGTGCCGAGAGAATAGAAAAAAAGCCTAGCATTGCAGAGGAGAGGACGACTCCCATACAATCCTAAGGAAGAGAGAGAGTTCTGGGTTAAAGTTGTAACTGTTTTTGGTACTTTGTTAGCGGTGGAATTGGAGTACCTCTATCAATTGCAAATCATGGTATCTGATCCTGACATTTTATCTTTGCTGGTTCATTTCTAAATGTCATGAAAAGGACTGTGAATTATCTCTGTCCATCAGATATTTTCCCCCCAATTTATTGAAGTGGATCTAAGTAAGTTGGAAGTGGGCCAAAAAGATAGTGAGGGGGGACCTCGAGCTTCATCCTCCTTTGAATTAGCTCCCTGGGCCAAAAGATGTGCCTGCCTACCTTAATTAAAATCATGGGTACCTGCAGTGTTTCCGATCAAAGAAAGAAACAATTATCATTGCAGATATCTTTGTTCTATAGAGTAGCGTGGTCGGTCGCAGATATATTGCTCGAAATAAGCTACCAACGTTGCCGATCTGTGCACCGGGCCTTTGGTTGCCGATTATGTGATTTGGGTATCGACATTGACTATGGACTGGGTTGTCTTCGTCCTAATTTCTATTCCTTCATATTGGGGATTAGGAATACATGAAAAGAAAATGACAAGTTTCTATACTGGATGCGTTACGTTTAGGCGCTTACGCGAAGAGCAGGACTTAAGTTGATCGATCAGGTTTTAAGTTGCACGATAGCTTTTTGTGCATATCGAATCTCATATAACTTTGATCGTGCTGGCATAAACATGTTCAGCTCTTAAAGTTGGATTCTTTCTGATGGATTTGATTATGCCTCTCTACCCTCTTTCACGTCTTTCACATCTGCAGTTACAGAGCTCTCCTTTCACGAAACATTACCAGAATGTTGCTTTCCTCTTGTCGGATGCCTGTGATTTGAAGAACTGTCTCTTTGTAATGTGCAATGAACTGATTATAGAATGAAGAACCGCGTGGATGTAAGAGGAACTTTCTGCGGATCAAGGGCTCATATACAAATTACTATTGAATGAATTCTGTGAACCGCCACAATTTAATATGATATGACATGTTCCATCTTACTTTATTACCTCCAACCAGCTGATTTTGGGGCTTTGATCGCATGCAAGTTTTACTCGGCCAAGCCGTTAAGACTAAAATTTAATATTAGTTGATGAGTTTGAATCTTTTCTTTTGGTATTGTATCAGCTTTGTGCCATTAGTTAGGCCTGTATGTGCGGTATATTATATTGCCTTTTTTTTTATGTACATATCTATGGATGAGAAAAATATGCTACAGGCGATATCTGCTGAACTTTCAGCTCGCAGAAACGGTTGAAGCATCGAAAGAGTGGTAGGGCACCACCGCACCAGTAGTTAGTGTCATTAAAGATTTTAACACAGATACGGTATTGTATTCACTATCAAGGTAGGGCCTGTCCGAGAGTAGGGCCTTTCATCTATAAGAGTATGGCAAAATTATATCATGTTTATCAAAAGCTTTTTATCTCCTTAGACACCTAAAATTCTAAACTCACACCCTTACACTCCAAGAATTTATCCCTTTCCAATATTATCCTTCTCATTTACCCCAACTCTTACACCCTCTTTCATCTCTCCTCACTCTCCCACCCCAACTCAACATTCAACCATCAATGACTATCAAAATTCATCCATTGAAGACAATAATCAAGATTCCAAGGCATTTTATATCTAAAGGTACGAGTACTCTTAATTTTATTTTATTTTTACAAAAATACCTTATTTTCAAAGTGAAGGAGTATGCAAGATTTGGTGCTTGAATTTTCTAATTTAATATGTTGTTTGATTGAAATTATTGTTTGTATACATATATAGAACTTAGGTTAGTAGTTTTGTAGTATTTTATTTTTGTCAAAATTAGAGTTTCGAATAATAACAATAGAGGTTGGAGACAAACCAGTGTGGTAGCAAGTGGCTCACATATTAGTTACACCTACCAAAAGGTGACTTGCACAATGCCTCCACTCCCAAGAGTGCTTCACCTGTCAACCCCAACCCTAAACGAGTAACTTACCCATCACCCCCTCACTGCCACACATGGTTCACCTATCAACCCTAGCCCCAAACGAGGGACTTACCCATCTCCCCCTACTTCCACGCATGGCTCACCCGTCAACTTAGCCCCAAACGAGTGACTTATCCATCAACCCTGTAATCCCAAACCATTAGTTGTAAACCCCAAACCTTAAACACATAAACCTAAACCATTAACCACAACCCATACACCCTTAACTTTTAACCCTAAACCCTAAAACCTTACCCCTCAACCATAAACCCCAAACCCTTAACCCATAACCCTAGACCACATCCTCTTAACTGCTAACCCAAACTCTAAACCCCAAACCATCTATAACCTAAAGCATAATATTTATTAATGATCTTTTTATTATAACTGGTAGATGGCTAGTAAAAGAGGTAGAGTCACGGATCTGAGGCAAATTACTCCCACTACCACTAGGGTGGTAAAGAGGATAGTCACCTCTAATGATATGCTTTCTCATCAGCATCAAACGATGAATGACAGGAACTACAAGTGGGGCTCCACTGATTCTCAATCTTCTCACTAGTTTTAAGGGTCTTGTGGCATACGTCATATGGAATGATAAGCAAGTAAGTTTTATTATTATCCATAACGGTTACTATTTCTTACCATTTAATTCATTATTCTAATATATATATATATATATATATATTCTAGGAACCACATGCTATGTTGAGGGTTCAATTTAGGACAAGAAGCTCGAGAAGACTACCACATGATGATGATGTCATAGGTCTTGCCTACGATTACATCAAGACCACAGGCTTGAAGCATCTATGTAACACGTACTTCAACCACCATAATGCTCCGTTCATCTATGCTTTTATTGAAAGGTGGCACCAAAAGACTAATAACTTCCACCTTCTATTCAGTGAGATAACTATTAACCTACATGATGTGGTTTACATTATAGATCTATATTGTCATGGGTATTAGTGTATTAGCGAGCATTTTTCTAGTGATGGCCATGTTATGGAGCTTCTAATGGACATGTAGGGTGAACTTGAGGTGATGGTTAAGTTAAGTTTTATAAAGGGTACCTCGACCACATCAGACAATATTTTCTTAAGAGTGCAACTGAGTGGGTTCCCCACGACAAGTCTTATGTCTAGTTTTATTTGTGGTACATACTATCTTACACATTTTTTTTATAATTCTACACACCATGCTCCATTATCAGTGATGAGATTTGTAGGCAATCTAAGTAAGTTAGGTGATCAAGTCATTAGAGTTAGTACTTTAGTGTTTTTATATATGCAGCTTGGGATAGCTGCTATTAGAGGTAATTATTTGTTGCTAATTAGTAGTAATAAAATTTGCTTACTTGTCTGTGTAATTTATTATGTGTGCATTATAATCATGCTCGGGTGTTTATTTACACATATTTTCTTTGCTTTCGTAGGAGTTATTCTTGTACATATAATCCATCATGTGATACCTCAACAATGAGGTGGGATATGTCTCATGATATTCTTCCCCTAAGGCAATGGATGGCCTAATTCAGTATAGAAGGCAACTCGATTCGCTAAGGGCACAATAGGTAGGTGGCATACTTTATTGAGGGTTTTCAATTATTTTAAGTGATATGAATAATATTAATACTATTTTACATGTACTTATAAGTTGATTTCTTATCATTCGATAAAGATCTATTGATGAAACATATAGAGATGATGTACTAAGGTGACTTGTGCTTCACGGATATTATGGTTCCATACATGCCAGATCGAGTTTCACAATAATTTGGCTACTCCTAGCTCATCCTGATCCCTCCTACTATATCATCACATATATTTTGCTATAATGCAAACACAAAAAAAGTATAATGCATATTACTCTAATTGTACATCATTCTGGTACTTCTAGACACACCATCGACTAGATTTCAGCACTCAATTTTCCTTTTTGACATATAATCACAATGCCTCAACTCACAACCTACTTTGGTTCCATCCTCGAACCTACCCATTAATCTATTATATACTAGTAAACAAAGAAGCCAGTGATGCCCTATACATTAGGATAGAAGTAGAGATGAATAATAATTTTATGGGTGGGTACCACTTCTGATTCAAAAAAGTTAAGTAAATTAGAACTGATAAGCCTATTATTTTTGATAGGCCAAAGGAGGTATACTTTGCCATAGGCGATATTAGACTATCCTCTAGTGAATAGGAGAAGGCCGAACAACCCCTTATAAATGATGATTTTGATGATAGTTAGTAGATTTTTTTTCTTTTATTTTTATTTTAAATTCCTACGAATTATTATGACTTTATTTGTCTATTAATTTGTGTTTCTATACCAAAATATCTTTAATAATATTCATGGATATCCATCAACAAGTACATAACGTTCTACAACAAAATACTTAACAAAAACCCAAATTCATTACATTACAACAAATAATCAACCAAAATTGTCTCCTTAGTTGGCACCCATATTCATTTCATTATGATATAGCTAAATACAATCATAATATGGCTCATCCTATCCAGAAATGATTAGATCAGCATATCAATACCGTTAATTAAGTACAGATGGTAACATTGTGTCTTCCATCAAGGTTGACTACGAGCATAAAAAGTATCATAACATGAGTGTGATTAATATATGGTATAATGAAAATAGTATACAATAATAATGAAAGTAAAAGACATAATGATTCATAGTAAAACAAATTGTTGACACTTAAAATGGTAATGATCTAATAGGGTTATAGATTGTTAGGTGGAGCTCTACGTGATAAACATGTGATTGACTTTAGATGACTCAAGCAAACGAATATCACATTATATATTGCCGCAAAGATAAATCCAAATTTAGGCTGTTGCTATCATTTTTTCATCGGAGTATATCCCCTCCAATGTATCAATCGTTACATTTTTTTAGCAATAGGATCTACAAAAGCATGCTCATATAACCCATGATGAGTAGGGATGTCAATCTGATAGGTTTTACTAGAAACTTGATAGATTTTATCCTTTGGATGTGTAAATGGATATGGATAAATGGATATGAATACGAATATGGAGAAAAAGGAGAAATATCCATCGGGTTTGGATATTGATGTGGGTAAGGGATCCTTACATCCATACTCGTCTTCATATCCATACCAGTACCTGCATCTATTTTTCTAATATAAAATTATATTTTTACCCACATTTATATAACCTTAAATATATTTTCTAAGTTTAAAAGCGAAGATCTAATTAAATTCTAATAATCTAAGTATATAATTCTAACATTGAATGATTTTTATGTTAAATTTGATGGGTTTTATATGAAACCCAATGGATATATAAACGGATATGGATATGGATATGGAAGAGGAAACAAAATACCCACCGGATATGGATATGGATATGGGTATAGGTTTTATTATCAGGATAGTAGATAGGGGTACTCGATCCATTTACATCCCTATTGATGAGTCACCAATGTATTGTACATTGCGGGTTTAACATTTGACCATTCTTCCTCAATACCTAAAAGTTGCACTTCAACTGCTTTAAACCCACAATTATCATCGCCCACAACATCACATAATGATTCTAGCCACAGGAGCATCAATATCATAGGACCATAAGAAATCAAGGATGAGTCAACGAGTCCTCCCTATACTATGTCTCCCACTACTACTACTTCCTCAATTCAATTATTCTCATAATTCTCAATTGTAATTATTTGTACAATCTTCCCCCATCCGCCTAAGAAACATTATCATGATGTTATACTTCTCATCTTTATTATAACATGAGAAAGAACATTATTATTAATGTGTTATCTACTTAAGAAGGGTGTTACATTATGAAGGACTTTTAACATTGTTTGTGTCGATCCTATTTCTCTATCAGTAATTTTCACATTTGATTCATGGGACTCTATCAATCTCTATACCTTATCAGGCACCCATTTGTATTTATCTTCCTTTTCATTCACCATAAATTTCAAGGTGATGATAAATATTTTACCACTAGATACATAACAATGATCTGCACAAAAGGAATGTTGTACTTATTGGTTTTGTATGTGTAATATAGACAAATGACATATAAAAATGCGTGCAACAAAGCAATAGAATCTAAGTACCCAAATATAATATCACTAACCACATTAGAGTCGGGTAACTGACAATTCCATAAACGATATTCTTTTCTTTCCATAGAGAACATTAGCGATTGCATGATTGTAAGTCTCATCAAGATTAGCACCTTAAACTTATGTCTAGCAAGCGTTGCAATATTATCCCCATCATCCTATTTCAAGTTGACGATAATATCCTTTGGTTTGATATTTATTTGGGTTAGTTCATGTACCAATTTGCATTATTCAGGTGATAAAAGGCAAGCAAAGGAATGCCCCTACAAATACTTTCCTAATCTATAATTATGCAATTCAAATTCAAACACTAATCTCCGACCACCGCAAGAATTTTTTTCATTCATGTATCTTTAATTCACAATCATACTTTTTAAACCTAGTAGATCAAATATTTTTTTTGATTTACTGAATGTTATCTCTTATATGCACCGCCTCTCTTACAATGTATCTAAATCCTACCTTTTTCTTAACTCTAGCTACCCAAAACCATATTATGCAGCATTCAAATTTCTTTAACCCACTAAATTAATGACTCACTATCATCAAAAATATCATCGTTAGCAAATAATCCACTCTAATCAGTATTAATTGGATATTGATTCTGTAATTAAAAAAATATGGAATTATAAGGAATACATAAATATAAAAGTAAATAACAAAAAATTTATGAAATGAGAGTTTTTAGGTAATTCATTTGTCAACGTATAAGATCAAAAAGTGAATGCCCCTTGGAACTTACTCTTTGATGAGTGAATAGGCCATCAAAACTTACCCTCTAATGGGTGAATGGACCGTCAAGCTTACCCTTTGATGAGTGATTCTTCCATCAGGCTCACGCTCTAATGGGTGAGTTGTCTAATAACCCTACCTTATAATGGGTCATATACCCATTGGCTCCAAATTTTTTAGGAAAAAATTAAGACTTACCACTATTTCATCCATCTTTTCCTAACTAAAATAATCATTACCATCATTATCTTCTTCCATAATTACTGTATTAAAGATTGAGTAGATTAAATATTGAAGATTAATTAAGGAGAAGAGAGAAAACAAAAGTAAAGAGAATAATATGGTGGAGAAATGAAAAGGCTAAAATGGTCAAACAAAAAAATGAGGTTTTGAGGAGTGTGACCTTAATAATTTAGGTGTGCATATAACAACATCCTACCCAAAAAGAGGACTAGATTGGGATGATTTGCATAGCCTAATTGTAACACCCCAAAAATTTCTACTAAAAGATTCATTTATACTGGAAGCATAATATTAAAATAGTTAGGTATTACCATCGTAATTGACACATGTTTGACTTACCAAACCATCCTCTCTTCAATCAAAAGGCACAATAATTAGAATGTAAAACATAATAAATAAAAAATGAGAGAAACTTCATAAACACAAATTCAAGTTGGATATTAACTCTGAGTACAATGTACAAAAATATATACAATAGGATACCATAGATATAAGAGTCTAAAAAGGTATACAGGTAAAAATATCATCCGGATAACATGGCTCTATGCCTAAAAACTGTGATATAAAAATCACTCCACCCACATAAGGCATCATAAATAGCAAAATCATCCATTAGGTCCTCATCAATTTGCATGTAGACATCTAGGTCATCTGCTTGTGGTAATGAAAAGCACTAATGATAATGATGGTCAGTACGCTACGTACTTATTAGGGTGAAAATCAATTGAGTAAGGGATACAAATAATTACATAAATTCACTGTTAAATATGACATATTCCATTTTTTTATTTACATGGAGTTTAGGGACCCCATTATTCTTAATTATGTTGAACGTAATGAAACACTTCCCAGCCATTTTGATGTTTGGGCACCACTATTCTCAATTTGGTAGAATGGATCAATGCACTTATCAGAAAAAAAAACACATCTGAACCACTATTATCATTCTATGGAACGAACCTATAAAAAACATTGATAATAATACTTCACTTTAAATAATTAATGTCTTATTCATAATTGGTTTTATAGGTAAAAAACATAATTAAAGCAAGTAAAGTATAACTATATAGATATCAAAGTCGTTCTCAAACATTTAGGTCCATATCCTTCCTAAGAAACTCTAATTTCACATCTTAGACATAAGTTCTTATATATTTTGATTTTATCCACCAAATTTATAATTCATCACTCAATTATTATTATTATTAGTAACATATCCAAAAATCAAGACATATATCTAATGTCTTATACATGCGATAATCTCAAGAGTTACTATTTACAAGGCTTAAGAAACCCTACTTTCACAATCACGTCATAAATTTTTCCATAATAATCCTATGATTATCAAATTTAAAATGAAATCCTAAAATAGTGTTATTAAAAAAATATCCAAAAATTGTGGTCTAACTCTAACTTTTTGTACATATGATAATAGCATTGCCATTGTAGGGTTATTATTCCCAAATTAAGCTATTTTCTCATTTTGTGGAACCTATTCCACTTTTATTTACTCTGAACATATCCCCTAATGATCTTAGAATATTTAACCCATATAACACATTAAAATACCAATTTCCCATATTATATCTATGTTGAACCAAATGCCCTTATGGATAACCAAATATCCTTATTTTACGAAACTCTTTTATTTTCAGTAAAATTATTTTTCTACTATTAAATTTATACACCACCATATACCTTAAATATAATTATTTCCTACTTATCATACCATATCAAATCCATATGACAATATCATATATTATAACAACCCACTTAGGATTTTTTTTCACACAATACTTATCGTAAAGATATCACATGCTTCTCAACTTACTAAATATCATATTGCCACATCATAATATTTATCAACATGAGTTTAAAAACACTAGAACAAAAATAAAATAATACACGGAATCATATAAGACATTTTGCACAAAGCCCTAACAACAAGTAGCATCCTTACTGAAAAAGGCACTAGTCTCCAGGCACATATCATATCATGCCTCCTCATGAACCTATGAAAAATAACCTAAAAATATTAATAAACACCATTATAACTTAATGATATAATTAATAAAAAAATTTAAGGCAATAAAGAGTGAAAGGATTAGAGTAAAAGCAAAATAAGGCTTAAAGAAGTCTCAGGTGCACAAGAAGGGTGGCTGGTTGAAGTGACCAAATAAAGGGTTAGCAAAAGCAAATACTTCCCTTGATAGGGGTTGTGGAATATCAACAAATGTCAAAGGGGTTGGGGTTGCAATGGTGGAGTAGGCCAAAGGGAGGTAAGGGTTTCGGTGAGTTTTATCGAAGGTAGTGGGTGTGGTATGGTGATTGATGTCGAAGGAATAAGGGAAGCAAAAAAAATTTGTGCCATTTCTAAGGGGTAAGGAAAGGTAGAGGAGGTTGAAGGGGGTGGTTGGTTGCAGTGGAAATGGATGAAAGAGGGTGGTTGGCTGTGATGGAAATGGACGAATGGAGGTGGGGTGCTGTGGTGATTTTTGTCAAAGGTGGTGGGGGTGTTTCAGTGGATCTTATCGGTGATAGGGGTAAGAGAGCAATGTGGATCATTTGTGGTTCGGGTGCGGTTTCTGTAATATCCCCAAATCCCTCCTTTTCTAACACTATCACCTCTACCACCCTTGTCGTTGTCGTCGTGGCCACTACCACCCTGACCTACTACTCCCCATCTAGTTATGCCCTTAACCCTTGTACTTATTTATTATGATTATTTTAAATACTTTTACATTATTAAACTTATTATTATTATTAACCTCATTACTAACATTTAGTTAGGAAAAATAAAAGAAAGAGGAAAAAGATGTAGGAAAAAGGTTTAATATTTAGTGTTCCATTGTTGTAGGTGAACCAAACCCTTCCCATAAGGAGGTGTAGGATTTGTGCTCCAAGCTTGGTGTCCTATTAGATAAGGATATGGTTAGGTTTTACTATGATTTGGGTGCTCATGGGTGTAATGATATGTGTTGTGTAATATATGTGATTGTGGACTAAAAATGTGTGTAGTGTAGCTTGCTTTGCATAGAGATAAGGTAAGTTGTGTATGATTTATGATATGGGTGATATGACTTCTATTTTATGGCATGCTCTTATATATAATTGTTATGGTATGACATGCATGCTAGGAGGCCTTAGGTGATAATATGAGGTTGTAGGGATATAGAAGAAATAAAGAGAGTGGAGTGAATAGGAAGAAGTGGGAAAAAGCCTAAGTATCTTATGACCTATGAGTGATAAAATAAAGGAATACTAATAATAAAATGAAGGGTTGGAGTAAATATTGCATGGGAAGTGTAAGACTTGCATAGGATGGTCAGTCTTTGCATGGGGGAAAAGTTTACATGAAAAAAATTGGCTTAAGGTTTAAACATGGTGAGGAAAGAGCACTTTGGGTGCCTGGAGTCTTTTGGAAAAGGATAGTACATGGGTTGGTAGAAGTGTGTATGGGAGCTTAACTAGGGTTTTTGGAAAAGAAAACCCTAAGTAAGGGAGTTTGTGAAAGGGTTGATAGTGATTGGTTGGAGTTGGGGTTGAGATTAGGAGGGTGTTTTATGAAGGGGGTGAGTCAAGTGGTAAAGAGGGTGGAGCGTGTGTGTGATAGGATGGTGTGAAAGAAAAGAGGAGTATTAGGGCTTCGGGGTGGCCAACTAGGGTTTCTTGATCACATGTGGAAGATAGGGAGTAAGGTTCTGATGCTTGGAGTGGGTTAAGTGGAGTGATGGTGTTGGAGTCAAAGGGGGGTATGGGCTATGTATGATAAAGAGAGATTAGGGCCATATAGGTCAGATGAGGATTTCTAAGAAAAAATCCTAGTAAGTTATGGTGAGCATAGGTGGAGAAATGGGAAGTGGGCATGGACCCACATGCATAGGGGCTTTCGATGCATGGTGAGTAGGGTGGAAGGTACAAAAGAGGTCTTGGAGTCTTGGGGAGTGTAGAGGTCCCAAGTGATGGGATAGGAATTATTCAGGGAGTATATGGTGGAAAAGTGAGAATGGGAAGTCCCTTGGGGCACGCATGTCTAGTAGGAAATTACTCATTGAATAAGATACGAATAAAATACTAACCATTTGAAGTGGAAGACTATTGAACCGAGCCTAGACCGATCCACCAGCGAGAATAGTGGTCAGGTGCATTCTGCCCTAAAGACAGATCCACTAGCAAATAATAGTAGCCAGGTGTGTTCTGTCCTAGAGTGTTTTTCAATCTACCATCTATAATAGTGAAAGATTCTAAGCTCAGTAAACCAAACCTTAAATGATAACAAGTCATGAGAAAAATACTAATCACTTATAGTGGAACACCATGTGAGTTAGGGTCGGACCGATCCATCAGCGCAAATAGTGTCCAAGAGCATTTTGTTGTGGATACTAATCCACGAGTAAATAATCGTGGCCAGGAGCATCCTACCCTAGAGTGTATTCTAATCCACCGGCTATAATAGTGGGGTTCTCGTATTCATATGGATATAATTCTAGAGATGTGTGAAGATTGTATTAATGGCCTAAATTCTAATAATGGTGATTAATCAGTTAGACTTACTGTATACATTATCTACCTTTTTCACGTTATACTCTGTCTTAGCCATATAGTTACCTTACTCAATACGTAACATAGTGATCACCTCTTTCATGGGTGTTGCTCATAATTCCCACAAGCAGTGGCCCTTCCTGAGTCAGTGTAGGTAGGAGATGATGCTTTTGATTACTTTAATGCTTACGATGCCTTGGGATGAATTGAGTGATAACCCATTGTACCTATTGTGGGGTCCGAGAGGGTGTTCTTCAGACTTATCCTCATCTATTTTAATACCGTTTTTATTTTCCCCCATAGTGGGCATGTTTGTATTTAATTCTCTTTCTGTATTAACTCTGACGTTTGTGTACTCTGGTTTTGGTTATAAAATATTGAACTTTTATGTTTTTATTTGATTATTCGCATTACTACTTTTAGTTCATTAGCCTTATGGTTAGTATGAGATTGGCCAATGTTCAATCTTGTACTGATCACGGTGGCAGCATCCCCTCTTTTAGTATATAGTTTTCTATAACAGACGAAAATTTTTAAGTGCAAATTTTGGAGGTGTTACAGTTTCGATGGGAGTTATTAGTGGTAATGGGTAAGGCACGACAAGGACTGCCGGTTGTGAGTTTTGGGGTGTGTTTGGCGACAGCGAAAAGGAGGAGAGAAAGGCAAGACTTCGTTTAGTGATGCTAATTTTGATTATATATATATATATATATATATATATATATATATATATATATATATATATATATATAGAGAGAGAGAGAGAGAGAGAGAGAGAGAGAAAGATGGAGGAAGGAGGTTGGTTTAGAGCATTTAATGTGCCACACATAGACACACACGCGTGCGCACACTCGCAGATGGAGACGGGTATAAGAGTGAGACACAATAAGGTAGAATTTTCAAGGCCAATCGATAAGCATAGAAGGTGGGAGTTGATGATTTGACCAGGTATGGTGTAGGTGATGGAGGAATGGTTAGGTAAAGATTTTACACAAGAGAAAGGAAAGGCTAGAAAGAAAGAAAAAGAAAGGTCGATCGGCAAGGAAAAGAAAAGGAGAGGGGAAAAAGGAAAAATAAGGTAGGAAAATAAGTGTGGGATTAGAATTAGATTTAGGCTAAAATAATTTAGGCTAGAATATTATAATAATTTAATTAACGACCATACAGAGTTAGGTTTAGATTAAAAATAAATATTGATAAGCAGGAATAGAGATTATGTTTAAGTTAAGAATTAAAATTAAAGAGTTAAAGTAAGATAGAGATATTTTTTTTTTGAAATTAAAATTAAATTATGATATTAATTACGTAACATTAGGATATTACACTAAGGTTATAATATACGGTTCAAGTCCCACCTCCCCAAACTTAAATATTTCTCCCCTGTTTAAGGGTTTCCCCTCCCTTTAGGTATAAGGTTATATATGTATACATCAGAATAAAAAAAGACTAGATAACAAGTGTATCATCTGGTGGGTGGCAAGGGATTTATGAAGGTGGATGCACATAGCATCGTATTCTCTCTCATTTTGCAGGGCAATAAATTTTGTGTCACTGTCACATTAGAAAGCTTGAAAGTAACTCAATAATTGCGAAGCTATTAATGAACAATGGCGATAGAAAATATCAAAGTGGCGGTTGACGGTGTAATTTCTGGGTAAACTTGATAAAAATTACTACTCCAGAATCCATGAAGATTGGAGCAGATAAGAGAATTTTCCATCCGTTGGTTGGGGTCTTCAAAACTGAAAAACAAGGTAAAGGGTAAGAAGATTGTGGACGGAGGAAGGAGCAATGGTTGTTGCGTAAGCCCGATTCATAGTCACGATGAATGTTACTGATATTAATATAAGGGTTTACAGTAAGATCTACATATTTTATGTAAGATGAATTTACAATAATTTGTCCAGACGAATATTGCGCGTTAAACTTGTATGCATAATTTTTTATTCATTTCGAACATATATATATATATATATATATAATGGCTCTAAATAAGTGGAAGGCACGTATCTTGCGATATTCCACGAGCGGGCTACAAAAATGACTTCCCTGACCTTCTGGTATTCCAAATTCCCAACACGGAACCCATTGGAGTGTGGTAATAGTTTGCGTACGAGGGTAAATGAATTGAATCAATCACTGCAAATGTAAGGTCGCTTTCTATCTGCAATTCTGCATGTCCGCCCAGTCACGTGAAATTTTCAGCACTCGCTCTGAATTCACCACCATCCCTCCCATCGAAACTAAACACATTTGTCCGTGTAGTATCCCAGTTGGTTGGGGCATGACTATTAAAAAAAATAGTCATTCTTTCGGAGGACAAGTTGCAGTGTGTGAGTTTCAACCCTTCATCTGTGGAGGTGGCTCTTTATGAACGTTCCGAATCTCGAACCATCATGTATTCAGCCGCTGGGCCACCGTAATTTACCTCCTCCAACAAGATCGTCGGGCAGACAGTTGGGGACCCTGAGACGAGGGATTTCGCCTTTATAAAAAGGAAACTAAACACATTTGGCTTCTGCTCTGTTCTTGTACCCCCTGAAGAAGAGTAGGTAACACCGTAACAGTACAGACACACCCTGTGGCCCCGCCGTAACTAGTCTAAGGCCATACTCCAAACTAAAGGAGATGAAGGCGGCTAACTAGAGAGCGGCGGGAGGGTAGAGGCTACGGCCAAACTAAACTGCACTTTTTTAACGTTTGCGACGAAAGGGAATACGGCTGGCTGTATGCGCGCCAGGGGGATGGCTGTAGAAAGTAGAAACGACAGCGCAAACTAAACTGCTCTTTAAACTTCTGAGGCTGGCCTTAGTTAGTCGGTCCTCATTTTTGCTCTCCCATCGACCATTGGCCATTGCCATTGGTCCAACCCCCTGGCATCTTGCCCCTTTCATCGTTTGTTAGAGCATCTATAACGGAGAGAAAAAAAAATTTAATTTTAAATTTGAAGTATTTTAAATTTTTAAAAATATATATAAGTGTAGAAAAAATATCTGAAATTTAAAGTTTTTTTAAAAAAAAATTTTAATGTGTCCAAAGTATAAAAATTGAGACATATTTAGTATATTTTTTAGATTGATTTTTACTGTTAGAGTGTATATCATGTATATATTTATTTTAAAATATTTTTGTTATTAATTAAATTATTTGTAAGATTATATTTAATAACATTTAATTATATATGTTTATTAATTGATATTTATAAATTAATATAAATTAAATATTAAATATTATAAAGTATAAATAATTAATGATGTGATTGATAAAAATAATTAGATAGTTAAAATTTAAAATAGTGGAATGTAAAATAAAAAATTAAATTTAAAATAAATTAATTAAAATATAAAAAAATAAATAATTAAATAGTAAAATTAGGCATAGAATAGAAAGGATGTAGATGCTCTCAACTGTAGCCCGTAGGTATCAAACCCTGGACCAGGTGCAGCTTGTCGTAGACCATGAAATAGATTATCTTCTAATTCTTACCTTACACACTTCTTAGAAAAATTATCATTATATTTTATATATTTTATATAATTAATTTAAAAATAAATATTTTTATTTTAAGAAATATTTATTTTAGATCTTAATTTGATCTAAAATAGATATTTTATTAAAAATATATTTATTATTAGTAAATATTTAATATAAAAAATATAAAATAAAGGAAAAATTATTTACCTATGTTACCCCCTAACCAAACAAGTCCTATAGTCTATATATTTAAAGGGGAAGTTAGTTTCGGCGGTGGTGGCACAAAATATTGGAAAATTTTCTTTGTAGTATACTTAAGTGAAATTAATTAGATAAAAATCAAAATAGTTTCAAAATATTTAGTTACAAGTACAAAATTTTATGTACATATAATTATACTAATATGTACACCTAATTATACATAAATGTACAGGTAATATTCTCCATATGTACATGTATATTGGGGTACAAAAAAAATAGACTAAACACTAAATAGATTGACCAACTTTAATTATTTTGGTCCAAATGGACCACCAACTATTTTTCCCCAAAATATTCGTCCACCACACATCAAACTTCGTATTTCGTGCACTTTGTGTACCATACATACGAGCCACCAATACCATTATATATTACATATACAATACGTTTAGATTTGTTAGGATCCAAATCTGTTAAATTTACTACGCCCTTTTATTTTAAAATAATTTATTATTAATTTGGGCTATTAAAAAATAAAATTTATATATCAAAACATTTTTTACTATTAATAGACATTCATGTTATTATATTTTTTAAATAATTTTTTTTATATAAATTACCCTTACATATTTTTTTATAATAGCTAAGTTAAGAGATAAATTTTTAGAGTATAACTAGATAAACTCTTAAATAGTATTTTATGACACATAAACTTTACTATTTAATTATAAATTATATTAATATCCTCCATTTTTTATGACTCAAACACACAAAGGCTTTAGGATATGATTAGTTAAACTCATAGGTTTTATTATGTAGAGTTCATTGTTTAATTATAAATCATATTACTCTAAAATAGTGAACTATATACTCTAAGTTATAACTAGATAAACTCTTGGGATGAGGATATGGATCGGATGAAACGTGAAAATATCGATCTTTAAAAAAATTTAAAAAGGGGAATAAAAGAAAAGGACAATATATATATATATATAGTTAATTAGCATATTTTTAATATTTATATAACCATTTATTTTTCAGGTGTACAGGTATATATAAATGTACAAAGATATTCCTGAGACGTCAGACGACACAAATTAAGGTTTTTCATAATACATTGTTCACTACAATATAATTTTTTTTTTAAAAAATACTTAGACAGCATTGACATTTCAGTTGTATTTTCAGACTCAGAAACTTTTCCTATTTCAAAAACATTTAGGGGACACGAAAGGCGGCCTAACAACCGTTTCCGTACTTCTATGAAGTAACGTCATATAAACTCTATTCTTTAATTATCAACCATATTATTATCCTAAAAATTTTACAACTAATGTATGAGTTAGATTCCATGATAGTAAAATATAAACTTTATGATATGGCTATATAGACTCCTGTATAGTATTACATGGACTCCATTGTTTAATTAAAAATCATATTATTATCCTATAGTTTTTATAGCTAAGGTACGCAATAAGCTCTAGGATTGTAAACAATAGACTTTAGGGTATTACTAGATAGACTTCTAAATAATAAAATAATTTCATTTTTTCTCTAACACATAATATGGATTTAATGTTGGTTTATTATGAGATAAATAACAATAACAAGCGGTCATTATCTTATGAATCATCTAATGTCTGCTAGCGATCAAAAAATCATCATCTAAAATTCACTAAATACACATATGTATAACTTTAGATCGTTGTTCTTAGATGAAATGAATATATATAGTTTGAAAATACATGTTTTATTATACTAGTTTTCCTAAAAAAGTGTTATCAAAAGCCTCTTTAGATGCTGGTTCTTGGAAGAAATAGTTATCTATTATTGAGTGTGATAACTTTTTGTGATACTTAAAACAACGGTTATTACTTAAAATCATTATGTAAAATTCAATCGATTTTTTATAGACTTTAGATAACTATGTTGTACAATGAGTGTTATCTTATCATCCCTTCTTCTTTTTTGTTTCAAACCACATACATAGTTATATGTTCTTATGCATTAATCCAAATCTACAATATCATCATTCGAAATTTATCTATTATCAACAAACATCCAAATTCTTCACCAACACCCCAACTAAAACAACATTTAACCAATGCTACCAAAACCCATCTAAAATGAACTATCAAAAGCTAGAAAATACACGTTTAGAATTCTCAATGAGATAAAAATACTTAAAACCTGTACCTAGTTATCTAATAAGAAAGAAATATTATCATACTTTAAAAGCATCAAATTTCAAACCTTTGTAAACATACATAGTTATATGTTCTTATGCATTAATTCAAATCTACAATACCATCATTCGAAATTTATCTATTATCAAAAAACATCCACATTCTTCACCAACACCCCAACTAAAACAACATTTAACCAATGCCACCAAAACCCGTCTAAAATGAACTATCAAAAGCTAGACAATACACGTTTAGAATTCCTAATGAGATAAAAATACTTAAAACTTGTACCTAGTTATCTAATAAGAAAGAAATATCATCATACTTTAAAAGCATCAAATTTCAAACTTTTATAAACATAAGCCTATATTTTTGGCATTGCAAGAGATGTTCATCGGTTACAAAATATTACATCCACTATCAACAACTATCACCTACACATTCATTACAAAACATATGCTATCTAAACCTAATCTAAAAACACTAAGCAAGCGTTACCTACCTCATCCATAACCTACTAAGGTTGTCACTTGTTCATGTCCATAGAAATGTGGCCTACTAATATCTTCTTATGTGCATTCCCTCAAATAAGATCCAGCTAGAAAGAATGGCAAATCACACTCATTTAATTATTCAATTAGTAAGGAAATTATCAAATGTCACCATTTACTATTTAAAAATAATTAAATACAAGTCATATATCTTATGGATCTATATCTAAAAACTTTCTTGACATGATCTCATACATGAATCTACACACATAGTATCTACATTCGATGTCACTTCTCTTCCTAGGAACCTATCAAAATAAAGTATTTAAATTGAAAGCTCATAATATATCACACTAACTAGATAAAGTAATTAAAATTGAGACAAATACATTATTAATAAATTTTGACATTAAAAAGCTCATATTTAAAGCCACTTTTGGAGCTCTTCCACCCTTCATCATAAAGTTCATCCATAGTTCCCTAATTAAAATGATAAACAACCTAAATATACCAAAAATAGAATACATAAACAGAAGAAAATAAGTATAAGAAATATACTAACGTGTCAATTAAATGCTTTCGTGGAGATCAAACTTGATTAAAACATATTGAATTATAGACCAAGGAATCAAATAGATTAGACTTTGCTACTATAAATATGAATAAAATACAAAATCCAATGTTGAGAAGCAAGTGTGGTACAAACAATAGTTGTCATGGCTGCATATCTATTATCTGTTGCACTAGATATTTTATATTTTTCCTTTCCTATTTAGCATATTTGTCATTATGCCATAATAGACATGCCAATCCATGGAAGGGGTAACTAAATGTCTGAGCCATGACCCTCAAATAATAACATTGAGGACTTATACTTATGACAACACAAAATCCAAAACATTGAAATGTACTAAGATTATATTAAATAATACTTACTTAACATACAAGTAGATAGATATAGATGACATCAAGTCCTAGTCAACCATTTTTCTTGTTTCATCTTTCTTGATGGGAGCAATATTAGAAGCATTTTGACCAATTAAATTAACGAGCATATCGTTGAAAATTTAATCGCCATTGAATAAATGTTGGGCATAGAAGCTCAGAATGACCAAACTTGGTATCTTTGGGATTTGTGGTTTGGTGGAAGTTTTGTTTTTATTTTTTTGTTCTACAAATATAGTCTCCGAAGGAGTAGCTTAAGCAATTGTCTTTTTTCTGTCCTCTCTAGCTCCTTTATAATCTTGCTATCATCTTTTTTTTCTCCACCTTAGAATTACTAAACAAGTTATAGTAATTATAATATTAGCTGATGTTTTCAATTTAATGGAGAAAAAATTAGGTACTGATAGTGATTGAGAGTGTAATTACCTTTTCATTATGAGTTGTCCCTAACTTTGGTTTCTTAATTCATCGTAATAAAAATATTATAATAATTAGAAAAATACCTAATTAGTTTAATGTAATGAACTGATAAGGTATTAACAATAATGGAGCTCATTGTTACCACTTTATTAGTCAAATGCATCTTATATGTGGGTCAAGGTGCAAAACCTTCTTCATATAAGGGTTACAGCTTATCCATAATTTTCAAGGTGTCAATGCAATAACACTTTTGATTAGCCCCTAATGGATTCCCATGGACCATCAACATGGCGGTGCCATGACATATTTCCACCCTACCATTCTCCAAAGGGTCATTAGCTAAAAAGTTACACTTATGAAAACTCTAACACCGCAGCTTGTATTACATACTATAACCTATGATACTTTATATATATATATATATATATATATATATATAATGAATGTAAACCATAGTTTAATATGATTACCACTAAAGAGAAGACAGACATGGATCCTTTCACATCTATCATTCATTTTATCTACATTAGGTATATGAAATATATCCTATGTCACTTAAATTGTTGGGTTGTACCCTTGAGATTTCATAAGCGACAATTATTGTCATATTATAAACATTCCTTTGTCATTTGGCTTAATTTTTTTTAGTTAAGTATGTCACTCGATCGTAGGTCTTCTAAGACCCCTCTACCTTTTGAGGTGTTTTCATGTTCTTATCGCTTGTGACATGACACTATATGCATCAATACCTTCCATTGAATCCAATTGTTCCATAGCATCCGAATATATACATAATTATATAAATTTATAATTTAGAAATAAACACATGTACTTTTATAATGACAAATAACTAGCTAAGGTTAAGAAAATGCTTTGAACTTACAATTTTCTTAGTTGTTTGTTGCACCTCCACATCGATATACTTTCCACTTTCACTTAATTGATCCTTCTTCCATAGTGAGAATAGAGGAATAGTTGAGGTACTTGGATCCTATTTTTGTTATATCAACTACAAAATTATGCATAATAAATAATTTTTAGAGCTATTATAAAATCTTTCCTAGAAATTTAAGCATATAAAGTGGACATTTCATACCAACTATTCCTCGAGGAGTATATATCCTTTTTAAGACATATTGTGGTTGTCATTATTCTTCTTGGGAAAATATGAATTTAGGGCATTTAACCCCTATATCACAAGTGATATGAATCCTAAAAATTTATACTTGATAAATTTTGATAATTGCTGTGAATTATTTACTTACAATTGTTTGTCTTATTTGTGTGGATAAATAGGAGATCGAGGCAGCACATGGGTTATGTGGATTTTTGGCTGCAATTGCTGGAGTATGCAGATTATGTAATTTTTTGTTAATTATGTGTAATCCCATGTGATGCATTCGTCGGTCGAATTGGCTAATGGAAATTAGGTCGGTTGTATAATCCGCCACCCGGTCTATAAATATGGATTAGTTGGATTGTGGATTAATCAATCCTTAATAGCCATGATTAGCTAGAGTTAATTTAGCTGATGGGAACTAATGTCTAAACATTATCTTGTAATTGGGGGAGTTTCTTTTTTTGCGTTTCATTGGGCTGGTCGAATATATATCTTCTGCCCAATTTTTGTCGACTATTCCCGTTTGTATCACTGGGTTGTGATTCTGGGCTGTATGTGTGTGTATTTTTATATGGTTTGTATGCTTATATAAATAGGCCATATACGTTGTAATACGCAGATAATTTTTGACGAAATAAGATTCTTGATTTCTCTCGATCTTTCTCTCTCGCAACTTGTCTCTCTAGGCGAACCTCTCACTCGCTCTTCTCCTCTGTGTCTTCTCTCTGTCTTTGATCGATCTTGATCATTCTTTCTTTCGATTTCAGTTGCCGTTCTAAAACTATGCCTCTAAATCTTTGGATCTTCCTTTAGGAGTTTTCCTTAGGCTGAATCCAGCGAATCGAACCTTGCGCTCGATTAATTTCTCGATCCTTTCGTGAGACCCTAACAGGTTTCCATCAACAAGCTAAATGTTATAATAATTTAGACAATAACAAGTAAGTACCTATTATTATCAAAAATCAATATTTTGAAGTGGAAAATACCTTAACCTACTTCGTGTTTCAAAGTTCCAAAAATGTAACCTAATATTTTTGACAAGTTTATTGGTAATATTTTAGTGGATTCATCCATAGTTTTTTGGTGGCTTTATACATTTTTTTCCTATCCAGATGTGACCTGAAACTTTTATGTTGCTTGCCAAAATTCCTCATAAATAATTTATTCTTAAATACCAGTACGATGAAGCTTGTCTATAAAATAAGACAACTAGACGAGGCTTGTTCCAGTGGTAAAGACCAGCTTTTGAATATCAAAGGTCTCAAGTTTGAATCTCCCTCCCTCCTCTCTTAGTATTGTAATACCTTAATGGTACAGCCACCTATATGGTGATTTGATTTTACCTTTACGGTCCCCTTATAAATCTAAAAATAATAATAAAATAAGACATTTATGATGCCAAAGGTTTGATCTAGTGGTAAAGATTAACTCTTGGATACCAGAGGTCCTTGTTTCGAATACCCTATCTCAGTACTGTAATACCTTTATGGTGTCGCCACCTATATGGTGGTTTATAATTTCTTTTACGGGCTCCTATAATTCTAAAAAAATACATTTATTGAATTTAACATTAACTGATACTACTACAAAATAGTCAATTAATAACAACGCATAAATGATGGTTTGTTGAAAACTGATGATAAAAACATGAAAATTTGGGTGCGGGAATGCAGAGCATATTATAATAACAAATTTATACAAAAAAAATGTTATCCTTATTTTGATAACGGTTATAAATATAATCATTATCAAAATAAATAAATAAAATTGTGCTAGGTTTAAATAATGGTTATATTTATAATAGTTATTAAAACACAATTTAATTACAAATATAATTATAACCATTAATTATCTTCAAATACTAATTATCAATAATGGTTATATTTATAATAGTTATGAAAACACTAGAAAATAATTAAAAAAATATTGATCTTTTATTTTCTATAAATACTATGACAAGCAAATGGTAAATATGTTATTGTTTCATTGGTATACAATGTTAACTCTTAGTGAATGCCCATTTCATTCATATCTATTCAAGCATTAATATCATCTTTAGTCTTTTGTGAAATATTAAGTAATGTACCAATAGTACTATCACATATAGTTTCCTCAATATGTACCGCATCAAGGGCATGTCTCATATATAAAGATTCCTAATTATGAAGACCAAAGAACACATATATCTTATTCCACCAAATTGATGAAATCGCAACTTTGTTCTTCTTCCTAAACTTGACTTTCAACCATTTTATCATCAAATACATTTGTCAACCCATCAATTGAAATGGTATTTACCCTTCTTCTTATAAGTATTTGAAAGCTTTCCTCTATATATGATGATGATGATGATTCTTCATTAAAAATATATGTTGTCCAAGGAAAATAGTCTTTTGTTCATTCTTTAGCTAAACAAATGAGGTATTTTTCTTCCATATTGGGCATGCATAATGAACTTTCACATTGTAACTTGAAAATTTCCCATATGATAGAAAAATTATTGATGGTATAAAATAACATTTCTCTCAAAGTAAAGTGTTCTTAATGATATTCATCAAATACCTCAACACCTATGTTCCACAAAAATGTCAAATCATTAATCAAAGGTGTCAAATAAACATCAATATCATGTCATAGTTGGTTTAGCCTTGAAATGAGTACAAACAACATCATATATTTGTGTTTCATCTATAGCCACAATGGTAAATTATATATCACCAAAATCACCAGCCATATGTTTTAGGTATCTTAATTGTGAAGATTTTTTTTATCTATAAAAAGTGCAAGACATATATTTCTCGATTCATCACCAACTTTTAGTAATGTGTTATCAACTATCATCAATTGTAGAGAGTTATTTGGATGTCTAAGAAGATCATCATCTGTCTTATCGTCAACATGCCATGTCAAATTCTTAATTTCTTATTCATCATAAATATGTACCTAGTATTATAGGAAACACCACAACGAGCTGAAACCTTGTTCTTGTTCTATGGTGTCTTGCAATTGGGATTTGAAAAAATGTCCAATGATGCATACTCGTTGAAACATAATATGCAACCATTAGCGCATGCATGTATCTTCTCATAATGCATGGCCATGGATGAAAGAAACTTTTTAGCTTCATATGTGTGATAAAAAAAACACTATCATTGGAAAACATTTCTTTAAAAAGTGTCAATAAATTTATAAAACTTGGTTCACTTCCTTTATTGCATAGTTTCAAGTTATACAACATCAAAACAACGAATATACTATTAAATGTCTTAAAACCACCATATAAAGGCAAGTGCAAGATGTATATTTCTTGCTTCATCGCCAACTTCAAGGAAAGTGTTATAAATCATCATTAATAATGGAGAGTTAGTTGGATGTCTAAGAAGATCATCATCTTCTTTATCATCAACATGCCATGTCAAATTCTTAGCATCTTACTCATCATAAACATGTACCTAAATCTTGGTATTATAGGAATATACCACAACTAGCCTAAACCTTGTTATTATTCTGTAGTGGTGTCTTGCATTTGGGAATAGAACAAATATCTAAGGATGCATAATCATTGATAAACAATGTGCAACCATTAATGCATGCATGTATCTTCTCATAATTTATGGTCGTGGATGAAAGAAAATTTTTAGCTGCATATGTGCGATCACACAAAACAGAAGTAGAAGAAGGTGTGAGTGAGAGGTTCGCCGAGAGAGAGAGAGAACGCGAGAGAGAGAGCTCGAGAAGAATCAAGAAACAAAGTCGTATATCAGCCAAAAACTATCCTCTACAATTGTATATGCCCCTATTTATATGAGGCGTACAGACCGTATAAAAATACACAATACAATCAGCCCAAATAACCTCACGATACAGCCCACATACATAACAGGAAAAATGGGTCAAAAAAATGGGTCGGTGCTGGACACTCGACCAGCCTAAAAGAATACACCAAATTCTCCCCCAAAATACAAGATAATATTTATACATCAATTCCCATTAGCTAATATTAATTCTAGCTAATCATGGCTATTAAGGGTCGATTAACCCACAATCCAACTAATCCATTATTATGGACCGGGTGGAGGATTATACAACCAACCTAATTTCCATTAGCCAATTTCTACCGGTGAATGCATCACATGGGATTAGATAAAAATAATAAAATACATTTCTACAACACTTCAGCAGCTGCAGCCATTCAAATCCATAATCCACATGCTGCATCAATATTTCCTATTCATTCACAAAATAAGACGAACAATTATAAGTATAAAATGATTTACAACAATTATCAAAATTAATTAAATAAAATTTTTTAAGATTCATATCATTCCCCTCTTCTTGAAAAGGTTTCGCCTCTGAAACCTGATTAAGTCCCAGAAATGGACTAAGATCAGCCACATTAAAAGAAGTACTAGCATTCCCAAATTTAGCAGGTAAATCAATCTTATAAGCATTGTCATTAATTTTCTCTAACACAGTAAATGATCCATCTCCTATAGAATCTAATTTTGACTTCCTAAGATTTGGAAACCTCTCCTTCCTAAGATGTACCCAAACTAAGTCCCCAGGTTTAAAAACCATTTTTCTTCTCCTTTTATTAGAATTTTCAGCCATTTGCTGCACTTTTTTATTGATTTGTTGACTTACAGACTCATGTAACTTCTTTATATTATTATCTCTAGATTCAGCATCAAAATTTTGCAAATCAGCATGAGGTAGAGGACTCGGGTCTAAAGGAGTCAAAGGATTAAAACCATTTCACCTAAAGTTCCACAAGGATATAATTCTACTTTATCAGCTATCTCAGAGTTTAGTCCACTCAAAAACCTAGCCATGGTAGCATCATCATCCTAAATAATTCCTATTTTAATGATCAAGACCTCTAATTCCTTATAGTAATTATCCACCGTTCTCATTCCTTGACTGATTGTTTGTAATCTCTTATGTAACTTCCTATAATAGTAACTTGGTACAAACTTTTTTCTCATTAAAATTTTAAACTCTTCCCAAGTCTGTATAGGTGGCTCCCCACACCTACGTCTAGTTAACACAAGATTATGATACCAAGAGGAAGCATACTCAGTAAATTCTACTACAGCTACCTTAATTTTCTTCTCATCTGAATAATTATGACATTCAAACACTAGCTCTATCTTCCTTTCCCATTCAAAATAATAATTAGGGTCATTTCTGCCATTGAACATAGGTATACTAAGCTTAAGATTATTTAGATTCCTATCAATGAACTCTAATTCCTTTTCTTGTCTATTGTTTTGCCTAGATCTCCTATCACTATTGTTAGATACTTGGTCTTCCAACTCTTCTAGGTTAGCTATGGGTGGAATTCTGATCCTAGGGTCCATAGGAGCCCTTCCTAATAACCCTGCTTGGTTAGTTTCAACTCTATTATGTTGTAGCTCATTAATTCTTATTTCTTGTTCTCCTATTCTTTGTTCTAAATTAGCAGATAATATAGCAAATTGAGCAGTCATTTGTTCTTAAAAAGTCCTAAGAGTTTCTAATAGGTCATTACTGGAAACAGATTGATTAATAGATTGTCCATTGTTAGAAATTATGAAATTCCTTTAATCTAATCAATTAACACAGTCACAGAAAATTAAACAGGATCAATTTATTTAATAAATTCAGAAAGATATAAACACACAAACTAATTATAAAAATATTACAGTATCAATGAATATCAGATATGTCAATAATACAGCTTACTCAGAATTTTTCAGGTAAATATCAGTTCGAAAATGATAGATAAGTGAGAAAGAACGATATTACCGCGAGCACTTAAACAAATAATCCACTTAATTAGGGACCCCTCTTCTTAGAGGTCTTACTTCTTTCCCGAAACCAAAAGGGTTCGCCGGTTATTTAACCTGTATACTTATCAAGCAAAACAAAATAATATTTCGAAAGAAATTGGTAATTAATTATCGCAGTTAGTAGTATATAGCAAAAATACGATTCGAGGTTACCAACAAAAAATACGTCTCAAAATTAGTCAAGATCCAAATTATTGACCGAACCCTAGGTCGATTAGGGTTTTCTTTCAGGAACTTTGAAACAGCAGATAAAACACTCCAATCGCCGGTTTAAGAACGATGGAAATCGTCAAATCCTTCGTCGTTTGCAAGCCCTAAAATTTTGCACTTCAAAAGTAGGGTTAGCGAAAACAACAAATAACGAACCGAAAATGAAAAAGAACTTAGCAGTAACAATTAAACCAAGAGCACTCGAATAATCGAGGCTCTGATACCCAATGATGGAAACCTGTTAGGGTTTCACAAAAGGATCAAAAAAAAATAATCGAGCGCGGGGTTCGATTCACCGGAATCAGCCTAAGGAAAACTTCCAAAGGAAGATTCAAGAATTCAAAGGCACGGTTTAACACGGCAACTGAATTTGAGAGACAGAAGCGATCTAGAATTGATCAAAGACAGAGAACAGAAGCAGAAGAAGGTGTGAGTGAGAGGTTCGCCGAGAGAGAGAGAACGTGAAAGAGAGAGCTCAAGAAGAATCAAGAAACAAAGTCGTATATCAGCCAAAAACTATCCTCTACAATCGTATATGCCCCTATTTATATGAGGCGTATAGACCGTATAAAAATACACAATACAATCAGACCAAATAACCTCACGATACAGCCCACATACATAATAGGAAAAATGGGTCAAAAAATGGGTTGGTGTTGGACACTCGACCAGCCCAAAAGAATACACCAAATTCTCCCCCAAAATACAAGATAATATTTATACATCAATTCCCATCAGCTAATATTAATTCTAGCTAATCATGGCTATTAAAGGTCGATTAACCCACAATCTAACTAATCCATTATTATGGACCGGGTGGCGGATTATACAACCAACCTAATTTTCATTAGCCAATTTCTACCGGCGAATGCATCACATGGGATTACATAAAAATAATAAAATACATTTCTACAACACTTCAGCAGCTGCAGCCATTCAAATCCATAATCCATGTGCTGCATCAATATTTCCTATTCATTCACAAAATAAGACAAACAATTATAAGTATAAAATGATTTACAGAAATTATCAAAATTAATTAAATACAAATTTTTAAGATTTATATCAGATATTCTATTAAATGTCTTAACACCACCATATAAAGGTTTTTTAAATCACTTACAATTGTCTCAAATATTTTAGAACAATCATGGACACTTTTTTCAACCTTTCGAGCCATCTCTTGTAATGAACCTCCCTTACAATTCTCAAATCTTCATCCACTTTCCATTTTATCTTACTCTTTATTATATTCACACGTTGTCTCACCATGTCATATCCAATGAGTGAAACTTCTATTTATTCTATACATAAACAAATGATCTCTCAATTCATCAACATTGATACATTGGACATAAGCACATTCCTTGGTCATGTTCCACTACAAACTTGATCAAAAAAAATTCACCCTTTCTTCATATTCCTTAGGCAAATAATTTGCATACACTCATTCCCTTTCCATAATTTTCCAATCTATATGTATCCCATATGAATATTATTGTAGTAAAGAAAGATTATCGATGGTATTATATTCCAATACTCCAAGCTACCATCAAATGATAATTTATATCAATAATAAAATAAAAGTGAATGATAAAAAAGGCACTTTGGGTTTAGGGTTTGGTAACCATTATTTAGGGATTATGATTTAGTAACCATGGTTTAAGGTTTAGTGTAATACCTTGAATTTTTAGCTAAACCTAATCCTAAGTAATTAATATCAAAACCTAATTCTAACCTTAGGAATTTATTTTTATATCTTACCCTAACTCCTTAATTCTAAATCTTAGCTCAATCCTATTTCTTTTTATTTTGGGTTATTAATATTTTTCCTAAATTAAATCTAATCCCGGATAATTATTTAACCTAAACCTAAATCTAAACCCACACTTTTTCTTTCCCTTTTTCTCCTTTTCCTTTTGCTTCTCCTTCCTTTATTTTATTTTTTCCCCTATAGAACCTCACCTCACCCTTCTTCTCCCCTTCCTTCACTTGCATGCATGTCTCCCTCTACCGAGCCTACCCCTACCCCATCAATTCTCAGCTCCTGCGGTTGTGGGTTAGGTTTGATTTTTTCTACCCGATTGCAACCTTCCTCCTCTTTCTCTCTGTGTGTATGTAAAAATATATATACATATACCTAATTTAATACCCTGAAACTACCTCCTTATTCCTCCAATTTTATATCAAAAAACCACCCCAAATACCCTCCTCCTTTCCCCCTCCTCACCATCACCAAAACTGCCCAAAAACACCCGCAACAACCCACCTTCGTCGGCCCTTGCTACATGCTTACACCACATCCACCGCCACTAGCAGCACCTCCCATTACCCCACCCCTAACTGCAATAATAACCACCATTCCTACCCCCTATATGTAGCAAAACCATCTGTTCCTACCCCCAAGCTTCAACAAACTCCACCAAAACACCTTCCTATCCTTCGGCAAATTCCACCGTTGCTCACCCCTCCCTTCAGCCAACTTCACCGATCCCACCCCCTCCTTTTGGCCTTCGTTTCTGCTGAAACTCCCCTATAAATGGTAGTTTGTGCCATTACTATCCCTCCTTGCTCAACAAACCCCAACTGATCCCCTTTGTTACACAACTTTTAGCTGAGACCTCCTTCAAACCCCAGTTTGGTTTTTTCCCCATTCTTTTCTCTTCCATTACCTTAACCCTTCATTAATTATATCAATAATTCTAATTATATTTTTAATTGTTATTTGGTGATATTTTGGAATTTTTGGAAGAAGCGAATTAGGATAAGTGTGCTTAGAGACCAGCGCCTTTATTAGTAAGGATATTAGTTGATGTTTAGGGTTTTATGATAAATACTTTGTATGATTATGTGTTTTATCATGTTATTGTTATTATACTATTAAAATTCATTTTTTTGATGATATGATATATTAATATGAGTTAAATGATAGTAAGAATAATGAAAGATATGCTCAAATGATGATATTACGCTAGGATGTATTTTTGTGGATAAGTATAAATTGTGGGAGAGTATTATGGGCCTAATGAATTATTATAAGTGGGAAATAATTATAGTTCAGATGAATGTTGATAAAAGGAGGATTTTAAATTAATGATATTGAGAATATAAGATTTTCATAAAATAAGGGATATTGGCTATCTTTAAGGGCATTTTGGTCAATATGGGTTAATATGGGAATTTTGGGATTTTAACATGTTATATGGATTAAAATATGCTAATAATATCGTGTGAAGTGTTTGGGAGTGACTATGAGTGTCATAAGTTATTTAGATGAGAAAATAACCTAATTTGGGAATAATAGCCTTAAAATGATAATGTTATTATCACATGTGTAGAACGTTAGAGTTAGGCCATGAATTTTAGATATGTTTTTAATATTGGTATTTTGGGCTTGTTTATTAAATTTAGTAATTATATGAGTCTTCTAGAAAAAGTTATGACTTACCTGTGAAATTAGGGTTTTGGAAGCCTTATGAATAGTAACTTTTGAGATAGGATTATTATCGCATGTGTAATACGTGGGAGTTAGACCTCAAATTTTGGGTGTGTTAATGATATTATTATTTGAGTAACATGTACTAAATTTGGTGGATAATGATCAATATGGGAGAAGTTGTGCTTAAATTGTGAATTTAGAGTTTTTGGGGGAAAAAATTAGCATCTTAATCTTTGGGAACAATCTTGTTTTATGTATATTGATGCCTTGATTGCATTAACAATTTTTCTTACTCATAAAACAATCATTAATAAGACACTGCTCATTCAAAGTGAAAGATCACGTGAGTTGGACCGAGGTGTTTTATGAGTCTGTTCCACCAGCTTAATAATAGTGGTCAGGCGTGTTTTTCCTTAGGAGGTACATCGGACCGTTCCACTAGTTTAAAAATAGTGGGGCCTAATCTCAACATGAAATATAATATGATTTTGATATAATTAACCAATGATTAAGGCACTAATCACTTATACTGAAAGATTACATGAGTCAGGACCAAGGTGTAGGAGTCCGTTCCACCGGCTTAATAATAGTGGTCAAGCATGCTATGTCCTGGAAGGTGCTTCAGAACATTCCACCAATTTAAGAATATTGGTTGGGAGCATTTTTCCCTAAGAGGTGTAGAGTTTGCTCCACCAGCTTAATAATAATGGCTTGGAGCGTTTTTCTTTGGGAGGTGTTTTAGTCTGTTCCACAGGATTAAGAATAGTAGGGTCCCTGAACTCAACATACATAAAAAGAATGGATCATGATGCATCTAATAATATGAATCTGGATAAGTAATTACCTTATGTTGATTCTTGTATCTCGCATGTATGCTACTTTCCACTATGAATGTATGTAATTATATGTTTTCCCAGTTTCAATTGTATTGTAACCTTACTCAGTACGTAGCGTACTGATCATCCTTTTCGTGGGTACTGCTCAATCCAATGAGTAGATCCGTCCTATTTTGCAGGTGATTGATGATTATTAGCTTGATGTGCTTACCTTGGGAGAGCGCTAAACCAATTCGGTAAAGGGTATAGTTATTCGGATATCTTTATCTCCCTTTGGACTCTTAGTCTTCTATTTTTACTATTTATTCCTTTCTCTCTATTTCATATCATGTATCACAGTGGAATCAATTGCTTCCCACACTTGATTCATAGGTATAAGGTTACTTTTACCTTACACCCGACATAGGCTGGGCATAGGGAGTGCCTTTTCTATGTTAGATGCGGAGTGACACCCCTACGTTTTGTGTTTTGGCTTCCGCTATTAACTTTTTAAAGAAAAAATTTTAAGTTATGAAATTTGTGGGTATTACATTTAGTGACCATGATTTAGGTTTTATGGTTCAGGGTTTAGGATTTAGGGATTCTGATTTATGCTTTATGCTTTATACTTTAGGGCTATGGGTTCAACGTTTAAGGTGTTGGGTTTAGGGTTTAATGTTTAGGAGTCAGGGTTTAAGGTTTAGGGATATCATAACATTGTGTTGTAACTACTCATGTTTGGACCTTGGAATATTGCAAGTGAATCACAAGAAGGCAATCATATATGATATATGACCACCATTATAAGTACCCCTCTTTACCAAGTTAGAGAATTGGTTAGGAAAAAATCAAGTATAGTACAACAAAGCGAGTTAACTAAAGAAAACAAATAATTTGAAGCTCAAAGAGAATAAGGAATGTAAAAGAGTAATTAATATCTTAAAATTTATAAAATACATGTATATAAGCTTCATACAAATATTCAAAGTTACATACAATCGCTATAAACATAAGGGGACTAAAACATGGCCTAAAAACTAATATGAAATACTAAACAAAAGCACTATATGTACAACAAAAGAATGCTACTGTAATACCCCGTATTTTTAAAATCCAAATTATTAAGTTTAATGATTTGATTGACGTAATTTGATGTAAATATTTAATTATCTTAATTTTGATTCGTTTTATGGATTTATCGACGATTTCGAATTCATATTTGAATTTAATTAATCGTTGTCGTTGCGAACCATTCTAGATAAATTCGTTAACGACAATGATTTTATTATATTCTTATGAGTTCGAGTCTCGGTTAAAAATATATATTCCAGTTCTTTCTCGTATTTTATTTTTAATATTTTAGATTTATTTTCGATTATAACTTTGTCATATGATTATGACGTTATTTTGAAGTTATATTTTGTTGACGAAATGTATCATTTAAATTATGGAATTTCTGTTTAAATAGTTAAATTTATTTTAATAATTTTATCAGTAGGAAAATATTTCCGACTTTAAATTTATTCGTTTCAGTAATCTTTAATATTTTCGGAAAGTTTTAAATTAAAAAGGTTTTTCGGAAATTATTTATGAATTTCTTTCCGGAATCAATTTTCTCCCGTTTTACGATTTTTGGGTTGCGGAAAACCGATTTTGGAAATTATCTAAATTTGTCTCGGTTTATTCAAATTTAACTTAAATATTTTATTATATGTTTTTAAATAATTTTCCGAGGTCTTATAATATATTTCCATAAATAATATAAATTTTTATGTTCGTTGGTAAATTCGTCCGAAGATGTTCCGAAATTCTTTATATAGTTTTTTTTATATTAATTTTAAGCTTTCGGATCCGTTCGAAATAAATGTTCGTTAAATAAATTTTAGATAAAATCTTTCAATAATATTTTGATATTTTTAGTATTGTATTTTATGTGTAATTAAAAAAAAAAAAAAAAAAAAAAAAAAAAGGGGAGCCCGCGCCCCGGCCGACCCCCCCTCTCCCTTTTCCTTTTCCTTTTTCTCTTCTCTTCTTTCTCTTCTCTTCTCTTCTCTTCCCTCTGCTGCCCCGACTCCCTGTTCGCAGCCCTCTACTCCCAAACCATAACCAGCCGCCACCTCTCCCCAGCTCCTCCTCCCTGCTCCTCCTTCGTCGACCCCTGGCCTCCAACCTGCTGCCACACACCACCACGAGCGACTGCCACCGGCGAAGCAGCGCAGCAGCCCACCGAAGCGCGCAGGAGCAGCAGCGGCAGCAGCGACGAGCCACGCAACTCGTGCCACCGCCCGGTCACCGGCGAGCCTCGCTGACCACTGGCGAGCAACCCTCAGCCTCCGACGAAGCTCCTCCGGCCTTTCCTTGTCCCGATTCGTTGATTTTCGTTTGGTATAATTTTCTGAAAAACCCTAATACGGATTTGATTAATTGAATGTGATTTAGCTTATGAAAAGCTAAATTGATTGTTGTATTATGTATATATGTGCTGTAAGATTTATTTGGATATATTAATTGTATGGTTTATGTTGGAAATTTGGGAAGTTGAATTTTAGGCCGGGTTATGCCCAAATTTTTTGGATCCGTCCAATTTGGCGATTTTGGATAAATTGATTATACAATATGTTTTTAAATGTGTTTAATTTCATGTCGGAACCGTCAATTTGAGAAATTTATGCGGAATCAATCAGAATTTGATTTCTAGGTCAAAATTCTTGTGTAATGAAATTGGGTTGCGTAATTGAGTCGTTTCGCTCAATTGATTTTAGAATACCATTTGAAATGTATTTAATTTCATATCGGAAGTGTTGATTTGGGAAAATTGTGCGTAATTAATCGGAATTGGATTTTTAGGTCAAAACTCTTACGGGTCTAAATTGGATTATGTAACCGGGTCGTTTTATTCAATTGACTATACAATTTATATTAGGATATATTTAATTACATTTCCAAACTGTCAATTTATATATTTTAGCAAGAATTGATCGGATTTGCGTTCCGGGTTCAAAAACCCTAATTGTACTGAATTGGGTATTTCTTTTATTGGTTTTGAGCAATTGATTATATGATATGTCATAAAATATGTCTAATTGCATTTCTAAACATTCAATTTGATTAAATTAATAGAATTCAACCGAATTGCATTTTCAGGCCTAAAACCCTAGATTTCAAGTGAACTCATGAAATTGATCATTTATATATTTGTTTTTCTAAAATTAAATCTATAGAAATAGTTGGAATGATCCTAATTGTATTCTAATGCCTTTAATTGGAATTAATTGATTCGAATTACCCAAGTTGTGTCGTAGGCTTTAAAACCCTAATTTTGAAAACGGATCGTCTTGAATTGGTTAATCGGAATATTGTTTTGTTGAAATTGATTATTTAGATTTATCTAAAATTAGTGTAATTGTGTTTTAAAACTATCAATTTGAGGTAATCGAAGTGATTTGGTCGATTTGTAGTTTAGGCATTTAAAACCCTAATCTTCGGGGATGGTTTTATAAAATTGATTGTGCTGTGTGTCTTTTATCAAATCGATTTCTGTCCTTCGATTTTAAATCATTTGATTTATATTTTTAATCTTAATCTTAATAGAGCTATGCTCTTGAGTCCTAAGTTTTGGTACATGTTTTCCAAGAAAGATCATTCGTGTTTATTTAATTATAATATGTGAATTGTTTATGGATAAGATAGTTTCTAACCTAGTTCCGATTTCTATCGGCGATCTAGGAAAGCTTTATTGTGGATCCTCGAGCTAGTGATCTCTCTCTCCCTCTTATCTCGCTTAGCTAGCTTCGGATCCAGGTAAGTTTCTACTTACCTCCACTTATGGGTGTTTCGTAAGGATATGACTAAGGTTCTTACGTGTTATGTGACTTGTATGCCTTGGGTGCCTTGTATATGTATCATGTCCTGTTGTGTATCACATGATTATCCTTAACGTGTTTTATGCGTAGCGCAGCTTGGAGTTAAGGTACGTGGTATGTGTTTTCTTATAACATGAATGTGATATCCATACGTGGTGATTATGATGTGCTGTGGCATGATTCAACCCTCTAGGACACGCATGTTAGGGTAATTATTATTATGACATGGAGATGAAAGGACAAAAGAAATAAATGAGAAGTGAGTTGCTAAAGGGGGTATGAGGTTGACCAAAATGAATAAGAGGTAAGAACTATGCATGGAAATTTTAGGGTTTGCATGGGAACTTCGAGAGTTTGCATGGGGGGATAAAACTTGCATGGGGATGATCGTGACGTGAGAAAAGTTGTATTAAGGTATAAATAAGCTAAAGGGAGAGCTGTGGAGTGTTTGGAGACTTGGGATGAAAAATAATACGTAGGTCAATGTAAGGGTGTATAAGGGACCCGATTAGGGTTTTTGGGAGAAAGTAATAACCTGGAAAATGTGGAAGTAAATGATTAAGGGAGAGTGGATTACGGGTTAAAGGTGGAAATTGGTGTATAATGGGTGATTATGGGTGTCATGGGAGAGAAGAGATATTTGGTGAAAAAGAGAGGGGTTACTTGTGGGAGAAGAAAGGTACTAGGGTTGAAATGGCCAATTAGGGTTTTTCGATCATATGTGGAATCGAGGGGTAAAGCGATACGATTTGGGATTTGATCTAAATGAGATGAGGAGTGGGACGATAAATGGAGTAATGGTAGTGTAAGTGAGAGAAAGTGGGGCCACATAGGTCCAATTAGGGTTTCTAAGGGAAAACCCTAGAAGGAGATAGCATGTGGAATGGATGTCACGAGGTGTTGGGCCTTAACCCACACCCTTAGGAATTGGTTTCCATTTTGAGTAAGCGTAAAAGAGAATGTATATCGAGGGGTGATAAGGGGCGCAAAAGTCCCAAGATATGGGACGGGCCCTCCTGGGAGGATAAGGGTGGATATAGTTAGTCGTGCATGTCAAGGGAAAGTTCCTTCAAATAAGATATGTTAAGACACTAATCACTTAAAGAGAAAGATGTTGAGCCGGACCCAGACCGGTCCACCGGCGAATAATAGTGGCTAGGGCCGGGGTGCCCTACATGACCGGTCCACCGGCAATAATAGTGGCAGGGTATGTTACCCTCATGACCGGTCCACCGGTTATAATAGTGGGGGATTCCGTGCTCAACAAACCGAACGTAATAACGATAAGACATTGGAAAGATACAAAGTAATTACAGTGAAACATCATGTGAGTCGGGGCCAGACCGGTCCACCGGCGAATAATAGTGGCAGGGTATGTTACCCTCATGACCGGTCCACCGGCTAAAATAGTGGCAGGGCATGACCCTCATGACCGTTCCACCGGCTATAATAGTGGGGTTCCCGCACTCACATGAATTGATAAAGACTATGATGTGAATCGACTATATTACCAGAGGTCTAAAGAATGAGTCTACTCGATCGGGGCTGAGCATGTCCCTAAGTAATGCTCGGGGCTGGACATGTCCCTAAGTAATGTCCGGGGCTGAGCATGTCCCTAAGTAATGCTCGGGGCCGGACATGTCCCTAAGTAATGTCCGCGAGGCTAAATGCCCAATTGGTTTGGTTCGGCATTGTCCATAAATGCTTGGTTGGTTTATCTGAATCTCTTATCGGTTTAAGATATTACATATGTTTCGCATGTTATTATATGTGTATGGTCGGACTTGTGATGTGGGTTTGAGTATGCGTAATATTGTATCAACGTATTGTATCATAATTTAATGTGCACTTGATGTTATAGTTTACGTCTCTTCCATAAGGTAGGGTAGTGGGATTTACTCAGTATTGGACCCGTACTGATACTACCTTGGTTGAATGGGTCCTGTGATGATCCACTGATGGTGGGGAGCAGACCTCTTGTGCAGGTTTAAGATCGGATACTGTTTTGGGGTGGAAGGCTTGACTCGAGTGAGTAGGCGATCCGGATAATTATCCTTCGGGATTTGTTTGTTTAATTGTATTCTCCTTTGGAAGTTGCAAGCATTGTATTTAAGTTTTTAAGGATTTTGTAATTGACTTTTAATTTCTCGTAACGCTGTTATGCTTTAAAATTCTGATTTAATTGTTTGACAGGTTTTAGCCTCGCATCTAACATGAGATAGATGGTTGACATTTATCTTGTGTTAGATGTGGCGGTAACATTTCCCAAATTCGCTCCTAGCTTCCGCTTTATTCTTTCAAAAAAAAAAATTTCAGGAGTGAAATTTGGGGGTGTTACAGCTACAACCCCAAACACCTTAATAAGATCATGTAACTCCTAAAACCTCCTAATATACTCCCTACCATTTTGCAGCCTCCAAATATCAACTATCACTCTAAAAGTCCACTCTTCCAAAAAAAAAAACATTTGCTTCCTCACTTCATTATAAGAGTGTTCATCCATATTTCTAGGGTATATACTTGTTGATAAATTCTGCTAACTCCTACATTCATTGCCTATCACAATAAGCTCCCTAACTATCTGATGGTAGTGTCTCATGAAACAATCACCCTCAACAAACCTCAAAAATGGAATGTCTATGAAGAATAAATCTATATACCTAATCTTAACCCCTACCCATGCTTCTATCTAAGACAAAGTCTACAATAAATGGTATGACCTAAACACATATGAATATATATACGAACCACTCTCCATCATGCTCCCTAGATCCTCGTGCAGCCAAACTATATGCCTCCTAAGATCCCCTTAAGGAGACATCGACAAGTGTCGTAAAGGGTATGCATATGATTGGAGTGTCATTTCACTACCTACGAAAAGAGGTGAACCACTTGTAACACCCCAAAAATTACTACTAATTTTTTTAAGCAAAATTATTAATATAATATAATAGGTGATACCACTAAACTTAGCACGAGTCTAACCCATACTTTTCTTATACTAAGTGTAAGGATAAAGCATTACAACAAATAAGTCAAGAATTATAGAAATAGTAGAAGCTTTTAATAAACTAAACGTAAGAACATAGCATGGAGTACATGTTCTAGATAATACAATACATAAAAATAGAGAAGAGGAACAAAAGGGATGAAGAGTCCAAAAGAGATATATGGAATCTAAAGCACATACAATATTCGACCTTGGATAGATATAAATATAACACCCCAAGTCAATAAAATCACGCGAGGGATACCTTGGAGCACTTTCAAATTGATCAGTTGGTCCTACAGATCAACACGAGTCATTTCAGTGTGATTTTTCCTCACTCACGCACTTCCCGAGAATTTTTTAGAAAATTTTTAAAAATTCCTAAGAGGGTTACCCATCCTAAAAATTACTCCATGGCCAGCACGCTTAATTGTAGAGTTCTTAGCATGGAATCACTAAAAGGATGGTATACCATATTGATATAAGATGTCAGATCAATCCTTATAATACTCACCTCAATTTGGGGTTTACATTCACCCCCACTCAAAGAACACAAGTTTATCCCAAGAATTATCCCGCTAGGTGGCTGACCGGCTCATCCAAGTTTAGCTCACGATCGCGGTTTCACTTTGATACCATTTGTAACACCCCAAGTCAATACAACCACGCGGGGTCTACCTTGGAGCACTTTCGGATTGATCGACTAGCTTCACAAATCAACATGAGTCATTTCAGTGCACTTTGTCCTCACTCACACATTACTTGAGAAATTTTTAGAAAATTTCTGAAACTTCCCAAGAGGGTCACCCATCTTAAAAATTACTCCACGACCAACATGCTTAATTGTGGAGTTCTTAGGATGGAATCACCAAAAGGATGGTATACCATGTTGATATAAGTAGCCAGATCAATCCTTATAACACTCACCTCAATTTGGGGTATTACAATAAATCTATGCCCTAACCCCTGGGGTATAAACCAGCATAACTCCATAAGAAACATCCTTAAAGTTAGCAAGATCATCATAAAATATCTACGACGCAACATCTACAAATGTGTAGTATCAATATGGACCCTGTATTAAGTAACACAACTATTCTAAAGAGGTTATACATGAGGCCTATGCAAAGAAAATAATAGAACATGTAATAACAAGATGATAGCATGCTTACATATATATGTTAATTGAGAAGAAGAAAATCCAACCATCAAGCATAGAATAATGTAATGTGAATATATAGGTATATGGGATTCATTGAATATTATATTTATTATTGTGATCACAACCAATATATTATATTAACTTGGGGAATGAGACTCAAAGAAACCATAACAACTAATCTAGCACACAAACAGTATTAGCCCTTGATGATCCATCCAAAAATGTAACCAGAACACCTAATTACGTAAGTATCCATACCCCCTGTAGGGTCGAAATATATAAGACACTTATAAAATAGAATAGGGCGCCCAGACCTCGTAAGGCACCAAGATCAAAAAATAGAAAACACCATAATGGTACCAAGTGAATACCAAACCTAAATTGAATAGCTACCCCGAGTGGTGCATGTCCTAACTCAAAATCTTTCACTTTATGTGATTAATGTTTTATCAAATATTTAGGTCAAACAAGAACAAAGTCCTAAATAATATTACTTCTATGAAAATAAACCAATTATTCTATTAATTTTTTATATTATCGATGTACTTGATCCATAGAGGAATCAAGGCCCGAACTATTTAGAGCACAAAGAACATTAACATGCCATTAAAACCCAATTAAATATATGAGGCATTAAAACCTAAGGAAGATTATTAAGGTATTAAATCCAATCCAAATTATTGAGGCATTAAAGCCCAAGCTCCATGCCATAAAAATCCCAATAAAATTATATTTCAATGTACATTAACTCTAATTATTTGAGACAGCGATCAATAGCCAACATTTACGTCAACTGAGAGTTCACTTATAAAGCCAAATTAAATAACTAGTCTATAGGCACATACAATGACTAAAATATCCTTCAGGTCTGCTAATTTACCTTAGTATTAAGATATGTGTATTTCATGCTAAAAGGATGATACTTCACCAATTGCTTTCTTAGGATAAAATATAAATAGGACGCCAAGATAAAATACTAAGATTACTTAATGCACCCAAAGGTCTTTAGGTCTACTCATCAAATGTCACCCAAGTGTCAACTTATACATTTTAATTTATGTTATTAACATAATATTCACTTAGGTATCAAAATTTTTATAATTTACATGTAATGGCCAAAATGCCCTCATTCACCTAAAATTACATTAAACTTCTAAAATTCATAACTTACTTTTAACAAGTACACACCCTAACCGATCATTACCAAATTTGATGCAAAAGAATCAATGAAGACAATGGGAGACTTAAAATGTTCAAAAATAGTCTGTAATGCCCAATATACCCATAGTTGAATATGTCCAAAACCTTAAAAAAAAAATTTCCACTCTAAATGCTCCAAAATTCATAACCTAGCTTTTATATCCTATTATACATACAATGACATACTTAGATAAATTTAAAACAGCCAAAAACTCACATAAAACAATAAGGATGATAGATAAATTACTTGAATCTTCAAATATTCATCACAACTCTACTAAAAATTCAACACGACTCTAATGTAAATTCATCACAACTTCACTAAATATTCATCACATTTCCAACAGACATAAGAACATGTTAAAATCACACAAATCATACTCTCATCAAATTTTCATGCTTATACACACAAATAGAACATATACAAATGTCATACAAGATTTTTCAAGATATCATTTCATGATTATAATTAAAATAAATATAATCATGCATAAATAACATATAATACACTTAACAAAAAAATATATTTCTAAATGTTAGTTTAGTTATCAAAACTCCTAAGCTTCTTATCAAAGCTAAAATAAGAAATATATCCAATACTTATCTAAACCACTTGTTCACCTTCAAGAATATAAGATAAAAGAGTTAGATAAACCCATAATAATAAATAAGAAAATGGGAAAGAAAGGAGCTGAATTGGAGGAAGTGAAATTGAAAAGATTACTCGTGAATATGGAGGCTTGAAAACCACTACAAAAACAACCAAAAACAACCAAAAACTACCAAGGAATGATATATAAAGGTTTTGGGGGGTTAATGATAAGAAAAATAGGGAGAAAGAAATGATGCAAGGCATAATTTTTCTACCGAAACAATATGCAGTAGCAGGAGCAAATTTGTAGAAGATGGATAGAAAGGCGAATAGGAGAGGGAAAATGAGAATGTAGGGTACGATTTATTAGCTACAATGGGTTCATAGATTAATTATGACATGCAAAATAACAACACCGAATAATAATATAAGGTAAAGGAACCAAGGTCAATGTGTGGAATATGTTGCAAGTCATAAAGAAATCAACTTTGCTACCATTATACAGCTGGTCGAGAGCGAAAGTTTGGTTTAGAAGAAGATTGAAGCTCAATTTCAAGGATGTAAATAGTATAGAGTTGTAGTATGCAATGAAATCTTTTAGATGAAACAAAAAAAAAGAATAGAGCAACTAGAGAGAAAATGAATTGCTATAGATTGGAAAAAAATCAACTTTAAGCTTTGCTGAAACTCTATGATTTTATGTGTGTTTTGTGATAGAACATATGATTTGGAAAAAATAGAGTGAGATATGATAGGGAGGAGTGTGCAGTGAGTTTTTGTTTTGACTTTAGCCTCACTTGAGTGTGAAGATTAAGGGTGTAAGAGAAAGGTTATGTTGTGGTTGGGTGTTTAAGAAAGATGTCATAAAATCATGATTATGGCACTTTGTGCACTTTTTGGTTGGGTGAAAGGAAAACAAGTTACAAATAGAATTTGTTTTGGTTAGGGGACTAGTTATGATTGAAATATTAATTAGATAATTGGTTACGATTTATTTTGATTAATTGAATTGTAAAAAAAATCTAATAATGGGCACTTATTGGCAAAAATAACAATTGAATTCCAAAAATTATAAAAAAAAATTATGGAAAGGTGTGGAATAATTTCAAAAAATCAAATATATAAAATATTGGGTATCAGAGTTGTTTTGAAGCTCAATGGATGGAAAATGAGTGAAAACAGCAAAAATGGATAAGTTATGAAAACATGTTTTTCCTCAAATACACAAAACAAATAACAAGGTGTTTATTTTGTCACAGATCAATTCTTAATATTTTTAGAAAGCCAAATGTATATAAATATTTGGTATTGGAACTTATTTGATGACTATTGGATTAAAAATGGCAAAAATAGCTAAAATTGTCTCATCTCATAAACAAATGTTTTTGCTATGTATCGGTTTAAATGGAATGGGTGAAACATGAATTAATAGAATGAGCAGATAAACTAAAAAAAATATCATTGGGAAGATTCAAAAATTTTGAATAGGGTGAAAAGAGTGAAAACACATGAATCAAAACAATTGCAATAAAATATGTTTTCCATAAACGAGAGAAATGATTGACAAAATGTTTAAAATTAATATGGATATAATGAGACTTGATAATTGAATATATATATATATATATATATATATATATATATATAGGATACTTGTTACTAATCCAATCATGTATGGTAATTAAGACCACTAGCTCTTATTATCCACATTAGTCAATGATGATAGAGTAGCAAGAAAAGCCAAAAATGTAAAAAATGGAGGAATGATACCTAGTACATAATGAGCTTTAACTAAAACCTAGCACAAAATTTCTCATTCACCGCCAAATAGCTAATCAATGTCAACAAGAAGCTTGAGAAGGCAGAAATAATGGAAGAATGAGAGTGAACTATATTCAATACTTTTTAAACTTGTCCACAATGAATAGAGTGAGAGGGGAAAGAAGAAAGTGGCATGTAATGTTCAAAAGTAGAGAGACAAGGGAGAGAAGGAAGTAATAGTGAGCATTGAATTTTTGAATGGTTTAGATACCTCATTAATTGATTTTTAACAACTAGAGGGGTTTAGATCAATGCTAGTTATTTGAAAAAATGCTATCAAAAACTATCGTTAATGAAAGTTTTAAATGGATCCATTATTGCCTTGGAAATATACAAATCCTATATAAAGCCAAGTGCATTTTGAAAAAAATAATATAAAAAAATGGGTGAACCTACTTTAACTCATTGTTTGGTTTGGAGTGAATGTGATGAAATAGTTTATTTACCTCTATTTACTCTGTTTGGGAACATTGAAAGATTAACTTAGGTTTATCAATGTTAAACTTTTTTCCTCCACTCAGCACATTTTTTCTCATATTTATTAACCTTCAATTTGAGGGGTAATGGAGTCAAAAGGAAAAAAATGAAACTTGTACATGATCAAGCAAAAATACCATTAGCCCTAATATCTCATCCATTCACCCCAATTAATAAAAGAGCATTTATATCATTTGTTTTATATATTTTTGAACCTTCATTCATCTTAATGCAAATGAGATTAAAACCATATTCATTGTGATTTACCTAGGGTAGGTTAATACCATTTAAAAATATTTTAAAACATTCACCTCGTAATGTAGAAGCATCTCCATCTCATTTTTCTCAACCTGAAGGTGAAGAGTTAGCATATTTGAAGGTAGTACCAGTTGTTTTGGAAAATCTTAAACACCTTCATAATCATGCTAGTAATATTTCATTAAGTGATTCTTGCAGATATTATATATGTTTGCAAGAAGAGAACTTCACCAATGATAATGTGCAAGACATTGATAATGCAAGAGTTACAAAGTTGCATGGGAGACAAAGTTACAAGATATGAAGCTTGATTATTAGTTATTTCATGTATTATCACGGTTGGGTTTTATGTAGTTTTGATATTTTATATGAACTTTGTAATATCTTGTCATTCTAATTGTAACTTATTATGTGTTGGTTTAAATCTTGTATAATTAGGTCGATTGATTTGGGCTTAATTGAGGAGAGTTAAGCTCGGTCTCATTAACATATGTGTGTGCACACGTGGGTGCGCCTTTTACGTTCGATCAAGGAAGAATAAAGAATAAAATTGAATATTAGCTAAACCAAGGAGCAAGAGTATAAATAGTAGAAACTTTGCTTTCTCTCTTCCTATCTTTCTCACATGTGAGGAGTGAATCTTAGGAATAATTATTTAGAGAAATTAGATATTTCTTTTTAGAAGTGAATTTGATATTAGAGTAGATCAAAACACAACTATTCGAACCAACATTGCAACGTACACCTTGAAATTCTTCTTCACTTAAGTTGACTTTGTTGAATTTCAATCCAAATTCAAAGATCCTACAACTGTAAAGATAATTATCGATATCTTACACACCACCCCGATTCACATTCATTCCCATAAAATATTTACTTTTACATTGATTCACCATAATTCAGACATATGATAACTAGTTTGAGTTAACACCACTCGAAACCAACTTTCTCTACATTATTTAAAATGTTCTGATATCTTTTAACAATTTCAAACTTGTTTCAAATTTCCAACAAATTAGTAAATTATCATTGGTCAAGTTGGGTAAGCAATTTCTTGAAGTAATTAGTTTTTAAATTTTCATAAAAAAGATTGGTTGTGTAAATCTCTTTTGAGCCTTTGGCAAAAAAATTAAGTCAATTTTTAGTGTGAGCACATTATTTAAAAAAAAAATTGAAAGTATTCTAAATTAATTTATTCATAATTAAAATTTTAAAGTCATTATGTACATTCAAACTATAAGCAGTTGATTAACTAATATTAACAAATAAATATGTATAATGTCATATGTTGATAAGATAGGCTAATATAATTCATTATTAATTACTCTTCGTAAAAATATGTCACTTTAGCTTTATATTTTTTTATTAAGAAAAAAATGTCATATTAAAAAAGTCAATGTATAATTTTCATATTCACCCCTCATTTTTTTAGATGCATTAATTATACATACATTTTTGCTCTCTACTTTCGAAATTGAAAAATAGAAGTCATGTTTAGAATACTAAAATTAATTTTATTCACTCTTAACAAATGTAAAATTTTGTAATATGAAAACTTTTCAGAGTAAATAACTACTTAGACTATTTATTATTCAACACGTTTAGTAATTATGACATTTTCCTTAAAAAGTGTTTTATAATTATGCCTTGTTTAACCGGTTGCATTGTGGATCTTTTGACTGATTACTTTCCGAAAGTATGGTTAATTAGCAATTGTGTCCACGACGATGTCTGCCATTTTATTCAGATTTTGTAAAAGAAATATACAAAGAGAGCCGTTCATCTTTCTGTAATCTACCAAGCACGCTTTAAATGAGACAACTTAGTGACTTTTCTTTTGTATGTTTTCAAATTACAGCATTAGTTTTCTTTTTCGACAGGTGATGTGACTCTTATTAATAGTATCGTAATCTAGCATTCGTTTTTTTTTTTTTTTTTTCAATTCATCTTTCTTGTATATGTGAATTAAGAAGGAAAAAGTATACAATTTAAAATGAATTTAATTATTCATATCGTCTTAGGGATCTAAGTCAAATACTCCATCCATCCGTATGGAAGAAAAATAATTTTATCAATCTCTATACTTTTTAATAAATTAATAAAAATAATTTTAAAATTAAATTTATATTATTTATTAAAAAATAACAAAGTATTAATATATTAAAAAGGTAAAAGTATAAATAAAAATTATATTTTAACTTTTTTTAAATAATTTTTTTATATAAAAATTTAATGATACAATAATTATTATTTTTTACGTATAGAGCAACATATTTAATACTCTCTCTTTTTATTCAATGCAAAAAATGCTTTACAACGGGAAAGTATAGAGACCAGGCGTAGTGCCTCCAAAATTATCAAAGAAATGACGGTTTTTAATCCCTGCGGAGGGGCATCAAAACAATGTAATTGAAAGACCACCAAGTGGCCCATATAGGGCCGAGAAGATTTAGGAAGCTTTATCTGTCATTTAAAGCTTATCGATTTTTTTTTAACTTTCGACAATAATTATATTCTAGAACTGTCATATAATAGAAAATATATATATATATTTCAAAATTATTAGTGTAGACATTGGTTGTTACTTGTGATTGACATCTACATATATATTTTTATTCTTCAATTTTTAACTTATAACCTAACATATATCCTTTTGTGAAAAGATATATACAGTATTTTTTCATTCTTAATTTTTTTTTATACTTTATACTAGTTCATAAAGAGTCATGGCAAGGAAAATGGATTGTTTTCTTTTGTGTTCCATTATTGTTGTTTCCTTCATCTCTTCTTCCTTTCTAGTGGTCATCTCCATGGTTGCTGCCTCCTTTCTTTTCTTCTCTTGTTGTCGTCGTTGTTCTTACCTTAGAGGTTTAGAATTTTTATCTTTGCTCTTCTTTATTGTTAGTATGATATATATTACATTTTTTTTACCACGTCTTTGTCTAATTAAGATGTCATTGTGTTTCTTCATTTTTATTATGTCATATGTTTTATCTTTGATATTTCTAAAAGCATTGTTAGCTATATATATAATGGTTGTTTCTAAATTATTCTGCTCGACTTTATTTTTGATATAGGATATAATGAATAGATCGTGTATATACTCTAGTAGGTTGTTTAGAGAGTATAGAGATGGTATAGACAACTTCCTAAAATTTACTATTGAACATGGCGTGGATCCTTCGAGGATAGGTTGATCATATATCAATTGTGGTAATAGTAAGAAGAAATAGGGCATAGAAATATGAGATCATCTGTCTATGCAAGAATTTGATAGAAGGTACATTAATTTGATTCAACATAAAGCATTGGTGTCTAAATTAGTTGTACTAAAAGCGGTGATTTTGAGTATAATAACTTTGCTAATATGGAACACTTGACAAATAATGTAGAAAAACATCTCACATATGCTTATGAAAAAGTTGAGAATTTTCAAAAACCCTATTTTACGAAGGTCGTACTCAATAAATATAAAATTATCGGTCATGTTAGGGTTGTACAACCTCAAGACAGCTAATATATGGAACGATAAAAGCTTCACTTCTCTTATTGATTGGTTGAAAGAGATGCTTTCATAGGACAATGCACCTCCTCCTAGGACATATGAAACAAAAAAGATTGTTTTCTCTATTGGCTTGAATTATGAAAAAATCCATGCATGTCCTAATAATTATATTTTGTATCATAATAAATATACATCATTGGATACATTATCCTGAATGTCAAATGTCACGATTCAAAAATAATAAGGTTCATAACAAGGCGTTGTAATACTTTCCAATCATACCAAGATTACTTTTTATGTTTAATAATGGAGAAAATATGAAGAATCTTATGTGGCATGTAAAGGAGAGGACTTATGATGGAGAACTTAAACATTTGGCCGCTTCTCCTCAGTGGAAGATGATTGATTCCACATCCCCGGAGTTTGGTCGTGAAGCTAGAAATTTATGTCTTGTACTTTTCTGTGATGGAATGAATCCTTTCAATGGGAACACAAACTACAACTTATGGTCATTTATCTTGGTGACATACAATCTCCACCATCATTATGTAGGAAGGGAAAATGGATGATACTACGTTTGCATATACTAGGTCCAAATCATCACGATAATGATATTGGTGTTTATCTAGTTCCCCTTGTTGAGGGTTTGAAGTAAATATGGAATCATAGAGATAAAATATTTGCTCCACATGTCTAGGAATCATTTAACTTGAAAGTCATGTTATTTTATACAATAAATGATTTTCTAGCATATGGTAATCTTTATGGTTATAGTTTTTACAAATACTATGCATACCCTATTTGTGAAGATAACGTATACTTTGTTCAAGATCATCTATCTTTGACATTATTAGTTTTTGCCTACAAATTATCATCATTGTAGGTAAATAAAAGTTTTTAATGACAATTTTAAAGAATCGAGAGCTCAAATCCGCTCGTGGAACTCCACGTATTTGAAAAAAAAGGTGAGGATATTAAATGTGCCTTTTGAAAATAAGAACAATAAGTTAGTTCCAATATGTGGATGAAAGAAAAGGTTAATATTCATTAACCTTCCATATTGGAAAAACTTATATGTGTGACATTATTTTGTTGTGATGCACATTGAGAAGAATGTATCCGACAGTATAATTGGTACACTTCTAAATAGGCCAAAGAAGAATAAGGATAGTATGAATGCTAGGTTGGGCATTAATGAGATAGGTATAAGAACATAATTAGATTCACAAAAAATGGAAAATATAATTTTTTTGCCTCTTGCATGTTTTGCTCTCTCTAAAGAAGAAAAGCTTGCTTTCTACAAGTGTTGAATGAAGTGAAGGTCCTTGAATGATACTCATCAAACATCAAGAGCCTTGTTTCAATTAAATATTTGAATTTAGTGGGCATGAAATTTCACAACCATCATGTTCTCATTCAAGGTTTGTTGCCGATGTATATATAGTCCATTTGCTCAATTATGTTTATTGTGTCATCACTTGATTTTGTTTTTGAAGGAAATTTTTGTTGATGTCATTGACCTTCGGAGGTTGGACACATTTTAGAAAGATACTGTGTCATCTCAAGATGTAATTTTATCCATATTTCTCTATGATCATAATGCATTTAACTTTGCAATTGGTCATGGAGGTTAAATCTTGTGGGACAGTTCATTTGCATTAGATATACCCATTTCAAAGGTTCATTAAGTTTTTAAAAGGCTATATGAGGAACCCATATATGCCAAAAGGATGTGAATGAATTTTGTTGTGAGTTCTTACCGAATGCTAATATTATAGGGTTTCCTCAACCATAGAATTCAGATATATCAGATGAAGGAAAAGTGGTAAAGGATTTTGGGTGTTGACAAAAAAACCTATTTATGCACCTATAACGTACTAAGGGGTGATTTGGCATACATGGCTATTGGATTACACCTCCTTTAGGGTTCATTCATTTAGTTACAGATAGATTAACAATCAAAATTGTGTTTCTACTAAGAAATTGGGGTTTATAAGGGTAGATCTTTCCCAACTTAGTGATACAAATGACCCATTTATATTAGCCTCATAATTCAAACATGTGTTATATGTTATTGATCCAAATAATAAACAATAGTCCATAGTCTTGCCATCAAATAAATGAGATGATAATATAAAAGGGGAGAATGTGTTGAGTACGGACTTACCTTCCTTATCCAATATTGATGACGCTATCCATGATAGTTATGTGTGGGTTAATCGCAAAGAAGAGTTTTATATACTTGAATTTGACTTTGTAAATAAGGAAGGTAGACACTACAACATAAAATGACATGGATGAATGATGTTTGCAGCTATAATATAAAGCATTTTTATGTTGTGATTTTATAAAGCATGCCTTGATTTTTGAAATTGTATATCAAATTTGTCAATGAAATATAGGTGTAATCAATGCCTTATTAAAATGTATGCATAATTATTACTATGATGGCTTAATGTAAGTATGACATTTGATGGTCATGATAAAGATGCCAAGCCCGTGATTCAATAAGAAAATTCTTTATTTTCTAGCTTTGTCTCTTTGTTATACATGGTAGAGCTCTTACTAAATCCATGGGAATTAGGGAGACCAAGTTGATAACAATGACATTGATTTTTAATCATTATCTTGTTATAAAATGTTTGTCTATGTCCTATCCTATTTGAAAATTATTTTCTTTGATCTACTTTTAGTATTCATATAAGTAGTTGACGTACATAATTTTATTATAAATCGATTGATGTTATGGGTGATTGGTTGATGTCTATATATGTTATAATAAACCACATTGCATTGTTAGTTGATGTAAAGATATAGTGCAAAATGTATATTATGAGATGAGATACACAACCCTAATGTTTGTCTATCAATTAGAAATGCATGCAAGTCTTTGTGATTAAGGAATTATGAATGGTGCAAAATGCATGTATAATTTAAATTAACAAAAACACAATAGATGACGGTTTTGAGCCACTACTATTGTACATTCCTTTGTGGGGAATTATGTGAAACACTTTAGATAATGGCTATAAACAAAACTAACATCTATATTCGCACATAGACAATTGTTATGGTTTAAAATTATCGTCTATTGTTTGATACATAATAAACATAAATTTAGACGATGATTATTATTGAAAATTGTTATCTCTTTTAGACTATAGACAAAGTTTTTAAGGACACAATAACCTTCTATACTCTCCAATGATGCATCATTTTATTTTTTATTTTGTTATAGATGAATGTGTTTTGAACCTCTTTCCATAGTATCTATCAACAACTAGAGCCTACGCATCCATTATTTTCTATTGGATTTATTTATTTTCCACCACCATCTATGGTTCTTTTTGTATTGGTGTTTTATTGAAGCTTTGTTGTCTTGATAATTTCCATTATTCATTGATCTCTCTGCACCAGTATAGGTGATTGAACCTTAACAACTTATCAAAACCTCAAAAGATGATTAGTTGGAATCTATGCTTTCTTTTATGACTTAGATGTGGCTATCAAAAGAAGCTTTTTCCACAAAGCAGACCAACTCACTTTTACATACGAGAATTTTTCATAATGTGATTGATTGCTCGAATAGAGATGAAAGCCGAAAGAAATTTTATGAGCAATGTTATTTTAACTTACTTCTGTTATCTTTCTAATATATCTCACTAATAAAAATGATAGATTAAAATATGAGAATCATGATACTTTTCAAAATAAAAATGTACATTTTATCTCATAGTTAACCCTAAATGATTCTTATTATAATAATATAAATACATCATTTCATCAATTTATACCTAACTAGACAACCATGACCACATTCGATCAAACTAATTATTTAATGAGTTATATTATTCAATAATGACTTTTTTTTCATTCTTTCCTCTTTCGTTTCCTAAATCATTTTCCTATAACAACTCAACTATTTAGGTAGAATGATTTGCCAATGTGCCATAATTTTTACATCAAATAAATGAATAATAATTATTGATCCATTGTTGTAAATGACCTAAACAAACCCTTTATTAATCTATGAACTAAATGATGATAGCTACCAAAAGACCTACAAAACATTACTAGAGGCGAAATTTAAGCATGAAACGTAAAACATCTACATAGATATTCTTAATCTAGCATAGCTTAATAATGTTTGATAACGGTATTATTGCAACAATATTATTTACCACAATGTATAATCAAATTATAAGTTAATATTATTCTTAACTCATTTGGTACAAGGTAGGTTAGTTCAAGAAGCCATATTTCTAAGTAATATGTTAATGAAATATAAGGTGTATTTTTTTGTCATATTATTTTTATCATATTTGTATACAAGTTATTTCTTATAAAATTTCACCACTACCTCTATTTCTTACAACTATTTATATCAAAATAAAGTGAAATAAATTAATTAATAATAAAATTCTTACTAAAAAGCATTAATATAACTCAACTTGGTTTTCAAACATATACATATATATATAACTTTCAATAGCATACTTTGTTGCTAATAAATTTTCATGAGGTTTATTATCGATAGATTGCCTCAGACAAACAAATGATATTTATTTGAGAAACATACAATAAGTTAATTTTTTAATTAAGAAACTCTTAAAAATCATTTTATACAAATAATGTAAAAACATTAAAAGATATATTGATTATCAAAATATACCAAAATATCTAAAATTCTAAGATAAATGAAACTTCATCATAACAATATTCATTGTAGATAACATTAAAGGCTATTTTATATTTTTCTTTCATGTTGCTACAAAACATTTTGGAGATATTTTACCATATATCCCTATATTTTATTAAAATACACAAGATAACCTTACTCTAATTTACAATATGTCAAATACCCCTATATTTTTATTTTTATGCACATATTTCACTTATATCTATTTTATGAAAATTGGCATTATTTTTTATAAAATACCAATTTCACCCCCACTCACTTGTATGATGAATTAGATTGCAATTCTAAATTCAAAAATGAAAACCTAAAACCAATTTTTCTTCTACATTATCTTCATCTAATTACACGTTCTTCATCCATATCAAACTATTAGATCTAACCTTTATTTATACCCCTCTTCAACCTTGAGCCTCTAATTCATATTTTTCTAGTGAATAAAAAGTTGTATCAGACCAAACAGTCTAGCCATAAGCTTTACTAGTATGAAAATTTTTCGTTTAAAAATCTATATTTACAAAAAAAAAAAAACTTGATGAAAACATGAAAATTGATTAGGTCAGCTTTATCCGCTACAACCCAAACACCATCGTTGCAATTACAAGAATTTTTTGTAAGGATATAATAACTAGTTGAACTGGTTTGAGTAGGTCATGCTAGGGTTATATTGATCAATTTTTTAAATGAAAGTAATTTTTGATCAAATCATGGTTAGATCGGTCATACCGCATAATGGTCATTGCACCAAGTTGATTTTTGGTATGGTATTTTAAATATTGCTTTTTCCTTATCTCTTTTATTTTTTTATTACTTCTTATTCTATCTATTGGCTTGTAGAAATTTCATTTAATTAATCTCTTTATCTTTACTCTATTGCATCACAATGACCTCCATTTCTTTGCACCTAATTCCTCGACTAATTTTTTTGCTCCCTTGTCAAATTTTTTGAGTTGTTTATCAAATTTCAATTCTCCATTACTTTTTCTGGCTTGTCCAAGAGTTCCTCAGATATGGGTCCTAAAATTTTGAATATGGGTACAAATCATTGATAGAGGATTTTTGTTGTTTAATTTTGTGATTTTCATCCCATATTTGGAAGATTGAAGTCCTAAGCATGTTTTGGTTAGGTTCATGAATGGGTGTGGGCTTGGAGATTCTCGTGCTCAATATCTTTATACAAAACTAATATGTGTGCTTCCATAGAATTCATCTCAAATCTAATTTTTTATTTTGGCTTCCTTTGGGATTTTTCCTTGATTACCTTCTACTAATGATGATTAAAAGTGGTGGTGTTATTCTTTATCTATCTTCAGTCACTAGAGAAATGCTTCATTTCTGCTCTAGTTGAGATTTTATCTAGTTGTTGCTTGATTTTGTGGTAAAAAAGCTCCTTACTAGGTTGTTGTTGAATAGAGATATCATGGTTGTGGCAAAGTGGGTTGTGCCTTCCTATTGGATTGTTATAATTTGGGTTACATGAAACAAGGTATTTAATGTTGCTCTATGTTGGGAAAGCTCAAAAACATTAGACAATATTAACTTTAAAGTTTAGTGGCATGATATATTTGTGATTTAATTTGTCAGATTTAAGGAAATGTTTTGAATGAGAGAAAGAAGTGAGAAATCCTCTTTTCGAATTTGACTCTCCCACTCCAATCGTTGCTTTTCTTTCTGTTACTTCGAAAGTAGCGGCTTCAAATTCAACCACTCAAGTTATTTATATTCCTTTTTGTTTCTCATCAAATGAATGGAATCTTATTCTAGAAATCCTAGCTATTCTTAGCATGATAGTGGGGAATCTCATTGCTACTACTCAAAAAAGCATGAAGCGTATGCTTGCATATTCATCCATAGGTCAAATCATATGTGTAATTATTGGAATAACTATTGGAGACTCAAATGATGGTTATGAAAGTATGATAACTTATATGATGTTCTATATCTCCATGAATCTATGAACATTTGCTTGCATTGCATTATTTGGTCTACATAGCGGAACTAATAACATTCGAGATCATGCAAGATGTGTTTATTTATCAATATTGTTAGACTTGGAGTGGAGCAAGTTTGAATAAAGAGAATATGGAATTTATAGCAAAAATGTATGTGTTCATTTATATCAAAATATGACTTAAAATTTGATAACTTAGTTGTTAGTTAATCAAATTTGACGAAAAACATTACAAAAGGGCAATCCATACATAAAAATGAAAATAGAGGGTTATCTAGCACAATATAAATCAGAGTAGTAGCATGTGCATTTCATTCAAATATAAGAGTATATGGTACAATATACCAATATTTTCAATATGATTTTTGTCACTGTGATAATATTAAATCTAATTGACATTATTATACCCTATTTTTTTCAATTAAAAGATTTAAAATACAACTATTTTTGGTAGAATATGATTCAAACTTTTACAAAATGAATCACACATTTGATTTATTTATACAAAGATTAATTATTGATTTGTTGAGCAATAACAAGGAAAAGTCTATAGAGGCCAACTTTTGGCACCAGTCAGTGTAATAAAACAATCTTAACCCTTAACTTTTGACTTTTAATCTTAACCATCTACTAATATTTACTTGTAAAATATGTTTTATTATTTCAAAAAAAATGATAAAATAATTTGCATTTACAAACAATTAAATGTTTTTTTACCCTTTAAGTTGAACTTAAGACTTTCCACAATCAAAACAGTAACTAACAATTGTCGGGTGACTTTTAATAGCTAGATTACGATTGTCCTCTGGAATCCCACTATTTTTGCCTCATAAACCCATATACCCTACTTTTCCCAATGTTAACCAAATCATCAAACAAAAACGATCAACCAAACATTCGAATCCAAATATTCTATATTACTCTGGCAAAAATACAAATCTAATGATTCAAACTAGATCTGTTGATTCATCCATATCATGAAAGTTGAAAGTGGCATCAACATTTCATCTATCATTGTATAGAGACATTTTTTTTCATATAATATATACTTCATCTAACTTGACCGAAGTTGTGGTGTTAAAATGTTTTTTTAATGATTTGTTTGGATTAAGTTGAATCGGAGTGAGGAAAAATATTAATAATTAACTTAGGTGAAGGAAAAAAAAGTGAATCAGGGTGAATGTTTTAAAATATTATTTGAATGATATTAATCTAACCTAAGTAATTTGAATAAATGTTGTTTTAATTCTATTTGAATTGAAGTGAATAAAATAAATGACACTTATATCTCAAGTCTCTTCTATAACACATACAAGAGTGACGGTATTTTTGTAATACCTCAAATTTTTCTAACTCCAAGTACTATGTAATTGGACTCGTAATCCACTTCAAACATTTATACAATTGTTTTTCAAGCTATTTAAATTAGATTTGAACTTTCCATCACTTATTTCATTCATTTGTAAAAAATAGCGTTTTGTATGATTTCTTCAATCACGTTAGTTTCACTCATTCATAAAATATAATTCCAAGTTTATTCTTTCATTTTGATAATTTCTACATCATTTTTATGCCTTCCACTAATTATTTATTCAGTTGTTAAAATATTTTAATCATTTGCAAAAATTACAATTTATGAAATTTTCGATTCTAAGTTTTTTATCTCTTTGTTTTGCTCTTCCAGATTTTTTTATTAATTATAAAAAAAATATTCTAAACTTAGACGAGAGTCTCGAAAATTTTTAATTCCACCCATTCCTTCCAAATTGTAAAGTCGTAGAAATTTTTATTTTTAGTGACAGACGATTTTCACCAATTTCTCTGTTTTATTTTCTTTGAGCTCCACATGAGTTTCAAATTTTAAAAAAATTTAAATATGTGACTTTCTAATTTTTTTCCCACATATACCCATACCCTTTTGGACCATTTGTTAATAGTTTTGTCTATTTGTAAAAAAACATATTTTTTGTGGATTATCCGATTTTGCTGTTCTTTATTTGTTGAGCTTCAAACCAATTCTGATACCCAATATTTTTATATATTTGGGTTTATGAAATTATTCCTTACCTTTCCATAAATTTTTATAACTTTTGTGATTCATTTGCTATTTTTCTTAATTTTTTCCTAACTTTTATGCCTATGTAATTATCCTCAAACTATTTTCTCTAGTTCACCTAGTTCATCCTTTATTAAATGGACATGGTTTTGAAGGATGCCCTCCTCAACAGTTTTATCCCACAAACACAGAAATTAATCCTACCTACATTCAATGGCAAAAGCAAGATTAGGTTCTTCTTGGTTGGCTTCTATCTTCTCTTACTAAACGTGTGCTTGCATATGCTGTAGGTCTATCTACATCTCATCTTGTTTGGATCGCTCTTAAAAGTCAATAAACCTCTCACCCCAAAGCATGGATCATGCATCTTTGTTGAGTTCTTTAAACCGTCGAGAAAGGTAACAAGTCTATGTCTGAGTATTTTATTCAGGCTAAGCAACTAGCATAAAATCTTGTTGCCTCTATTCGTCGAGTTAATTATGCGGATTTGCAGCAGATCATACTTTTTAGACTTGACTCTACATATGAACCTATTGTTACTAAATTAATTACTATGACATCAACTTGTCCCATAGGAAAATTTTATTCCCATTTACTTCCTTATGACATGAGACTCAAATCTAAACAAACACTAATTCAAAAATAGTTGATTGCATAAATTTCTTCCCATCACTTATTTGGTTTCTCTCGGTCTTGTCAACTTCATAGGAACAATCATTCCACTACTCATCCCCTACAGAATCATGGTGGTCACATATCCATGAATTTTCCTTCATCTAATTCCAATGCTCAAGGGTCATATCAACTCTGTGGTCGAAATAAACACACTGCTCTTCATTGTTGTTTTCATTTTGATGAAACCTTCAGGCCTCTAAATCTTCACTGCAAGCTTACATTGTAGGTCCTGGCACAACTCTTGAATCTCACTGGTTACCTGATAGTGGTGCAACGCATAGCTTGAGTCACTTTGTAAACCCCCGAATTTTTAAAACCCTATATTTTAATAAATAAATTTTATTTTGGATAAATTATCTTTTAAATATTTTTAATTTAATTGTTTTATAGATTTTTGAGTGTATGGAATTTGGTATAAATATTTTAATAAATTCAAATAAATATTTTGTTATTTAAATAATTTTCCAAATTATTATTTTACTAAAATTAGCCCTTTTAAATCCTTGTATTTTAATTAAATTGTTAAATAAATTTATTACCCAAAAATATTGTAATTTATTATTTATAAATTAAATTATTTTAATTAAAACCAATTTTCTTTTTCTTTTTTCCTTTTTCCTTCTTTCCCCTTTTCTTTCTTTTTTCTTTTTCCTTCCTTGGGTCGTCGGCCAGCCAGCCTGCCCTCTCCCTCTCCTGCGCGCTGGGTCGTAGGCCCGTTCCCCTACCTTTCCCCGCATCGCCCAGCCCCCCTCCTTTCTCTCCTTTCCGGTCTGACCGAGTCAGCTCCTTTTTTCTTCGACCGGTCTGCCCGTCTCGCGCACACAGCCCCCAGCCTGACTCCCTTTCTTCTTCCCTTCGTTTTCCTCCTCCATCACCGGCGAGATTTTCGTCGCCCGACTTGCAGCTCCCTCTCCCCCGTTGATCTTCCCCATCTCCCTCCCTCTCATTCTCGTCTTTTTCCAACCATACCGGTCCCACCACCCTTGTCTCCCTCTCTTCTCCCTCTCCTTGCCGCCCCTCTTCTTCTCCCTCTCCCTACAACCCCCATTCCCCTACCACCCTACCGACACCCCTCGAGCCGCCCTATCCCTTCCCTTCTCTTCCTCTTCTATTTATTCCTCCTTCCCTGCCCTTTTTGCATTTTTTTAGCCTCCCCCATGCCCTGGAGCCTCTCCTTTTCTCCCTTTCTTCTCCTCCCTTCTCTCCCCCTATTTTGTTTCGCCGCCGCCGCTCTGCCGTTTCCGCCGCCTCAACCACCACCTGCACCACCTCCTGCCACCCTCGGACCATCACAGTCCCCATCAAGCCACCTCGCAGCCCATTCTCCCTCCTCTCTTCTTTTCTCTCCCCTTCCACCCCTTCTCGGCAAACACCCTGTGCAGCCCCGATGCGCCGCTGTTCCGCCGCCTGTGCCGCCATCTAAGCCACCTTATTACTCCCTACAACCCCCTATACCACCCCCAATCCTCATTTGGCCGAAACCATCCTCCGAAAGCCCTCATTTTTCCCCTCTCCTTTCCTTCCTCACCAGCCTATACCTCGACACCCCACTTCGACCGCCACCTTCGCAGCCTTGCTACTGCAGCCTCCGCCACCATTAGCCACCATCAACCCTTCCCGACCACCACGTACACCCCCTCTCCACTTCTGCACCATTACCTTGCCCCAAATCCTTCCCCACAATGCCCTTTCCTTAGCCCCAAACCACCAACGCAAAAATACCCATTTTCCTTATCTCCACCACCTTCGAGCCCCTCTTTTTATTCTTTCTTTGCATGCAGCTCATGCTGCATGAGTAGTATGAGCTGCTGCCTTCTTTTATTGATTTGAATATTAATTTTAAGGTATAATTATATTTTAAGTTAATTATTCTATTAATTGTTATAAAGCCTTATGTCTTGATTTTTATGATTTCTGACATAATAAACCTTGATATTATTTTTAGGTGTTGGTTTTGATAATTGAATCTTAAACCTTAAACCGAAATACCGGTGAGGTTTGTTTTTGGCGGGAACCGAGGTAACCGTTAAATCCCGCTTAAATGCATGGATTAACGCATGTTAGCACATTAGGCATTTTTAATGTGTATTATGCTTGATATAGGCTGTTTAGTATTTAATATGTGGTGCTTGTGTTGATTGATGAAAAGGAAGCATGATAGATTGTTTTTATGTATAGAAATATTATTAAGGTAATGATTTGGTTGTTAAGGAAAATGTGATGTATTATCCATGTTGTTTTATGCTATTGTAATATTTAATATATTTTTAATATTTTGTGAGCCTTAGGGGATTTTATTAATGTATATCGTATAAGAATATGGCCTAATTTATATATGGGTGTTAATGAGTATTGTATTAACTTTGAAAGTTGTGGATGATGCATTAATATTGATATTTTATGTAGTAATAATAATAATTTAATAAGTGGTGTACTGAGGGGTATTATGGTAATTTTGGAAGCAAGGGTAATATGATAAATTTGTTAATAAAAGGAGAAAATGGTAATTTTGGAAGTAAGGGGGTAAAGTTGTAATTTTCTGAATAAAGGGTAAAATAGTAATTTTGTGATTAACGGGCAGAATGGTAATTTGGAAATTAAAAGAGGTAGGATAGTAATTTCATAATTAAGGATAAATGGAAATTTTATAAGTAAAAGGGCGATGTGGTAATTTTTAATAGTTATGGGGTAAAATGGTAAATTTAAAGGTAAAAGGGTAAAACGGTAATTAGTAAATTAAGGGGGTAAAAGTGGAAATTGAAAAGGAGTAAATTGGTAGTTATAATAATTGAGAAGGGTAAATATAATAATTTAAATAACTAAAGGGTAATTTGATAATTTAATAATGGAGAAGGGCAAAATGGTAAATATGATAAATGTGAGGAGTAATTTGGTAATTTAACCAACTAGAGGGTATTTTGGTAATTTTAATAATGGAGTAGGGTAGTTTGGTAATCATGACAATTAATAAGGACAATTTGGTAATTTAAATGACCAAGGGGTGATTTGGGTAAATTTGATGAAGGAGAAGGGTAGTTTGGTAATTATGATCATATAAAAGGGCAATTGGGTAATTTAACCAACCAGGGGTAATTTGGTAATTTTGATAATGGAGAAGGGTAGTTGGTCATTGATAATAGACGACGGTAATTGGGTAATTAACTAAATAAAGTGGTTAATTTGGTAATTAGGATAAGGAGGAAGGGTAATTTGGTAATTTATCAAATAAGGAAGGGATGACATAGTGATTTTATAAGTAAGGGGTAAATAAGTAGTTTGTATCTAGTATATCATTATGATTGTGGAATTCGTTATATGGCTCTAATAATGTTGATTAACGAGGTAGGAGTATTTGATGATTAGTAAGTATCACGAGAACGAGTTCTAATTTGAAAATTAGATGAGTTTAGGGTGGCCTTAATGATTCTTTCATGTTACCTTGGACAACCATTTGAATAAGAAATGTTTAATGATATTCGAACAATTAAAAGTGGATAATTATCTGATTGTTGTGATTTTGTGATCACCATTAATTAAGACACTAATACTTAAAGCGAAAGACCTTGAGATCGGGAATGGTGGCTCTTTATGGGTCGCTACCCTAAAGACGTGGTTTAGCCCACAATTATTGGTATTTGCTGGAGTGCCTTTGTACCCCATCCAGGCCCTATATCTACTCTATCTAGCTCTACGGACCTAGTTAGGGGGTATGCATACTTAAGGATTATTTGTCATTGTCGGTAGAGTACTGAGTTAGCTTTATGCACCAGTACGACCAGGGTACCTTTGCGTCCCTGGGTTACTAGTTGAAGGGTACTGAGTTGCTTTTACGCACCAGTGCGACCGGTGTACCTTTGTATCCCGGATTCTTGATCTCCCTATCGAGGCAAATAAATGGAATTGTTGTGCTGAATAAAAAGGGAAAATACTAATAGTTGAAGTGGAAGATTAATGAGTCGGGACCAGTTGATTTATTTGATGAGTATCAATCCACCAGAAATAATAGTGGCCCATGATATTTTTCCCTGGATGATGTTTATGAGTATCGATCCACCAGATATAATAGTGGCCCACAATTTTTTTACCCTGGATGATATATATATATATATATATGTATGTATGTATGTATGTATGTATTCTGATCCACCAGCCAGAATAGTGGGGGTCCTGAGTTCAATTAAATTTGATTTGGTTGTGAATAAATTATGGAAAATACTAATCATTGAGATAATTGATAATGATGGAATAAGGGCTTAAGGCCGAGATGTATCGATCGTTTGCTATGGCCTGCTAATAATTATTGATTCATTAAGTATGTGGTTGTATGACTGTGGATCTTAAGTAATTACCTTTCATTGTGTACGTATGTGGCATCATGTGTGGCATTGCTTACTTGTATTTAAGTGTGTTTTTAAAGGGTTACTCAGTACCGTAGTACTGAAGGGTTCCCTTCGTGGGGCCCCTACCTATTCAATGGGAAGTACCCCTTGCAGGTTGTATTCAGGTGCTATTCAAGTGGGCTTTCGAAAAATAGCGTAAGGTACTGTCCGGTAAATTCTAGGGTTTTAATTTGTCTCTTTTAAATTCTATGTATTTGTATTTTGTAACCACCGTCGGTGGATTTTACTCTCGTAAATTATTCACTGCGCTTCCCTGATTTATACATACTGAAGTTTCTTGTAAAATTGTATTTTACTCTTTTAGCCTTAGCATTTGGTATTGGAACGGTATGAGTAAACCGGTCTAGTACTAAGTATGGCGGTAATACTCCCAAAGTTCACGGTTTATTAAATTGCTCCCGCTAATTTTCTTTTAATTAAATGAAATTTTCATTAGTAAATTTTGGGGGTGTTACACACTTAACCTTTGATCTAAACAAACTCCATCTTCATTCAATCTATGATTTCCCATACAAAATCAAAGTTGGTGATGGTAAGACTATTCTTATAGCTTACACTGGTATAACCTTCTGTACTAATCTCATTCATACATTCTATCTCAATAATCTCTATCATGTTCCTTCCATTTCTACTAATTTGCTTTTTGTTTCTCGATTCACTAAGGATAATAGCTGCTTCTTTGAATTTCATCCAAACTTATTCATTGTGAAGGATCGCCACACAAGGAAAGCTCTTCTACACAACTGGAATAAGAATGGTCTGTATCATTTTCAAGATGCTCATAATACACCTTGTCCAGCTTCTCCTTACATTTTTCAATATGAGCCCATTTCATTATGGCACCAAAGACTTAGTCATCCAATGCCGACTACTGTCTACTGTCAACAAAGTTGTTAACTCAAATAAGTTCCCTGCTTCTACTATGTCTAGTCATTTTTTTCTTACCTACCATCTCAATAAAAGCCGTAAATTGCCATTTCCCTTGAGTAAAGCCACTTACTCCACCCCATTAAGATTAATTATCTCCGACTTGTGTGTTTCTTCCTACATATCTAATAAAGGATTTCACTATTACTTGCTTCTAATTTATGTTTATAGTCATTTTACATGGCTTTTCCCATTCATCACAAATTTAATGCTCTACAATATTTCATATCTTTCAAAATAAAAACTAAAAATCTATTGGGTCATAAGATTAAGAATTTTCAATTTGACAGTGGTGGTGAATTTCAAAATTTCACTCCTTACCTTGACAAACATGACATCTATTGTCATTTTTATTGTCCCCACAAGTCTGAAGTCTGAACAAAATGGACTTGTTGAATGAAGTCATTGTCATATTTTTGAAACTAGCCTATCTTTTTTATATAATACCTCAATGCCTTTATCATACTAGGATAATTTTTTTACCACTGCCTGCTATCTTATAAATTGTACTCCATCCTCCGTATCAAAAGGTAAAACACCCCTTCAAATCCTGTTTAATCAAACACCTGACTACAAGTCACTAAGGGTGTTTGGTTGCCTTTTTTTCCTTATCTTCGTCCTTAAAACTCCACAAAACTTCAACCTCAATCTCTTACTTGTTTCTTCTTAGGCTATAGCACCACTCAAAAAGGTTACTTATGTCTCCATCTACCATCTCATCAGTTATACATCTCCTAACACGTTTGTTTTGAAGAAACTATTTTTCCCCTTGAGGCTGTTAACAAGAACCCATCCAACTATCAAGAATCTAATCCCATTCCTATCACACCCTATAGTTCTATTCCCTCTGTGTCTCAGCTATGCTCCATTTGCCCATCCTCCTCAGCTTTACCCTCTACTACCTACTCCTGTTTCTATTTGTCCTCCCACTTATCTTAATAGTGTGGCACCGTCATCTCAACACCCTACCATCAATCCTTCTTCTCCTCAACCCACTATCTCTCCACTATCTACTCCACATTCTCAACTCTCTATGGCACCACAATCTAAAGCTTCTTCAAATATTCCTCATCAACATCTAATGGTCACCCAAGCTAAAGCAGGTACACGTAAACCTATCTAAAAGATGTGTTGCTCTACTACTAAGTATCCATTGTAGATCGAAGATTTAGCTGAGCCCAATTTTTATAGCCAAGATTCTTTGGATCCCACTTGAAGGCATGCTATGGATGATGAGATCAATACATTACTACACAATGGTACTTGGACTCTTGTGCCTACTCACTCTTGCGTGAATGTAATTAGGTGTGAATAGGTTTTCCGTATCAAACATCATTTTGATGGTTTTGTGGATTGCTACAAAGCTCGAATAGTGGCAAAAGGGTATAATCAACAAGCAGAATTGATTATGGTGAAACATTGAGTCTTGTCATCAAACCATGTACCATTCACATCATCTTATCTTATGCTCTAATGCATAGTTGGTCAATTCGGCAAATGGATGTTCATAATGCATTTTTGCGTGGACATTTGACTGAAGAGGTTTTCATAAAGCAACCCCTAGCTATACAAATGCAAATTTCTGCATTATGTTTGCAAACTTCATAAGTCTCTTTTTGGTCTCAAACAAGCACAACATGCATGTTCTCTTGTATCATGGAGTGTCCGAAAGCAGCCAATTGTGTCTGTATTCAGCATAAAAACTAATACAGAAGTCTAGCCACTACCACTATTGAACTACTATGGATTCAATCTCTACTTCAAGAGCTTGGTATCTCAACTTTATATCCAACACTGTGGTGTGATAACTTAAAAGCTGCATATCTCATAGTTAATCTAGTGTTCCATACCCGCACTAAACATATAGAGATTGATTATCATTTCATGTCTGAACTGGTAGCTGCTCGACGTCTTGATGTTCGCTTTATCTCCAACAAAGATCAACTAGCTGACATATGCACAAAGGGTCTGAGGTCATCTAGATTTCAACATCTTCATGACAAGCTAACCATATGTGTTCCTACGCTTATCTTGAGGGGAGATGTTGACTCACCTCATACGCTATCACAACAAACTATATCTATATAACAACTTCCATATATTTAGGAGATTTTGACTCATTCATTAATAAATAGTAACTACCATATTATATATATATATATATATAATATACTCGTGTAAAATAATAATTAAGTAGAGTAATTCTACAACTTCTACCAATATTTTTAGAAAGAATTTTGTTATAAGAATTCAAAGATTTAGCTCATGTTTAGAATTGTTTATTGAAAATAATTATTCAAGATAATTATTTATTTTAGAAAAAATTTAGCCTATTTTTTTAAAATATAATTATCTTGGATAACTATTTTTAATAAAGAATTCCAAACCAACCATTAGTTAAGAGAATTTTAAATTATTTTTATATTAAAAAAATATAAAGCAAAATTTTAAAATAGATAAAATGGAGTTTAAAATTTAAGGTAAAGATTTATTTGTTACCACCAGCCACTTGGGTAACTTGTCACAATGACCATACTATTTTTTCTTGTAAAATCAATGTAGGTAATATTTTTTTCTAAATGTTTTAATAAATAAATTACATTACCAAAATTTATATAAATTAAACATTATATATATATATATATATTTTATATTTTCATACTTTATATTCTTTCATTCATTAATTAATAATGAAATTACTAAAATTATATTTATGTAAAGGCATAATATTAATCATCCTAACCATTCTAGTTTTTTTAATTTATTATTTTTTAAGCAGCTTCCAAATTAAAATAGACGCACCGTAAAACGTTGGGAGTACTGTAATAGGCTGCAACTTGCAGTTTTTAAACCAGAAATCATTATTTCTTTCTAAGTCTGTTCTCCTTCCACCTCATCTTCTCTCTATTCTCATTTCTCACTGGTCAATAATTTTTTACCTCAGATCAATTTCCCCACTATGAAGGCTGGAGACTGGCTTCTTCCTCGCTCTCTGCTCCACTTCACATGACTTTTCCTGCCACCCGACTCGTATTTAAGTTGTGTCCCGACAGATTCCTAAACCACCCTCCCCACACACGCACACAGACACTCAACCAAAAAAAAAAAAGAAAAAAGAAAAAGAGGAACACAAACACCCCAGTCCACTGTGCGAAACAAAATTTTCACTTCGTGTTAATGCGCCAGTGAAGCTACAAATGAGTACTACTAGAACAAATTACTGTTTTTAGTTCTTACGATCTCCAGCAGACTAGAACCCACCCCGCTCGTTCTCCCCACCACCATTAAGAAGGGCATTAAACGCTCCCGTTCCAACATAAACTTGCTGCCTTTCTCTTGATCTGTACCACCCACTCCCCTGAGTCTCTCTTTCCATTGCCGATTCTTTTCTATCCTTTTACTCCATTATTCTGGCTCTACCAACCATGGAAGCATTCAGCCTCCTCAAGTACTGGAAGGGCGGCGGCAGTGTCTGCTCTGTCGCCGGAGGAGGCAGTAGCGGCGAAGACTCCGGAGGCGTTCGCGGTGTTAACGCTTCCCGACATGCTAATACTACCACCACAACAACCACGACGACTCTCGACGCTGCTGACCATGCCGTAGTCGAAACCGACGAAGACGAAGATGACGAGGGGCCATTTTTCGACTTAGAGTTCGCTCTCCCCGAAGGAGACGACGATGACGACGACGACGAAACGTTGGGGAGCGAGAACGACTCAGGCTCTAATGAACAGAATCACGGCCGCTGTTGTGCGGAAGTAGTAGAGGTTGAAGAGGTAGTGGTGGAAGGTGAAAAGGACGCTCTTGTTGAGTCTTCAAGCGGTGATGGAGATACGAAGTTCAAGTTCACGCTGTCTTCTTCCTCATCTGCATCCGCTGCATCTAATAATACGACGACAACAACAAGCAGCTGCAGCTACAACGACTGTGCGGACCCTAACCTCCCACTCTCTCCATCCGACGGGTTATTCTTCAAAGGCCGATTAGTGCCTGTTGAGACGTCAGAAGTTCTAATTACCGGCACGGATGGTGTAATGAACTCAAAGGCACATCAGTTTCAGGTTGCTTCGCTGCTAAAACCAGCAACCAAGTTTCGAGTGTTCATGTCAGACCGGTTGAAGAAGTCAAAATTACAACCAACGCAACAGCCTCCGAAACGAGATGAAGAAAACTTACAGAACGAGCACCAGAAGCAGAGTAACCAAAGTATCAGTAACAAGTTTTTCACAGTGAAATGCAAAGTGGAAGAAGTTCCGTTTGTTTCGCTTTTCACAAGAGACAATAGCTCGCGAGGAGGAGGACCGTCGAAGCCGCAGACGCAGAAGGAGACAACAGCGGAGGACACGGCGACGGAGAAGAGGAATTCAAAGGACGTAGTCCAAAAGTACCTAAAAAAGGTGAAGCCACTCTACATTCGGGTCTCTAATCGAGTTGTGGTTAAGAAGCTAAGGCTTGCGGGTCAGTTAACCTTTAACTCAGTGTCCTCCGATTCCGGACGAAAGCAAAATCAACCGCCGGAGTCGGGGGCGGTACCTAACAAGGAAGAGACAGATTCATCATCATCGGCGAAAAGCGACAAAGGTGAAGGGAGAAAAGTGGTGGTAATAGTCGAGGAAGATGGGAATGTGGCAGGCGACAGTAAGGGGATGAGTAGCAGCTGTACTGGCGTTGGTGTGAAGCAAGGAGGGAGTAATTTGGCGTCAGGGTTTAAAGTTATGTGCAAACACTTGGGGAAAAGTAAATCGGCTTCTTCAGCGGTTGTTCATTCTGTGCCGCCGACGGGAGCGACGGCGGGGGATAGGAGAAGGGATGATTCGTTGTTGCAGCAGCAGGATGGGATTCAGAGTGCTATTTTACACTGCAAGAGGTCCTTCAACGCTTCGCGAGGTACAGTTAATTAACGAATAATGAGAGCAGAAACAATTGGTACTGCTACCTAGCTAGCCTAGTAGAATATATATTGATTCAAATCTGACTCCCGTCTCCTTCCTACTGAAGCATATCTGTTGCCGTGATTTTATTTCTGGTATGTTGTGGGTTTTGTTCTTTACTTTGAGTGTTTTGAACCTTTTGGGGTACTTAGATTCGGAGTCCGCTACGATGCTGTCGCGTTCGGCGAGGGATCCGCCGTGCAATGAGAAGTCAAGTGAGGATGGAAACAACAACATCGTTGCGTTGGAGGAAGCTGATGAAAACTCGACCGTAGCACAGTAGCGGTAGCAACAGCTGCTTGACGTAGTCGTATATTATTATTATTATTATTATTATTATTATTTATTAGGGGTAAACTAGAGGGTACAGTAGGGAATGAAGTAGAAAATAAGAGGATATGTAAAGAAGGAAATAATGGCCACTTATGAATTTCATTGATGATGACTTGTGAGTCTGTGATCGAGTAGGTGAAGTGAATGAGTAGAGTAGTAGAGAGCAGAGGCGTATGAATTACCTATATATGCTTGGCTTCTGCACTTTGTTTCTGTATAAATAAAATATTTTATCCTACGATTGAATCTCCTTCCTCGCAAAAGTCAATATTCAATATTTGTTTTAGTTGTTGCTGTCATTTTTATCATGGAAGAACGCAAGGAGGTAAATAAATGCAGAAAACACTATTTATAATTTCGGATGTCCACGATGAGCCAATTTCTAATAAGAAACTCCAATTATTGATAGAAATCAATTTTATATACTTATTGTAGGTATTTTATTTTAGGAGTTTCACAACTGAAAGTGGAGTGTAGATTTATCAGAGTTTTCAGATCTATTTTGCATCGGTTGTTTTTATTGTTAGAATGGCTAAAATAAATTATGGGAGCTTTGATCTTTTCATATTTTTTTTTTTTGGATATATTAGAGGGACAAAAACTCGAGGAAAAAAAAATAAGAAAGGCTAGACTCGAATGTTTCTTATCTTCACTCCTCCCACTAGATCTTACAAAGTGTACTCCAAGCTATAAATCATGACCCAGCTGAGCTAGACCGTCAGCAACTAAATTAGTTTCTCTGTAGTTGTGCTTGATTTGACATTCTTCAAACTTGGCAATCAACTATTCACAGGCCATCAATAAATTGGCCAGTGGGTGATAAGGAGAAATATGGTTAGAAAGTAGCTTGACTGGCGACTGCTACCATAGAATCACTGCAAATCACCACTTGGCGAAAGCTTCTATCATAAGCTCCTAATAAACCAAACCAAATTCCCCAGATTTTAGCGTCAAGAATAATGCCATAGCTGACCTTCGCAACAAATCCAAAGAGCCAATTACCAGTTGATTCTCTCACAACCCCTTTTACTGAAATGAAATTAAGATTGGAATAGGCGCTATCATCTACATTGATTTTAATCATGGTAGAAGTAGGGGGAGACCATATGACATAACAACCAATCTTCTCTCTGTTAGGATGAAATAATCTCTTGAGCTTTTCCCCAAGCAGATGCTTCGTGATTGATAAAACTCTTCACTCAATACCCAATTTCACGGCATCCAAAATCAACATCCTGAAAAACTCGTTGGTTTCTAATTTGCCACAAATGCTAACAAGTTACAACAAAAAGTTATGCCCAATTAGTATCATCTGAATCCAACTTCCTTTGTTTTCGCAAATTCTCTGCAATCCACTACTGTAGTTGGGAGGAGAAAAAGACAATGACCCGATCAGACTTCCAAATATCTCTGCTAAATGGGCAATCTGTCAACACATGCAAGGTATCCACCATAGTCAAAGAACAAAGATGGCAGGATGAGTCATCAGTTAGTCCTTGAGACAAGCGTTCGACATTAGTTAATAACTTGCCCCTAGCAGTGAGCCAAATAAAGGATTTAATTCTTTCCCGAACTTTGGTTTTTCCAATAATATCCCACATGATAGAAACACAAGTATTGTCATTATCAACCAATTCATAAGCTGAGGCAACCGAGAAGGACCCATCCTTAGTCAATCCCCAAGTAATGCGGTTCTCATCATCAATATTGAAAGAGACAAATGTCCTAGCAATTTCAGCAATAGACTTCATAGAGAGGAGGTGTTGGAAGCACTCCCATCTCCAACCATTAATAATATCAAAATAATCTTTCGCTCGCTTATTCAAATTGGAATTAGGCACATGATGCTTAGTTACATCAATGAGTGGTCCATGACCAACCCACCAATCGGTCCAAAATCGTATTGTTGCCCCATTCCTCACAATCCATTTGACACCACGAAAGAGAAGCTAAGAAGACTTCATAATGTCGTGCCAAACACAGGAGCTACTCGAAGAGCAATGAGCATCTCTTAGAGAATCATGTCTTAAGTATTTTTCCTTCATAATGTGGGCCCAAAGAGCATGGGAATCCAACAACAAGTCCCAAGTAAGCTTCATAATAAAAGCATGATTCATAAATACTGAGCTTCTTAATACCACGACCTCCTTCTTTTTATGCTTGCAAACAATGTCCCAACTAACCAATCTAATTTTTCTCTTGTTCGCATCACTACCCTAAAGAAAGCTACGATTAAGTTTATCCACTTCAGTAATAACACTTTTGGGGATGAAATTAGATTGCATGGCATAGAGAGGGATAAAGGAAGTCACAATAGAAATAAGAGTTGAGTGTCCCGCTAAGGAGAAAAGCTGGGGTCTCCAAGAAAAGAGGTGCTTACGAACTCTTTTCATGAAATTGAGCTTGAGTTTCTCACACATGTACACGTAGTGATGCTTCTACTTTGTTTTACACGAGTTATGCTTGAATTGGGCTTAGGCACAAGTTGTGCATGAATTTAGCATGCCTCATTTGTTGACATTTTAGGGAAGGGCCGGCCTTGGGGTTGTCATAATAGACCCATGCCAAGGACCCTCAATTAACAAGACCCCTAAAATTTTATTGAGTATATATGTATATAAGTTAAACTTTTATTATAATATTATGAATTTTACTTACCTTTGAAGCCCTAACAATTGCCAAAAATAAAAATTATACAGTACACAAATAATTTATAAATTAAAAACTCATTCTTAAGCAAAAAAAAAAAAAAAAAAAAAAAAAAAAAACTAGATAGTTTTGGTTGGTTGGTTTGTTCCAGCTTGAGCATGCAGGTTCGACTTCTAACTACTTTTTTCATATACTTTTTGTACGTATATAGTATCCTAATATTGACAATTATAATTATAGTAGGAAGAGATCATAATTGACTTATGAGTTTTTTTTTTAATTTGATTCGACTCGTTAATTTAATTAAATAAAATATTTGTAAACAATAAATTTAGGTTCATTTACTAAATAAAATTTGAATTAAAACTCGTGGGTTTAATTTGTTTGCTATAGAAGCTCATGGGCCGAATTCAAATCCACCCCGACTTGGCTCATTTTCAGCGTCTACATTTTTGTGTTTTGAAAAAGTAGCGTTTGAAGCAAATTTGGTTGATGATAGATAAGTATTTGGCCTTCCATACTTTCTTTGCATGTCTACCAGGCTTTGGGCCCGACAGGACTTTTGTTGTGCTTGTCTACCATCAACTAGTAACTTGACACAAAAATGATTCTTCACCATCCTTGGCTACATTTGGAAAATAAAGGTAAAGGAGTGAACACACATAAACATGCATAAGGCTACATTTGGAAAATAATTTATAAACATCAAGTGGATATTATGCTCATAGGACCAGACAAAATAAGTCAAGCCAGCCTTAGCTTGAGTTCAAACTGAAGAGACCAACAACATCAATGTTTTAAGCTTAGCTCAAATAATCAGAAAAGATTTACCAAATCAAACCTCTTAACTCGTCGAATCACCATCTCAATGTTTTAAGCTAATAACTGATGCATAAAGTTTACAATAAGCCCTAAATCATAATAAGACTACTTTTAGTATAATATAAGTTAATTTATACTCGGCCATTTTTAATAGAACAAAATTAACTTGACATGTAGTTGATTCCGACAATTGTGAATCGATATGGATATAAGCCGAATTCAAATTGACTCCTAAACAAAAAAGTCATCTTCAAATCGATCATACAAAATGAGTTAAAATTTTATTAATTTTAACTTAACTCGTTTATTAAATATATCTAATAATGAAGCTTTAACTTTTCTTGTTAATTAAATAAACGATCAGACTCAAACCGATCCTAAGCTTTCAAAAATTTAAGCTTGCTTTCTCTTTTCAATTGAGGGTAAGAAAAGAAAGAGGGAGGGTCATAAAAAGCATTCTCTAGACAAGCATTTCTCAAGGTAAGATTCTCCTCAGTGCTCTTCGATCAAACGCGAGACAAATGTGGGTATTAGGGTAGCGTCAAACTCTCCACGAACGAACTATACTATGTAGTAATCAAAATATTTTCGTCGTATATTAAAAGCAAAAAGTAATTGGGGATTCACTGTCTCTTTATACCAAAACTTGGTCCTACAGAAGCGCTTTTGCTTTGCTGCTGCTGCTGCTGCTGCCGCTGCATCCAACTTTAGATATTGGGTTTGATTATGACAAAAGGCAAATAAACCTTGATTTTAGAATCTCTACTATTGTTTTGTTTTGACTGCCTGGAATCTTTACTTGGAATTGAGAGAGCTTTACTAGGAGGAGGGTAGCTTATACACCTGAGTTCGGAGAAGTGCCTGATATATTTTACTTACCCTCAATACATGATGATGCGTTCATGAATTGAAAATTAGATGTTTCGCATGTTCGATAAAAAAAAACTTCAAATATTTAGTACTTTAGATATTTAAAATTTAAAATTAAATAATAAATAATTTATTGAATATTTCTTTAAAGCATCATAAAATTAAAAATAACAGATAAAAATAAATTCGATACAAAACAATAAATTGATCTAATAATTTAATTCAAGTCCATTATTATATTATATTCAATTAAAAATTTTCCATTTCTAAAAATATTTAACTTTTTAATAAAAATATCGATTAAAAAATATAAATTTTACTAAAAAATAAATAATTTTTAGACTATATATGCACATGTGTATACAATTTATTAAACTATATATTATTTATATTTGTTAAATCATAAATCCAATTTAGTTGACTTTTAGTCTAAAGAAAAATTAAATTAGCTATTTAAATTTTTTAAATCAAATCAATTCGAATATCGAATTAATTTATTACATATTAAATCAAATCAATGTCCTGCTTGACTTCTAGGGTCCATTCCAAACTAACCAATTTATATAATTCTTTTTTCCCGGACAAGATATTAACAAATAATAATAATCCCAATCCCCCTGTCTCAACATGCAGCCATCCAAAGAAGCCCAAACTTCTCGAATACAATGATCTTGGAGAAATGAGAGAGGTGCTATGCCATCACACATCATTCCTCACTCCTCCATAAGGAGGAGCAAGGTGAATTTCTTATTCAACATTTTAATCAATCAGATAATAATAATAAATCATAAATTTATAGTAGAGACCTAGTTGATTATCCAGCTCCATCCTGATGTTGGTGCATTCTCAGTTTCTAACCTTTTCCCTGTTCAATATTAAGTGGCGCATGCTCTTCACCAGTTCCCAAAAACATTCAAAGATTGAAAGTTGAAACTTCGAGAGGCAAGTTCCTCTTTTTCTTTCTTTTTGTCTTTTTCTTTCCCCTCTTCAATAGTGTACTATGTTCCCCACCTTCCGCCCTTTTTATTCCACTTTTGATGATGCCGGGTGTTTAAAAAGAACCCTTGACCAGGATCACATTTTGGCGCCACCAGATTAAAACTCTTGAACTCTCACAAGCAGCTCAATTCTACACAACACAAGTCACTTCTCATTCAATCTCATCAAACCATTTAATATTAAAAAGCATCTACCTCTCTGTTTCAGTTCTCTAATTAAATTTTCTATACAATCATATAGTTTTTAACATAAAAACCGGCCAGTCCTTGCGTTAGAACTACAATCGGGGTAATTCTGGAAACCAGTTATAACCATTAAAACAGAAAAAGGTAAAACATAATAAAATACCCATACATTATTTCTGCATTTCATATCATTTTCTGACTGCTTGAAAATTTGGCACATGGAGCATATTATCTTTAGATTTCTATAACACATAATAATGTAATATTATGTGATAAGTAATATTTTTAGATAAATTTACTGGTGCAACCAGTCAAACTAATGGTTTGATATGTGACCAATTGAACCAATAACAAGACTATTCCAATGTGAAAATAATGCACCAGAGTCAGACGCATCAAGAGGGAGACATCCTAAACTGAATACACGACTGTACCTGAAATATATGAGAACAATACATACCTTCCGAGCATTAGGGCATAGAGAAGAAGACAAAGTAGAGAGGGGTAGAATTACATACATTGGCACAGTGAGCTTAACTACTGGAGATACATTTTTAAGTTTCACGGTTCAGCAGTCGAGCTACTCTATCGATTTCCTTCATGATTAGCTCCTTTTCCTCTTCAAACTGCTCATCCTCGGAACCTTATTTCAGCACCCAAGAAATTAGTGGGAAAAAACATGGTAAGACTTAAGATCAATACCGAAAATGCAACTGCCATATAACTTACGTCTGAACTCATTTATATTAGGTTTAAATAAACTAGTCAGGCATATGTAGAATTTACTAACCTTTTCCAATAGTAAGACTGCCAAGAAGTTCCAGCAGTTTTTCATGATTCTTTGCCAGTATGATTTTTATTTCTTGTGATTTGTGAGGATTAGCAACAAATACCTGGATTTTATTTTTACAGTCGGATGATAAGTCTCAGCATTTTCAAGCAACAGTGCAGTATAGTATTTAAATAGGACATAATACTATCCAAAGAACTCAATTACTAACATAAACGTTAAGCTTAGGAAGCTTATCCTTCAAAACTAGGCCCCAATGTACAAATCTGAAAATAGATCATTTAACAAGGAATCAAGAGCCAGTTCTTTTTTCAAAAAACCGCACCTTGAAAATGTGGAATGCAGAGATTTGAATTGTTTTACTTGGATCCTGCACAAAATAATTGTGGGTCAAAAAAAAGTTGGGTAAGCATTAAGAAAACAGACGACTCTTAATGCACTTCCCCTAATAGTTGAATTTCCATCAATATGACACCTTGTTTCTTTGTTTATTATTATTCCTATTTTCACTTTTATTATATTTTCATAATTATCAGTATTTTGACTCCTATGTCCATTAGTTTTACCTACAACATAAATATTCACTTTGTTACTACTTTATTATCTTTTTCACTAACAAATCATTCCTTGATCTATTTTGCATAGGCCTATAGAAAACAGTCAATGACATTAATTGATGTGAGAGTAAGGCTACATACACCAGGATCTCCAAGACTCTGCCTCACGCCAGATTCACATTGGGTAGTTGCTGAGATGAAATCTTCTAAATCATAGTTGATTACATCCATTAATATCAACATATATGTATCATGCTCAAGGGAGAAGAAAAGACCAACATGGACCGGCAGACGACTTATTCTTCCAAGGCCCATGGCCATGCATAAAATACATCAAACATATGAGGTACCTAATTTTAGTAAACCAAGGATCCCACCAGATTAGATTCTACAGTTTCCAAACACTCGGAAGCTGTAACTGTATCATGTTAGGACACGATAAAAAGACCTCCAAAAAGCAAACCCTATTGAAAGACAAAAAACCAGGCTAGAAAATAGGCTTCCTGCACGAAAAAGGAGTGAAAATATGAAAAGAATGGAAGTCAAGGGCTAGAAAGACAGACTCACAACAGGTCCTTACCCGTTAGCCACACAGGTCCATGAATATGCAACTCGCAACCCAAAAAACTAATATGACACAACAGATATGAACCTCACATAGTGAGAAAGTGACAGAAAATAAAACAAACTGAGATAAAATAAATAGAGCAGTGTCTACCTTCAATAACATCATGATGGCCTTCAAGTACCGAATTTCTAAAATATAACGCTTCATAATACGTGAATTAGGAGGCTCCAACAGAAATTCTGTGAGAAGCTATATCCATCAACAGCAAACTGTTAATAACTCCATTAGACCAATAAATAATCAGAAACAAGTAAAAGCTATGGCAATGACCAACCTTGAGAGATTGTCTCCTCGTCACATAGTTGGTAGATGTCAAAAGCTTTTCGTACATATCAAAGAACTGAAAAGAAAATTTGATTAAATGAGCTGTACTAAACCAAAAACGATCTGTGTTCTTATACCACTTCCACAGGCTTTTCCACAAAAGCCCTTCCAAGTAGACATAACATATCTTGGCTTATTCTTGATTATTTAAGTTGATCCTAAGGCTGTTTGATTTATACTAACCAAAGCAACAGAAGAAGACATCAAACCTTATCATAATGGTAAGAGAGATACTCAGACACAACATTTTCATGCTTGGTCAGTAAATCCTGCATTACATTATCAAAAATATTTATGTAAGCTTGATGCGAGCCAAAAGCAGACAGATGCCAAAAATTAACAGACTGACCTTGAAGGTAGACAATGCGTCAGAAGCACTATCAAAGCTTGGAAGATCTACATACTTGAAGAACAACTCAAAACTTGCCGACTCCAATATATATCTGAAAGGACACAATAACAAAGACAAATGGAAGGGTGTACACTTCCAAAAAAACACATTGGAAAAAGGAAGCACAGTCTTAGTGACACAAAAGACCAATATAAACATCACAGAAAATTTTGAAGTTTGTAGACTTAAACATGTACCCAAATATATGATTGGTAAATGACAAGCTGTCATCATCCTTATAGATGAATGCACTGTAGAAAAAGAATAGTTTTGATGGCCCAGACAGACAACTTGCGATTAATCTCTACAATATCTCCACATACGATAGAAAATGAACTGCTCCCAGTAACTGAAAAACATTATAATAGAGATACCCCATCCATGAACTGTTTCCTTCTTGCATTTTCCAAGCTCATATAGAGCTAGTAAGCATCAATAGCATGCCACTGAACTTTCCAATCAACAACAACAGCAGACATTAACGTGAGACTAAGGTCTCATAAGCTTTAACAAACCGATAATTCAAAAGATTTGTAGGTTTAGAATACAGCTTTCATAACAAATGCAAGTGATCATTAAGTCATTCAGAAAACAATGTCACCAAGTACCACATTTGCAATTACTCTCATTTGCTCCTATATATACAGAAAACAAACATTGTTATTGCACAATAGAACTTCACACTAAGAACTCGAGGCATTTTACTGTGGTCTTCAATGAGAAGCCTTGGTAGCATCCACCACACACTCATTGATGATAAAAAATGTCAAAGCTCAAATGGCGCTCATTAAGTACCCCTCCTACAGCCACTAGAACCCAAGAAGACTAATAGACTAAACTAAAAGATTACATTAAGCAGTCATGGATTTAAGAAATCAGTCCAGTTTTAAGGATATGCGCTAAACGTTTCTCACATAATGAGGTTCAGGCTCAACACGAGGTTTCTTAGTATATGCAGTTCCAGCAGGCTAAGACTCAGCAACTAACAGAATTTTAAGGACTTATCTCCATCAAGAGTATACACCATTGTTGAATAATTCAATATTTCTAGAATCGTAAGGCTCTGTAAGACCACAGCCCATAAGTTGCTCTTGGCTCACTTGAACAGGAAACCTCACTAAGTACCAGACTGTGAAACAGTCATATCAATTACTGTGCATGGATAATACGCTCCTGGGTGCTGGTCCACTCCAATTAGGATCAATATATGATGAAACTTGAGGAATGCAAAAACATCAAGCTTTAATCTATATCGCTTACAAGTAGGTCAGCTATTTAGAGGTGAACCACAACACTTAAGAGATTACTAGCTTCTTTATCCATACAGATTCATAGTCAGATTTTATTTGAAATGCTCCCTCATGCTTAGGGCTGTAAATGAATTAAGTTGCTTGCAAGCCGGCTCGAACTTAGCTTGTTTGTTTAGTTAATATGAGCCAAACTCAAACCTTAATTTTAGGCCCATTTATTAAACGAGTCAAGTCCAAACACAAAAAAAATAAAGAAAATATAATAAAATTTAGGTTTGGCTCATTTATAGCACTAAACTCGAGATCTTGGCTCATTTAAGTACTATATTTGCAAGCTCTTTTTGACTCGTTCATTTAGTTAAACGAGTCTCACAAGCTCGATCATTTACTTAAATGAGTCTCGCAGGCTCAGTCATTTAATTAAATGAGTCTCGCAGGTACGGCTCATATACAACGCTACTCACATTAATATCTTGAAATGAATATTTAATAAACATGGGAATCTTACTTTGCTAGAGTAGGGAATTTGATACATTCCCTCAACATAGCACCGCATGTCAAAGCAATCTCCTTATTGTCGTAGCTGCGTAAAAGAGAAGATCCATTATGACCAATAAGACAAAAATCAAGTACACAAAGAAAAAGCTCAAACTAATAGAACATTGCAACATTAGAACTATACATAAGGATTGACAAGGAAGAAGGATAACTTGGCAACCATCATCCCAAGGCGAGTTAAAAGATGCTAACATCACAGGTTTTAGTGAAGTCCTGACATTCAACTAGTTATCATAAGAGGCGGGGAAGCTCCAACCATGCAAAAGATAATAAAAATTGTTCGGTTATGAATGCTTTGCCCCCCCCCCAAAAGCCCAAAGAAAAAGAAAGGAATAAGAATAAGAGGAACAAAAAGAAGAATAGAGAAGAAGCAAAAACAAACCAAAAGAATGAAGAAAATTGAAAAGGGAGAGAAGCTCCAAAAACGTACCAGACAACTAGAAAATCAAGCAACTCAAGATGATGTTCAATGTAATCAACACAGCAATAGTACTCATCAACTTTTTGCCTCAATAGTATAGACCAACAATGGACTAAATCTTTCCTTGCCTGCATCAAATGTATTCTCATGTTAGTTATAGATCACTCAGAGGCCTAAATGCACGCTGCATGGCTGGAGCCCACCATAACTTACTTGCCATCCAAATGTAAGTATCTTGTGAACTAGCAGAGCAATAACATCCTCTTTACAAATTTCAATTGCTAGCTGTAAAGCTTGATCTGGATTTGGATCAGATTCCCCATCTCCAGACAGCATATGCTTCATTGTTGAGAAGTTTTTTTCAACTTCTTCCAATGCCTATATGACATCCCAGAAACACAGGTCCATACTCAATTATGGATAAAAACCCATAAACAATAAACCAGCCTGTCATTATAGGCCTAATGAGATGAGGAGAAATGAAAAGTAAAATGAAAGGTTTTAAATTCTTATTTGATGTCAAAAGTCATCTTAAAAAGTGATCAAGAACATAGAAGACCAACTAAAGGACATTGAAGCACAACAGCAAGTATAAACTTTATCATCTTAGGATATCTCTCATACCATTCTACCAAAAACAGAAGGAAGAAGAGGCCCTCTTTAGAAACAAGGATAGCATTCAATAATCAGAGATAATTCATATAGTCAATCACACCTCATGGCACTTGAGGCTTTTACTAAGGTAGTAAAAGCTTGTTAGGAGTGACATGAGCATAAAGAAACTAAACTGCGTTCCACAAGACAAAAGCATAAGAATTCACACATAAAAATGATGCTTCCATCCTAAAACCCAAGGAAACTCCCGTGAATATCCTTCATCCACTCAAGTCCCAAGTACATACTCAACTAATACCCCATATTTCCGGACCAATTGACCGAGTAGTCTCGTGATTGCAGGATAACATGACAAAGGACAAAGGAAATAATCGACAACCAAACGTCGATGTTAATGTTAGAAGCCTTTCAATCTTGACGCTTCAGCCAAATTTCACATCCATATTGATCCAACTCCAGAATTATCAGTTTTTACCAGTTACGATCTCACAACTCAAGAGCAGAATAATTGAATAGGCTAATCGGTCATCAAGACAAGTATAACCTACGAATTCAGTGTCTGACGTTGAGCCATTTGACATATCCCTCAAATACGAACTAATTGCATAAATTCAATTCTACTTTAATATTGCCCCAAAAAAAAACACAAACACAAACACACACACACACACAAAATACGAGTTGCATGCCAACCTTCTCGAGTGCCTTCACTTCGACAACAGTCTGAGTGTCAAGGGCCACAAGGCTCTCCCTAATCGCCTTGGTCACCTCCTGTGGTGTTTTTGGCTTCGGCTTGAAGAATGAGAAGGACATCCCTTCTTTCTTTCTCCTTCTACCTCGATTATGTGGATCGATGAAGTAAAATGCCAAAATTGTATATTCTTCCACTAATTCCCAATTCTGCGCTCACCCATACCGAGCATTTCCTCCAACAAGACTGGAGATAGAATTCAGACGCGAAAACTTGGTATCGCGGCTCGAATTACAGAAGAAGGGAAATTTTCAAGCACGGCAACGAGAATTTCAGGACGATTAGATAAGAATTGGTTGCTAGACTACGCAGTGTGGGCTGTGAGAGGATTCTACAATCGACGAGGAGGTCAGGTCAGACATCTGGAAAAAAGAAAGCATGACAGGCGACGAGATGAGTACTGACAATCAAGGTAGGGCATTGTCGGCTTCGTGGCGGATCGATGGAGGAAGAAGCGGAGAGAACGAGAAGTGCTGGTTGAGGGAGAAAGATTATCTGAAGCTAGCAAAAGATTTTGAGTTTACTTTTCAATGTACAGTATTCATACGGTAAACCCAGCAAGTAACTCCTGAAAACAGCGGTCAGATATTGGCGCTTGACAAACCGTCGTAATAGCATCCATCCATAATTTGATCGTTCCAATGGGCAAAACAGTTTTCCTTTCTTCTCTTAAACTTGCATTGATTTGTCAACTATGATTTCTCCGACATAAAATTAGATGTTACTATATTTTAAAAGTTAGAACTAATATATATGATTGAACAAAATATAATTATAACCATAGAATAAAATGTATCGATAAACTAACATAATCTTATTTTTTAAAATATTTGAGTTCAAACAAGATGAAATAATACTAAATAAATTAAATAATCTGAAAATCAAATAGAAGTAAATTATATGTGTCAAATAATATACCTGACACTCCAATTTAGATCACTAACGATTAAATTTGCATATATGACCAAAATCTTTCTCAAATTTCTTTCATCCAATATATCAACATATTAAATGAGTGGAATGTATAGATATGTATCAAATCCCAGATGATGGAATAAAATTGTAACACCCCAAAATTCACTAATTTTTTTTTTAAAGCGGAAGTAATCAAATTAAAACTCGTGAATTCTGGAGATGTTACCGCCACACTTAGTACCAAAGCGGTTCTCTCCGACCGTTTTAGTACCAAGTGCTAAGGCTAAGAAAAGATTTACATTAAACTCAACCAACAGCTCATAAAAGAACTCGAAAGATCATACGTTAAAAATCAGAGTACGCATAAACGTTTATGAATCATAATAAAATAGAAGTCAGAGTGCAAAATCAAAGAGGATAAATACTCCAATACAAAGAAATAATAGTAGGAAATAAAATTACATAAAGACTGAAATACGGCCACAACTCTCTCGAACTTGAGCCAAACATGCTCAACACTCAGCCCCGACTGATGTCTCGCTCACCTGCACAAACCAGAAGGACATACTACTCGTGGGAATGAGCAGCACCCATAAAAAGGGTGATCAATACGCTACGTACTGAGTAAGGTAACCGAGCATTAAGGCTAACACGCAAGCACATAACCCATGCATAAGAATAACAAAGCATAATCATGATAATGTAATTTATGTGATCATCCAAGTAAAAGTATAAAGGCCCATATATATAATCCGATTCAATTACTTCGTTTATCTCTGATCAGTAATCATTTCACACCATACTTTTATTCAAGTCCATACGATTAAGGGAACCCCACTATTTTTGTCGGTGGATCGGTCACGAGGGTACATGTCCTGCCACTATTTTAGCCAGTGGATCGGTCGCGAGGGTAACATACCCTGCCACTATTATATGCCGGTGGATCGGTCTAGCCCCTTCTCGTACGGTGTTCCACTATAAGTGATTAGTGTCTTCCCATATCTTTCAATATATAACGTTTTATTTTGTTGAGCTCGGGATCCCTCACTATTATAGCCGGTGGATCGGTCGGGAGGGTACATGCCCTGCCACTATTTTAGCCGGTGGATCGGTCGCGAGGGAAAACATTCCCTGCCACTATTATGCCGGTGGATCGGTCTGGGCCCATCTCAACATCTTCCACTTTACGTGATTAATGTATTAAGTATCTTATTCAAAGGCTTTCACCCCTGGACATGCATAACTCACTCCCTTACACTTCACACATCATAAATCATAAATTCCACTCTCATAATTACACTTTAATCACCAACATGATGCCACCAAAAACTCTAAGCACCCACAACAAACCCTAATTATCCACACAAACCCTAGCTTGATTTCCTACATACCCATATAATCCTCCACGTACTATTTTTCATCCCAAGTGCTCAAACACCCAAACAACACTTACATTACCTTCCTTATATCCCAAATTAACTTCCCACACGTAAATTTCATACCCATGCAGACATTAATCTCCCCATGCAAACCTTCAAACCTTTTTCATGCAAACCCTAAAAATTCCACGTCAAACCCTAAATTTAACCATGAAAACCCTAATACCATCATTCAACCATCAATGCCACCATATAAACCCTAATACCACCATACAACTATAAATACCACCATACAAACCACAAATACCACCATACAAACCTTAGTAACATCATATAAACCCTAATACCGCCATGTAAACCCTAATACCACCATATAACCATTAGTACCACCATCCAACCCACGATTCTGCCATATAAAACACTAAATTCAATCCATAGCAAAACCTAAGATTTGTCCACATAATACAATTGATTAGATTCTCCCCTTTCATAACCACAATTTAGATTCCACCATACAAGACTATAAGTTAGATTCTCCCACGTAAAATCATAAATTAGAATCTCCCAAGCAAAACCATAATTTGGATTAATTGGATTCCCCCAAGCAAATCATAAATTAGATTCTCCCAATCAAATCATAAATAAGGTTCTCCCATATAATATCATAATTTACATTCTCCCAAATAACATCATAAATTAGATTCTCCCTAACAAACCATAAATTCAATTCTCCCATATAACATCATAAATTATATTGTCTTCCACGAAACCCTACATTTCCCATATAACATCCTCACATGCATGTCTTTTAGGGTCACATGCACACATATTATTCCATACACATAGTACACATGCCATATAGCAACACAAAAGCATGCTTGGACTCCATGCCATACCAAATATGAAATAATTACTATAATAACATAGGATGCATAACATATAAGGAACACAATGCATATTAGCACACAAAAGGCCTTAGCACCCCTTACCTAAAACGACACCGGTCTTAGAGCATGTTCTTACGCCTCCTTATAACTTTGACCGAATAATAACATATTAAAAAAAATAACCTTAACAAAATTCTAACTTTGCTAAAGACATAAAATTAATAGAGATATTATAAACCTTGATAATATAGGGTTAAAGACTTTACCCTAATAATAATAATGATACTAATATAATAATATCAAAGATAATAAAACTAATATCAATGAGAATATAAATAATAATAATAATAATAACAACAACAATAATAATACTAATAACAATAATATATAAGCTTTAAAATTTAAAGTGGGGTTTCGACCCTACTTATAACTAATGACTTACCAATTATTTAATATTAATAATAAAATTAATAGCATATATAATAATATTGAAATAATAAAGATAATGATAATATTATTATTAATGGTTATAAGAAAAGTAGAAATAATAATACTAAAATAAATAAGTGCGAATGTTAATACAAAATTAGGGCCTAAGATTTTCCAGAATAAATAATAAAATGTTAATAATAATTATTCTAATAATAAAATAGAATTAAAATACAATAAGGCTTCAGCCTTCAACATAAATAATAATAAAACAATAATACTACTAATAATAATCATAAAACATATTAAGAATAATAATAATGGTATTTACATGTAAATAATTGAAATAAATTAAATCAAGGCTTTCAATAATATGGAAAATGGTTGAGAGGGTCTAGGGTTCAACCTTAGGCTGGTGGGGATAGGTGGCACCGGCGGTACACGGCGGCGGTGGCGGCGGCCGAAAAAATAGAAGAAAAGAGGGAAAGATGGATGTTGGGAAAAAGATAGGGAGAATTGAGGTGATATAAGAGGTGTTTATGGTCTCCCAGGAGTAGAGGGACAAAATGATGGTGGTGTTGCAGCCAAAGGTGGCGGAGAACGGCGGCGGACGGTGGTTTAAGGCTTCGGGGTCAAAATTCTGGCGAAACAAACAGCCAACTTTGCACGTTTACGGAGGCTCGTGCAAGAATAATCGAGAGATGAAAATGGTTTAGTTAACTATAGGATGTTGCAGGGAAGAATTTGGGATGATGTGGTGGCGCTGAGGTTGGCTATCGGCGGAGGACGACGCGTCTTAAGTTGCGGTGATGGCAGCCCTCGCCGAGGGTTTCGGGGAAGAAAAATCTTCCACAACTCCTACAATCAGGCTTTTTATAGATGGTGGATGGGATAATAGGGTTTTGGGTGTCGGCAGGAAGGCATTAGATGCGAGAAATTGGGTGGCCGGTGGCAGAAAACGGTCGGGCATCATTTGGTTTGCCCTAATTAAAACACTTATAAATTTATTCTTGATTTGCCCTAATTAATTTCCCTTTATTTTAATTAAATAATTTATTTAATTAATTTTTTTATAATAAAACCTCAGTTAAATATAATATTTAAGATTAGAATTTTTCGGGGCATTTCAAAAATTGTGTATCATATTAGAACAAATAAATAAATAACAAATGTTTTATGAAGGAAAAAAAAATCTCTAATCTTAGGACAGATTACAAACATATAATTGTGGAATCAAAATTCCACCTTCTCGGTCTTCAAGCTGCAACAACAAAAGTTTAGCATCCCGTCCTCGAGAGTGACTCAACAACACTAGTCAATATGTTGAAGAACTTCAATCAAGCATTTCCTGAGTAAATTCATCGTATAATTTACAAGAGCAGGGCTTTAATTGCACAATGTGATGACTCTATTGTGAATTTTCATCTTGGATGGGATGTTAATCAAGTTGGATGCATATTAACTTAACATGGTATTTCATCATTGATTTCATCTTGTTGGACTAATATTTGCTACATGTATTGTGAATGGTATTGTAAAGGTTATTGATTAGTAAGATTGGTCCATGGAATTAAAAAAAAAACTTTGATCTTATTTCCATCAAAATATTTAGAAATGCACCTTCTCCATCATTGTTGATATCCTTTTTTCCATCATCTATCGATCTTCTTGCTATACATTATTTATCGGTGGTTAATCGATGCCAATCTTCATTTATTTGATTTATCGATGCAATTTCAAGGTGCTTTGGAAACCTCAATGTGTAGTATTTCTACATTATTTGCATCATATTAGAATGAAAACTAATTAAAAAGGTGTTGTGCTATTATAGAGAGAGATTGAAGAGTCGTCTTCTGCTCTTTATGTGGCTTTTTTTTCTTTAATTATTGATTACATATTATAGATTCTTTATTTACCCATTGTACATTTGTTGGTTTTACGAAGCATGTTTTTGTTTTTACTACATATATTTAACCACATGTCAAAATGCAAATATCCCTATTCTGATGTGCATTAACTCTCTCTTGTTGTTGGTTTCATTTGTGATTTTATAATAGTTGATTTTAATAATCATTTAATATTGAACAACCTAGTAACATTAACTATGCTTTAGTTTGTGGGAGAAGCTATTACCTTTACTCGCTCTCCTCTATTTCAACTTCTAATGTTACCAATACAATTACAGAAGCTAATTCAATCAATTTCATTGTGTGCATATGTGGGGGTTTGATTTAGGTGGAAATTTAGTAGGCTAATGATTGTGTTATTATATCATATATGGATTGATAGTCATAAAAGGCATATGTCTTCTCTAAAGCTTATTTAGATAATATGTTACATCTAAAATGAATGTAGATATTTTAGATGTTAACTTAGATAAATGAAACTAGCATTCAATGTAGATATTGCTTCATCCATCTCTAAAAGAAAGTTTTTTTTTAAATAATTTACATAGTACTTTAGAAGGTAATGAATATTCTTCTAATATGACAATTATATCATTAATTGGAAAACAATATGACAATTAATACATTGCAAAAGAAAGAGAAAAAGAAGGGATATTTTTAACTTTTGTTAAGCAACTTTAAAAAATTTAAGCCAATAAAAAATTATTTTATAAACAAAGGGAGTATTTTTTTTACTCCCTCCCTATAAAAAAAAAACTATTTCTTGTATTTTTAGCACCAAAATTTTATATGAAAAAATTATTTTAGAAATTTTAAATTTTATTTTTTACCTTTATCCTCATTTGTTTTTCTTTCACTATCTACTCGTTAAATATTTTTTTAATGAAAAGTGTAAATAAAAATTTAAAACTACTTTTATTAATTCCTAAAAAAGTGTGCAAAATGTTAAAATGATATCTTTTATGCGAATGGAGTAATTTAATTTGTACACACATATATATATATATATATATATATATATATATATATATATATATATATATATATTTAATTGGCATCAAAATTATAAGCTTATAGGGGTAATAAGATAACAAAGCTGTATTCTGTAAATAGAAAAAGGTAGAGTCAATTTCTGATTTTGATGGTCTTTGTGTGAAAAAAGTAGAGAAATTTTTGTTGGTGACAAAAAAAGCTATCATAATCCAATTAAGATTGTATTTGAGAAATACTTGATGGGGCAAAGGGAGATTGGATCAATAACACCAATGACAAAATAGAAACAATAAGAAATAAATGACATACGACTTGTGTGGAAAAACCTTTCTAATGAGAAAGAGAAATAACCACGAGACACTTTAGTCCACTTAGAAAACTTTCACTATAAGAAATCTGAAATATAAAGTCTAGTATTCAAGTGATTACTGGATGCTCCAATCATCAGCCCAAAATAGCACAACTAGGCAATACTCAGAGAGATGAGTTTGCAACCCTAAAATAGAGTTACTATAAACACATGTGAAGGTCAATATACATGCCACTAAATAGCAAGCCTTTTTACAGTAATTAACAAAAATATGTTAACAACAACCTCATAAATTTTTAACTAAAATTTAGAACAATAGACTACCCAAATGAAACCAAAACCAAAACTGATATGAAATTAACCTAAACAAAAATACCCATTGAAATATCAACGAAAACCTGACCCAAAGAGCTAAATCAAATCTCCATTGTCATAATTAGGATTGGTGTCCTAAAAATCTTATATCAAAAATTCAGTAAGATCCAATGGTGAACGAATTTAGATATTTGAAGTAATGAAGCCTATGCTGAAGAGAATAATGACAGAATTTTTGTGCTTTTCTCTCTCTCGCCTACGAGATTCAAATCTTAATATTTCTCACATTTAATCAACTTCCAACATTAACTTTAAAGTTGATGTTTATCCTTCCCAAAGTTAGGTTATTAATAAAAATGACAAAAATAACATCGGTTAAAAAAATGAGCTTTAACACATAAAAAGGAGCCCAAATACCCCAACAAATTCTCCCCTTCTCGACAATGTGGAGTTTATACTAAGATGTATAATGCTTTGGTTGTCACAAAATAGCACATATCTTTCTTGAACAATACCAATGTCTTGAAGAAATTTATTTATCCATAATAACTCTTTGCTAGTTTCAATCATAGCAATGAAATTTGTTTCAATAGTTAACAAAGTAACACAATTCTAAATTTTAGACTACCATGACACTGTTTCCCCTACAAAAGTGATCAAATAACCTGAAGTAAATTTCCTTGAGTCAATATCCCCAGCCATATCTGAATTAGTATACCCCTTAATGATTGGTTCATCACTTCTAAGACAAAGTCTCAAACTAGAAGTGCCATGGAGATATCTAAAGATCCACTTCATTGCATTACAATGCTCTCTACTTGGGTTAAAAAGGAACCTTCTAACAACTCAAATTACATGAGCAATATCAGGTCTTGTACACACCATATAATACATTACCCACGGCAGATGGATAAGGAATGTTCTGCATCTCTTGCTTCTTTACATCACATGAGGTGCATTGCTTAGAGTTCAAATTCAAGTGAGAAGCAAGTGGAGTGCTTACGACTTTGCCATTGTCCATCCTAAATCTTTGAAGTATCTTCTCAATGTATTTTTCTTAAAATAGTCACAACTTCTTAGCTCCTCTATCTCAAATGATTCTAACTTTGAGAATTTGCTTTGCTGGACCCCAAGTCTTTCATGGAAAAAGACTTGCTTAACTCTTGCTTCAACTTCTCAATCCTAGAAGTATTCTTACGAACATCTTAGCCCGAAGGAAGAAGGAAGAAGGAAGAAGGGAATAAAAGAAAGAAAAGGGAAAAGGAAGAAAAGGAAGAAAAAGGAAAAAGGGAAAGGAAAAGAAGAAAAAGAAAATAAAATAGATTTAGGACTAGGATTATAATTTAGAATAAAATTGGACTATTGGAAAAATATTAAATTAATTTATCTAAAAATTAGGGTATTAATCTAAGAAATTAATTTTGATAAAATTATGGGTTTAGGATTTATTTAAATAAAAAGAGTAAGATAAAATGATAAAAATAAGTATATTAAATTATTAAATAATTTTATCTATTTTTGTAAGTCAAAGGTTCACAAAAATAATTAAATTAATAATTTAAAGATTAAATTTGTTCAGATAAAATGTTAAACATTTAAATTCTAGGTTATAAAAATTTAGGGTATTACAGTAGATTTGTAGGACCATTCATTAACATATGCAAAGTACATTGGATTAAAATGTCGAGTCAATATTCTCAATTTTCCTACAAGGATTGAGACTTATGGGATGACTTCATAGTTTTAATACTTAGAAGCATGGTTCTATATGAATTAAATACTTAGCCCACAAGCATTTTAAATATCTCGTAAATCATGCAAGTTAATTTTTGACATGTGATACATTGGTAGAGCATGTATATAAGTGTTTTTGGCTTCAAATTGATCATAAGTATGTATGTATGTTTAAGTTTTGTTGTAAATTATTTTGGATTATATTTGATGTTTGATCTTAATGTTGAGCTCCCTGAGTTGAAAGGGGACAATTATAAGATTTGGAAGGAGAGAATTTTCTTGAAGCTTAGCTGTTGTGACACGGATGAGGTTATTGAATATCCTAAGCATGTGATAACTGAGGATAACTATGATGAGAAAAAGGCAGCACATAAGCAATGGATAAAAGCCAATCACATTAGTTGCATGTACATAAAGACATAGATGCTTTCTTTCATCAAAGCCTTGGTTGATCACCATTAAGATGTCAATGACTTGCTAAGGGCCATAGATAAATAATTCATCCAATCTGACAAGGCCTTAGCTAGTACATTAATAATGAATCTTTCATCCATGAAGCTCACTACTATTAAGGGTGTACGTGAGCACATCATGAAGATGAGGGATTTGGCAGCATAACTAAAGTCTCTAGAGACTGACATGTTTGATGCTTTTCTGGTACATTTCATCTTAAATATACTCCCAAAGGAATATACACCATTCAAGGTCACCTACCATACTCGAAGGGAGAAATAGTCAATTAATGAACTCATGACCATATTTGTATAGGAGGAGGAAAGACTTGTAATGGATCATAACACAACTGTGATCATGACAACCAAGGGTAAGGAAAGCAAAAAAAAAGCAAGCTAAAGGATAAAGGTAGTATACCACCCTAGGGTGAGATAAATGAGAAATCTAAGTGTTTCTTCTATAAGAAGAAGGGACATATGAAGAAGGATTATTCTAAGTATAAATTACGGCTTGTGAAGAAAGGCAATGTAACTTATTTGGTATGTTTTGAATATCATATAGTAGGTACAAGTCATAAAACTTAGTGGATTGATTGTGCTTCAACGATCCATGTTTGTAATTCCTTGTAGATTATGGAAAGGATGAGGGAACAGGTGGGAAATAAATGAATTATCTTTATAGGTAGCAAGATACATCCAAAAGTTCAAGGAATAAGCTCATGTAGACTGGTTATCTCTAGTATTCATGTATTAATGCTAGAGAATACATTTTATGTTCCAAGTTTTAGTAGAAACTTGATTTCTGTTTCAAGACTTGTACCATTTGATACTTATTTGTTTTTAAAAACAACTCAGTTAGTTTGTTTTATGAAGCAAATTTTGTTGAGTATGGTACATTGTTTGAAGGTCTTTACTCTATTAATTTAATGCATGGTGATACAAATATTGTAATAAATTTGAACATTTGTTCAAAAAGACGTGCTATGAGTGAGGACTGATAAATGGTTTGGTACAAAAGATTAGATCACATCTCCATTGAGAGAATAAGGAGATTGGTGAAGGACAAAGTACTTGGTACTCTAGATTTTACCGACTCTAGGACTTGTATAAATTGTATAAAGGGAAAACAAATAAATAACCCTAACAGAGATGCTAATAGGAGTTCTTAAATACTTGAGATTATATATACCGATATATATAATTCTGATATTGACTCACACTGTCAGAGATACTTTATCTCATTTATTGATGACTATTTATGATACATGTATCTCTAATTGTTCAATAATAAGTATGAAGCATTAGATGTTGTTAAAGTGTTCCAAGATGAGGTAGAGAAATAATGTGACAAGTAAATAAAAATCACGAGGTCTGATAGAGGTGGAAAATACTATGGTAGGTAAATTATGGATGGACAAGCACCTAGTCCATTTTCAAAGTTTCTTCAAGAGTATGAGATAGCTACACAACACACTATGTTCACCATACCAAAATGGCGTAGCTGAGAGAAGAAACAGAACATTGTTAGATATGGTGTGGATTATGCTTAACAACCCCAATCTTCCTAGATCTTTGTGTAATGAATCACTTAAGACGACAATATATATTTGAAATTAAGTTCCAACCAAAGCAGTGTCAAAGATAGCATTTGAGCTTTTCAAGGGTTAGAAGCCAAGCTCAGAACATATAAGAGTTTGGGGCTATTCCTATGAAGTGATAATCTATAATTCATAAGAAAGGAAGCTAGAACCAAGGACCATAAGTGGGTATTTCGTTGGATATGTTGAAAGGTCTAAGGGTTATAGGTTTTATTCTTCATCATATAACACTAAATTTGTGGAGTCAGGAAATACTAAATTTCTTGTACATGACTTAATCACTGGGAATGATCAGATCAGAAATCCAATTCGCAAACCTACTCATTCGATAGAAGAAGCTTCCACTTCATGTGATAGGGTGACTTTTTTTCGCTGTGCACTTCTAATTCCAATCATGATTGAATAACAAGTCAATGAGGCTCCACAAGATGGTGACATAAATCCGGCAGTTGAGGTTTTTCAGGAACTTCCTGAAATTGTTGAATAACCATCTATTGAGCAAGCTCCTCTAGAGGATGCTGGGCCAACTTTAAGAAGATCTACTAGGGAAAGAAAGGTGGTTATACCTTATGATTATTATGTGTACTTACAAGAGTCTGAATATGACCTTTGTACTATTGAGGATCTTGAAACCTTTTCATATGCTATGAAAATTCAAAATATAAGTTATGGTATGATGTCATGAAGGAAGAGATGAATTCCATAAAAGTCAATGAGCTCTAGGACCTTATATCGGTATCTAATGGGGCTAAGCCTATTGGTTGTAAATGAGTCTTTAATACCAGAAAAGACTCATCATGGAACACTAATAGTTACAAGGTTAGACTAGTTGTTAAAGGGTCCGCTCAGAGAGAGGGAGACGACTATAAGGAGACTTTCTCTCTTATGTCCACTAAGGATTCCCTATGCATAGTTATGGCATTAGTAGCTCATTTTTGAATTTTAACTACAACATATGAATGTGAAAATGACATGTTTAAATGGTAAGCTTGAGGAGGTGTACATGAAATAATCCGAAGGATTCTCTTCTCATAAAGACAACAATCTTGTATATAAGCTTAAGAAAGCCATATATGGGTTGAAAAAAGCTTTCAGACAATGGTATCTAAAGTCCATGGTGTCATTTCTTCATTTGGATTCGAAGAGAATGCCATAGATCAGTGTGCATACATTAAGGACAATTGGAGTAAGGTTTGTTTTTTTTTATATGTAGATGACATTCTATTTGCATGTAATAATAAATGGATGCTATACAAGGTGAAATAATTTCTTTCTAACAAATTTGATATAAAGGATATGGGTGATGCATTTTATGTCATTAGCATTAATATTTATTGAGATAGATCCCACTGGATATTAGGACTATCTCAATAAACATATATCAATAAGGTGTTAGAAAGATATAGGATGGTAGATTATACACCAAGTATGGATCCAATTGTTAAGGGTGACAAATTGTAGTTAAACCAATGTCCTAAAAATAACTTAGAGAGAGATTGAATGAAGAATACCCCATATGCTTATGTAGTTAGAGGCCTTATGTATACTCAAGTTTGCACAAGACCTAGCATTGCATATGTCATTGGAGTATTGGGAAGTTACTAGAGCAATCCTAGAGTTGACCATTGGAAAACTAAAAAGAAAGTTATGAGGTATCTAAAATGAACTAAGGACTACATGCTCATGTATCATCATGTCGAGGATTTGGAGGTAGTAGGCTATTCGGATGTAGACTTTGTTCATTGTGTAGATTCATACAAGTCTACTTTTGGCAACATTTTCCTACTAGTCGGCGGAGTAATATCCTAAAAAAGTAAAAAACGGGATTACATAGCCACCTCAAAATGGAAGCAGAAATCATTTCTTCATTAGAAGCCACAAAAATTGTTGTGTGGTTAAGAAATTTCATATAAGGTATTAGAATAGTGGATTTTATTTCTAAATACTTGATGCTTAAGTTTAACAACTCAGCTGTAGTGTTTATCTAAAGAAACAACAAAAGTGATAGTCATGCCAATGGCATATACATTAAGTACTTGAAGATAAATGAATGTATTTCAAAAGGAGAAGTGGTCTTGGAACATATAGGCACTGATCGTATGTTAGCCGATCCTTTAACTAAAGGCATGCCACCAAGTAAGTTTAAGGATCATGTGTGTAATATAGGTGTTGGACCCACTACGTGACTGAATTATTATGATACATATTAATGTTTCAAATAAAGTTGTGTTTACTTCTCATTTGGTTTGTATACAAGTTTATTGAGAAATAATAGATTAAGTGAAGGACCTTGAATAAATATTAGGTTTATTCACAAAGTTAAAGTTATGCGTGAAATTAGTATATTGTGATACATGGAAGATAACTTTTGAAATGTCAAAAGCTTATTGCCATGATTCGTTTATTAGTTTCATTATTTAGTTCGTACTAACATAGAGAGACCATGTTGAGAATCTAATTTATATGGACCAAGTGGGAGAATACTAATATATATTTTATTTTATAAAAGTAATTTTATTATTTAGTAAAATATTTTATATTTTATGTATATATTAACACTCAGTATGATCCATATTAAATTAGACATAAAGTTTGGCCACAAAGTTCATATTATAAGATAACATGTTAGTAATCAAGCCTAACTCTATATCTCCTTATCCAATTCTTGATGGTAGAATTAGAATTATATTATTATGGATGTAGACATATGTGTGTGTCATGTGAAGAAGGAAATACTTTAATTAAAGGAATAATTAAATTATTTAAATTCTTATTTGAAATTGAGAGGGAAATTGTGGTTGGTTACTTTAACCAACTACACAACTTAGTTTTTCTGCACGTTACTTGTGTGCTTTTTTGGGGGCATTACAAATTTTCCTCTCTCTCTCTCTCTCTCTCTCTTTTTCCATAGAAAATACATTCCTCTTGAGTACATACATACACATAATCATTAGAAAGTAAGGAATACGCTATTTTTCTTCTATTTTCTTAATAATTGCTGTGTGAAATAAAAAAAATAAGAAAATCTAATGAATGTCGTCATTCTTATTTTTTATTATAAACACACACCATCAAATTTAAACAAAAGAAGTCAAACCGTGGAATTTAATTTCGGAGATCACAAATCACAAATTCGAAATAATTAATCCCTTCAATAGCTGGAGGTACATTCATAAAGATTCGTAATAAATATTGTATATTCAAATTTCACATATTAAGTGATTAAAATTTGCATTAATGTTTCACATATTTTTTTATATAGATTATACACCAATTATATATATATATTTTTTATTATTATTATAATTTATGTCATAATTTAGTCTAACACTGCATTATCTTTCTTAAAACCGTACCTACGGACACCTAACACCTCTGCATTAGAGGGGCTTGCTGTGTGACTCAATTTCATAGGACTATGATCGCCTACCTCATTACAATTTAAAAGGCTATTGATTGGCCCACAACGTTGCCCGTATTTGCACGTAGTATGATGATTAATCTCAGAGCCAAATGCGGCCATGTGAAGCGCTAGTATGCCTGCAATCTGCATAGTGAGACAGCCGTGTCTGCAAGTATGATTCTGAGATTGGAAAAGGAATGAAATTGCGACAGTCCCAAGAGGAGCAGCAGTAGGAACCAAAAGCTGAACAAGAGGGAGGGGGAAATAGAACTAGTCTTGGGAATCCGGCGCCGCCGCATACATTTTTCGGCTTTCTGCTGGCCAAGACCAAGTCGTAATACATGTTCTTATATATGTAATCACTAATCAGTCTATTATCTGTTACGTGGGCCACTAACTCATATAATATTAAATTAATTTTTAAATGGGAGGGACCTGTCACGGTCGCGTGCTACCTGGGTTGTTCGGACCGGATGGATCTAGACCACTGCCACCAAAGTTGGTAAAACGTTTGCGTTGGCCAATTTGATCTCACTTGCCATGTTGGGCTTCATCTAGCCGTCGGGCGGGGAATAGCTTTAGAGTGGGGGCGGTGGTTATGGTGGCGTTAATTTAACCCACATACAAGTCGGATAAAATAGTACATAAACTAGACTTGATCCCAAATATTGTGTGGTATAAATAAATTATTTATTTATTAATGTAGTTAAATATAATAATCGTATTTAGTAATTTATATGAATCAAAATAAATTAATGTGTACCGATAATTTTAAGAGTGTAATTGATGGTTTTTAGGTTTAATTAATAAAGATTTTTATTTTTTGTAATAAAAGTAAATGCAATAAAATTTTATTTTTGAATTAAGTTTAATTTAAGGGACCTACTAATGAAGTAATTATAAATTTTATAAGTCATAGACAATAAATTTATAAAAATATAAACATTATTAGACAAAACAAATAATATAAAGTAAGTCTTTAAACGGATCCTAATTCATGAAAGGACGGTAAGTATTTAGCTATAAAAAGAAGAATGATAAGTTGATGTAAATGATCTTAGGAAAAAAAATATTTTATTGGTATAAAAGTAGTAAAAATAATAATTAGAATTTTAGCGTGATAGTACAAATATATATATATATATATCCTTCCATTAGTATCACATTCTATAATATAGTTGACCCCAAATATTTGTACTAAAATTTATTAGGTACATATGCGGTTAATCTAATAAATTGCAGTATTAAAATGTAAAATTCAATATTACATATGCTCATTTATTAGGCTCAATTCGTAAACTAAATACAGCTCATTCTTGAGCTCCATTGAAAAACAACCGGTTCCGTTCTCTTGAGTGACGGCGATGAAAAACCCATTCTTTAGCTAACATGAGAGGCGGTGCGGGCAGCTGTAGAGGCAGAGGGTCCGAATCTTATAATCGTGTGCTTAATTTGTAGGTTGTCCAGTCCAATCCATCGTATAGCAAATATGAGGTATTGTTATATAGAAAACGTATTTTTACTCTGTGGAAAACAAATTCCGAAAGTGACCTTCGTATCGGTGATTTTTGTCGAAAGTCACGATCAACATCGGCGCTTTTAGCCGAAACTATGGATAATATTCGGCAATTTTTACCGAAACTGGCCCAGGCCATCGGCACTTATTGCCGAAAGCAGGCCAAGACATCGGCAAACACTGTCGATGCACCAAAATTATTATTATTATTTTTTTCAATTTCCGCCGAAATATTTAAGTTAACATCCAGCATATATATATATATATATTATTATTTTTTTAATTTCGGCCGATAAATTCCGCAATTTGTACCGAAACCGGCCTTGGGCATCGGCAATTATTGCCGAAACCAGGCCAAAGAATCGGCACAAACTGCCGATGCACCATTTTTTTTTAATTTCGGCGCCAGGGCATCGGCAATTATTGCCGAAACCAGGCCATCCCATCGGTAATAACTGCCGATTCACCAATTATTATAATTTTTTTTTTAAATTTCGGCCGAAAAGTTTGTAAATAATTATTATTTATAATTAAAAAAATCAGAATTTATATAAATATTTGATACAAAAATTTAAATTAATATATTTATAATTAAAAAAATATAAGATAAGGACAAAATATGTTTTCCATGGAGTAAAATTTTGTTTTCCAAATAACAAAAACGCTGATTCGTAAAGATTTGACATAGTAAGTAAAAGTAATGCGTACTTCTGACAAAAATTTTTTTGCCTGACAATGAATCATATTATTGTTGGTGTTTCGGCAAGTTTGGTCGATCATATACAATGAATTGAAGGTTGCTGGCGGGGATAGTCAATGAGTGTGGCTTCTGCAAATAGTATTGTAGGACGGTACGTAGAATAATTATACTGTTGCATATCTTTGTAAATAAAATAATTGTACGATGGTATGTTAAGCTCGTGAAGTTAGGAACATGAAGCCTTCTATATAAAGGAACAGCTTACCCGATTGTATTCTTCAACTCAATATTTCTATTATGCAGAAACTTTGTTAGTTGAAGGTTGAGATATAATTTTTCAATATTTGTTAAACACTCACAATGAATAATGAATTTGGAAGTTCTTCAAACTACGAAGAGTTTGAAACTTCGATAGGGTACGATGATTTCAGAAGTCCGATGAACTACGAAGATGGGGTCAGAACCCCATCGTATTACGATGATAGATTTACAATACCGATAAGCTATGGATATGCAGAAGATACGCAAATGCATTCTCCCAATATTAATTACAACTTCAACGAAGAGGTAAAATATTAATTTTTAAGTATTGTAAATTGTGGCGACAAATTTAGTTACATGAAATTTATAGTTTTTTGTTATTATATTATTATGGTAAACTCTTTTTTTCAGGACATGGGGAATACATCTTTTACGAGTGAAAATTATCAAAGATTTTTTGTAACAGATGAAATATTTTCGGATCGGGATGAACTTGTGACATGGGTTAAGAAAATGGGTAGAACTCATAAGATGATTTTGATTATCAAAGGTTCTAGAAAAGGAAATGGTATAGGGGCGGGTAGAGTCTCGATAAGATGTGAACGAAGTGGTACGTACGTCCGTACTAGACCAACAGATACCGAAGGTGCACGTAATACTTGTTCAAAAAAAGCCGATTGTCCTTTTTTTATTATTGGTGTTGAAAATAATAACGGTGGATGGCAAGTGGTAGTTAGGAACGGGACACACAATCACGAATTGACTAATTATGAGCAAGGCTATGCTGTTCTTGGTAAGTTGACAGAAAATGAAGTTCAATTTGTTGATGAACTTATTACAGCTAACGTGAAGCCACGACAAATCATACCACTTCTTCAAAAACAATTTGAAGGTAATGTGAGTATGAGGAGGCATATTTATAATGCTCGACAGAAGCTTAGGTCCGAAGAAATGGATGGCCAAACAATGTTACAGCATGTGATGAGTATGTTGGTTGATAATCATTATTTTCAGTGGCATCGAAGTGAGCCTCAATCAAACGTAATAAGTGAACATCTGTTCGCACATCCCGTATCTGTTAACATTTTACGTGCATTTCCTTTTGTTTTACAAATGGATTGCACGTATAAGACAAATAGATACGGAATGCCCTTACTTGAAGTTATCGGCCTAACACCAACACAATTGAATTTCAACGTTGCATGTGCATACATGTCATCTGAGAAGGAGGAAAATTATTTCTGGGTGCTTGAGAGATTAAAGAGCTTAATGGATCCATATATGCTTCCAACCACCATTATTACCGACCGAGAACTTGCTCTAATTTCAGCTGTGGAACATATTTTTCCTACTTCAAAACATTTATTATGCAGATTTCATGTGAATAAGAATGTCGAGGAAAAATGTTAGAAACTTTATGGTCGTTCATCGTTCGCACGTGGTTTTATGTCACGATGGAAAAATTTGATAGATTCCATGGACGAAGAAACATATGAGGCACAATTGTTGTCAATAGGGGAAGATTACAGAAGCATGCCCAGTCTAATTTCGTATCTCAAGACGAATTGGCTACAACCCTACAAACATAAAATTGTTGCAGCATTCTTTGGTGACGTGTTCCATATCCATCAACTTACAACGAATAGGTATGATTTATATTTTCTTGCAACCGTGATAGCTGATTGAGCTTCTTTTATGTTGATAAAGTTAAGTAAATAAATTTTTGTAACAAACAGGGTTGAAGGAGCTCATGGATCTTTAAAAAGATTCCTGGAGACATCACGGGGCAGCTTCAATACAGTCCACAAACAAATGCACATGTTCCTCGAATAACAACATGATGAGATAAAAGCATCGCTTGAGAGGTCTCGGTTCAACACTCCTCATTTTGCTACAAGTGATCTTTATGCCAATTTGAGAGGTCATGTTTCTTTATATGCAATGAAGTTGGTGAACAACGAGTGTCAGAGACTTGAGCATGTAAGTAGGAATGATGATTTATGCGGATGTTACATGCGTCGTACACACGGGATACCGTGTACGCATGAAATTAAAATATACATTCATAACTACATGTCAATCCCCCTGTCGGCTATTCATCCGTTTTGGAAGAAAATCGACATAGATGGACCCATTACTCCACCGAGACCCCAAGAACCAGTTGATGTTGCATCTCACTTGCTCCATATTTCGATGGAATCTGTTATGCGCCAGCCACCAGAAATACAGAATCAGTTGGCTAGAGAGATATTTAATATTGCAGTTTCCCAGAGAACACCTTTCGACGAGCCACAAGTATGGCAGCACAGGGGGTCAGCCAAGGAACTCCACTAGAAGGGAGCAATCTAGTTGGGAGTATACGGAACAACAATTTTGTAGTCGTCCTAGATCAACTCAACGTCGGGGTCGGGGACAGCAATTGGCATTTCTGTCATCAGGTCAATTTCAATTTCCATATGTGACTCAAATGAATTGACATATAGTTCCTTATATTAGTAGCTGGTGTAATGCTTTAGGAGATGCGAATTGTGGTTTCAGAGCACTGGCTTCTATTATACTAGGAGATGAAGAACGATGGGTTCAGATTCGTACTGACTTGTATCATGAGATATTGGCAAGACGACAGTTGTACGAGAATGTGTTTGTCTATGAAAGCGTTGATCAAGTTCTTAATACTATTGCCCACTGGGAAGGGCCAGCTCCGATGGCACACTGGATGGAAATGCCTGATATGGTCATGTCATTGCAACCCGTTACTGTGTGTTGTTCGCATATTACTCATTGAATGCATGCAGCTCATTCCTACCTTTAGTGGCTATGCACGGAATTCAAGGTCTTGAAACTGAAGTCACTATATTTTTCTTGCAAGACATGAGTCACTACATATCGGTGAGCACTAAGTTTAATGAAGAATTTTTCCATTTCAATATGATATGAATGGCTGACATAATAGTTTTTTTTCTACAGGTATATCTTTTGGAAAGTTTTCCACTCCCACCAGTACATACCAATTGGAATAGATATCGTGATAGCAGTGTTTCAACATGGAATACGCAATATTCTTCAAGATTCGAACAATGGCGTGCATTGGTACATGATGACACACAAGACCCTCATCCTTTATCTTCGGACTCAACTTTAATGTAGAATTGTTGTAATGAGGATGGTACATTTATTTAAGTTTACATCCTTTGTAACATGTACGTGGTAATTTTATAAAATATAGTATAATTTCTATCACGAAGTTCTAAACTATGGATATATAAAAAAACAATTGATATGTTTTTAAATTTGAACACAAATAGTCAATGGTAAAATAATAAGGACAGGTGGTATTAATTCTAACAAACATATGTTAATGTTTTCACATAACAATACGGTAATACATGAAGTTCATTACAAATGGCCACGCCAAGGTGGAGTAACTCCTAAATCACTCACAAGGATACATGTAACTAATTGCTCATAATTTGGAGCTGGCTCTCCCCTCCAATACAATCGACGAATAGTTTTACGTGCTTTGTTCAAACGTTTTTCGGCTGGTATATGATGATCATCGTTCGCATGTTCAGCCAAATATTCTTCCGTCGTAGCCAATATATATCTATGCGTTCTCGGAACATACCAATCCATATAATCATCGGCCACTTCCCATGGGTATTCAACAGCTGGTCCAAAAACATCCGGGCCCAAAATATGTTCATACCTCAAGAACCATTGCCCGAGTATGTGTGCATAGTATACTTTGTACTTCTTCAGGGAAGGACCTCTGTATGAGTTTATATTTGGCTTGATGGGCTCCTCAGGGATGACTTGTGTATAACCGAATTGTCGTGTCATTCTATCAGGCATATGTGGTTCAACTTTGTCCAAACAGTGTATACAACCGTGATAGAATGCCATACGACAATATCTATATGGATCAACAACTCCGTACGGATCCCAATTGACCTTTCACGAAAGTATTCAAGTAAATATGGATATCACAAATATAATATAGGAGGATAAAATAATTGATTTAGCATACCTTCGACGCAGACATAACATCAATCTTTGCCCGAAAGTACTCGAGCGTCTCCAATTGATTTTCGAATTTCTGGCCACAAGACCACCTCATACAACGAGGATGGTCTGGATCATACCTAGATCTTTCCACTCCAAACCCAGGAAAGTATTCATATATCCACGTCTGTCATAATATTCGATTGTTAGCCATCATAATGAATATAGAGTATGGCATATATGTATATATATATTGATTATAAAATTACCTATAATAGAGTCATGCATCCAGACAATTGAGCAGCGTCGGCTCTAGAAGCCATGCCAAGTTGTCGATATAAAAAAGCAAGTGTGGCTACACCCTATGCATAACCTTCAACCTGGCTAAGATCTTGAAGGAAAATGATAAAGTATGGATTAACTTTATCAACCGTCTTATCGACAAATAGCGATAAGCCGATCAACCATAATGTATACCCGATCGCTTTTGCTTCGTCCCCTAACCAGTATGATTCACATACTTCTTGCAGCCATTTAAATGGAAGCCCGCCCTTTCGAGTGACTTCATTCACTTGCATTTCCTCCATCTCAAATAAGGCACCTATTGCACCAATCATTTGCCCACGCGTGTCCGCCGTCATGTCCAAATGTAATAGATGACCATCAACTCGTAGCCCTAATATACGCTGTGCATCTAAAAGAGTGATCGTCATCTCCCCCTATGGCATATGAAAGCTATTTGTGTCTGCTTGCCATCGCTCAATAAATGCTGAAATAAGCGGCACGTTCACATGTTCAAATGTGCAGGATGGAAGGTGTGATAATCCTGTTCGTCGTATCAGAGCGAACATCCTATCATTGACACTTCCTAGAAAACTTCTTAAAACCTCCTGCCTCGTGTGGATCTTCGGACAACCCCGATCCTGATCAATACAATAAGCAAATGTAATATATACATATGATTTAAGACCCAATAAAATAATAATTAAGAAATAATGAATATGTTAAACTTACCTTTCCTAACCATAAATCTAAAGCTGCGTGACCACCAAAGCTAGGAATCAAATCAGGAATTATTGGACCTCCTGGACATGGCCCAAGCAAGTACCATTCATCCTTTAATTGTATACTCTCTTCATCTTCACTATCGTCACCAGCATCACCAGCATCCCTATCATGATGATCTCTATCCTCCTCCTCTTCCTCCTCCTCCTCCTCCTCCTCCTCATCATCATCATTACGCACATAAGTCGATGACGATGCTCCTCCTCCTCCTCCTCCTCCTCCCATAGCAGGCCGCGCCGGTGAGGTAAGAAGATCTATATATTCTGTAAGATATGGAAAACCTCATGACTCGGAACCTCCAACCGTAGAACCTCCATACTCACCACCTCCAACCCCAAAACCTCGATACCCAGAATCTCCAACCCTAGAACCTCCAACCCTAGAACCTCCAACCCCCAAACCTCCAAACCCCAGACCTCCTGCCCCCAAACCTCCAAACCCCGCAATACCAACATCAGCCACAAATGATGGACGACCTGCATAGTCTGCAAATGATGAAAATTTATGACCTTGTTGAGTAGACGATGGTTCTTCGCGAACTTCTGCATATTCTTGTTGTTCTGATGCTTCTTCCGGTTCTTGTTCTCTAGATTTCTTAGATCGTCGTAATCCTTTGGTAATACTCCTGCCGAAATTTTTCAAACGAGCCATCGGCGCAGGTACCTCAGTACCAGTTCTGTTACGTCGTGCAGAAGCAGTCACATGCTGACCATCGGTTCTATCTACTACATTGTCTTGTCTGCGACTCATCTGAATTTCAATAATAAATGCATAAAGTCATTTTTAATTATGTATATGAATTAAAGGTAATACGTGATAACATAAATAAAACCTAATTACATACATGAAATTAATATCATTAATAAATATCAACTCATATTATGATAGCCAAAGAGATCTGTATACCCAACCATATAACTCAAATACAATCTCTTTACATTAATCCTCTACTTTATTCATTAAATATATCAACAATATGTGTATTACTTACTAGTAGGAGTTTAGTATAATATAACAACTAAAGTATACTTAATTATGGTATGTCCTCATCTATTTTTTCAATAATCCAACCAGAATTATCCAAATATATTCCATAAAAATTAGTAACATAATTAAATATAATTCAAATATAAACATATTTTATCTATTATAAATACATTTAACAAAAATATTCAATAAATCTAACCTATTATCCTATCAATATAATTAAAAACATTTACCAATAATCCCTATCACATAACAATATTTAACATATTTAATGAAAATATAATTAAATCTAATAAACATCTAATCATATATAAATAATACAATAACATAACAACGTATTAACAGATCTATAAACATAATAAACAAATTTAATAAACTTAACCATAATTAAAGTCTTTAATTAACATATATCATTAATATACCTTAATTAATATATACAAATGACACTTCAAAGATATAGCCAATACCCTAGAATAGAGAGATCATTTATCGAACCTATATTTAGTTAAAATATTAGTGCATATTCAATATAATTAATAAACCATAATTAATATATATAATTATATATCCTACAAATAACCAAAACTATAGCATACAGATATAATTTACCAAACCTATATTTCATTACAATATTCGAGTAAAATTAATATTATTAATAAACTATATTCAATATATATAATTTTACGTCCTAAAAATAAACAAATTCCTATAATAGAAAATCAATTTACTAAAACCTATATTTAATTCAAATATTAGAGTATAATAAATCTAAAAATATATTTTTCTAAAATTAATCAATTAACCATAATCAAAATATATTCTTAACATAATTAATAATTAACAAATTATTATTAATAAATATAATTATAATAATTAAGATAGTACATGCAAACATATCTTTAATTAAATTATAACAGCATAATTAATATAATTAAAAAACCATAATTAATAAATTTAATTACAAATCAAATATATAGCCAATACCCTACAATAGAGAGATCATTTACCAAACCTATATTTAATTAATTTATGAGAGCATAATTATTATAATTAATATAACATAATTAATATATATAATTACACTTCCAAAAAATTGCAAATACCCTACAATAGAGAGATAATATTTTCAACCTATATTTAGTTAAAATATTAGTGCATAATCAATATAATTAATAAACCATAATAAACATATATATAATTATATATCCTACAAATAACCAAAACTATACAATAAAGATATAATTTACCTAATCTATATTTAATTAGAATATTAGAGTACAATTAATATTATTATTAAATTATAATTATTATATATAATTTTACATCCTAAATTTAATCAATTAACCATAATCAAAATATATTATTAAATTAAATTATAATTATTAAATTATTATTAACCGAAACCCTAATTCAATCTGTCCCGGGAATCGACACAATTTGCCGAACCAAGACCCTTACATCGGCAAAATTGCTGAAACCAAGCCTAGTCTTCGGTGAAAACTACTGAAATCCTTCCCTATCTTCGGTCCATTTAGCCGATATCCACCCTGGATTTCGGTGTAATCTACCGAAACCCACCCAGATCTAAACTCCTGTTTACCGATCTAAGATCTGCGCCTCACATCGGCCAAATTAGCCGAAATCCTTCCCTATCTTCGGTCCATTTCGCCGATATCCACCCTGGGTTTCGGTCTAATCTACCGAAACCCACCCAGATCTAAAAAAAAATTAATATTTTTTTTACTAGATCTAATAAACGTAAAATATTATACTTACAAATAATTATATATTATAAATTATAAATTAAAAATAAAATAACAAACTTACCTTCTTGCCGTTGCTTGGTATTTCTTCTCGGGAGAGTTTTTGAGAGAGAGATAGAGAGAAGCTGACGGTCAAATAAAGCAGCCAGCAGGTATGTCACAGTTGACGATCAAATAAAGCAGAGGGTAAAATCGGTATTTACTGCGCAAATGTTTTCTGCGCAGTAAATATTCGGTTTCCAAATAACAGCTTCGATATGAAATATGTTCCCCGAACATTTTGCGGACGTGAAACGTGGCTCAAGTCACCCAATTACTATTCACGTGCAATCATGCTTTTAACATAAGCAAGCGATTTTACACAGCCTCGAACTTACAAAAACCTACGAATTTCTCATTTATAAATTCCAACTCGTATGCTAAAACATATAGAAATCTTGCACATATATAGATAAGATAAATTTAACTATATTGACTTCATACTTATAAAAAAAATAGCACTTAAGCCGTTAATAAGGATAGAAATTGATATGTCAATATTATTGTGTCTGAGAGATAAAACATTATTAAAATACAATGATTAAATAATATCGTTAGCTCAATGAAATCTATGTAATGGTCCTACGTTTTTTAGATATATGCTAGTGGGAAAAAAATACTCCTTTAAATATGAACAAAGAAAAAAATATATCAAATATTTAGTGACGAAGATATTAAATGTATTATGTGATTTAATCTACTTAGTAGAGATGATAGGCGTATCCACATAATTTAGAACATCCGAACAAATGCATTCTATGATAAATAATGCATTAAAAAAATATTTGAAAATTTATTATGTTGAATAATATTTTCCTTTTATTTTCGTATGCATACATATGAATGATTATATTTAAATTTCTAACAATAATTTTATTTTATAGTTTAGTTATCGTATGATTTGTAACGACGAATATTCGTGTAAAGTATGGGGTCTGGAATGGCATTTTCACCCTTCCTCATATATATCATCTATAGTGCCCTATGTAATAAATAAAGTTGATGTATAAGATTGTAATTTTATATACCTAAAAATTATATAAGAGGATATATGCATTAATAAAGTAATGTGAGTAAGGAGTATACTAACATGTCAATTAAATATTTCTCTTCAAAACGAATGACAACAAAAGGAAAATGATAATTTTGGAGGGAATAAAAAATATATACTTTGTTTTGATCGGGACAGACGACATACAAAACTCAATGATCATTTGTGAGGTGAGGGATAATGTAAAGCTTGTTGTTGTACTCCTCTCTCAAGATGCGATCCGCTACATACTTTATGTGTCTACCCTCCCTTATTGTAGTACGATTAGATATGTAGTATGGACATACAAATATAATAAAGGACAACATCCCCTCTGTTGCAACACAACTAGCCGCCAACCTATGGATGACAATAATGAAGCATATTTATTAATAATTGATAACTCATCAAATTATACAAATCAATAAAAAGTTTTAAAATATATAATATGAAATAATACTTACTTACATAAACGGACACACTTGATGTTGTGATCCATTCAGACTTATAATTTCACTAACAACCTCCGTCGATACTATATACATGACATCGTCCATCCCAACATTCTCAACAGGGCAAAAAATTATAATTAGATCGCTACTGAGGTAGTTTTGGACATAGAAATACAACATTGCCAAAGTAGGTGGTAGTTGGTGGGGTTCTTATTTACATTGGTTTTCATTTGAAGATGGGATAATTTGTGGGGATACCAAATTTTTTGATCTAACTCACTTTCCTTTCTCTATGTCTTCTTTTGTTTTTCTCCTTCAATAGTAATTTGTTTTCTCTTAAACTTAGGAGTCTTCTTGTTTTCCAATCTCTTAATTCATAGTAATAAGCAAAATGTAATTTTCATATATATATATATATATATATATATATATTAATAAGGTATAAATAATGTTTGTAATGTGTTTGTTTTAACATGGATGGAGGATGTCATTACCTCTTTAGTTGTAAGATAAATTTCTGTCTGTGGGCCAAGGCACAGAGCTTCCAACACTGTAGTTGTCTCATCGCTTTCTTTCTAACAAGGCAAAGGTGCATCTCTAATTATTGAAATGTTAATACATACGGGCTTGCTATTTGGGGCCAAGATGGACCCATGGACTATCAGCGTTTCGACACCATGGGTAATGCGTACCCTTCCTTTCATAAAAAGAATTGAGGGGTCATTATCTACCAAGTCACATTTATACAAACCCTACAAGAAAAGTATATCAGTATTGTTAATTATTGAGTTGACACTTGATACATTGTATATATCAATTCATAGTTTCATATGCTTACCCCGTGAAGAGAAGACATAAGTGTATCAACTTCACAATTATCTCTAACACTATTTACATTGGGTATGTGAAGAGAATCGTGTGCATTTGAATCGGATGACTTATACCCTTGAGATTTGATGGATGCCAACTCTTTCTTCATTGTGGCCATCCGTTCAAATTTCATGTTTAACTTTTTTGTTAGGAGAACCACTTGGTCACGGGTGCTTTGGGGTCCACGGGATCGACCATGAACACTTGTTATTGTAACCCCTAACCTAAGACCTCTGTATCTTCCTAGGCGTTCTTCAATTTCCATTACTTATGACACAATACTATATTGATCTAAACCCTCTACAACATCTGATTTTCAAGTTCATCTTGTAATATATAAATAAACATAATATCATGATTTATTTTCTCTAATAAAAATAACTACGGTTAGAGATAACTTCAAACTTACAATTCTTTTGGCAGTGTTTTGAACATCTTAATTAATTTATTTTTCTTTTGTTGCTCTAGCCTTCTTCCATAACCTACCAATATTGATGGATAAGGTACATGGATCATTGTCTTGGGCTAGGAGCTATAATTCCAAAATATGAAATTATATTAGCAATATAATTATAACACTCTAAACATTATAATGTGAAAAAATTAATCAAAAGGTCATACCAACTCTTCTTCCAGGCCTGCATAGCTTTTTTGAGCCATATTATGGCATTAAATATTCCCCTTTGCAATATCTTTATTCTTGACACTTTTCTTCTATATTACAAGGGAAATATGTACGATCATTTATTTAAATATAAATTAAATATTATTAATAAAAAATCCTAACTATTAATCAACAAATACCTTAAACCCCTCGGAAAGATGATATACAACGAATTGACCCCAACTTTCTTGATCAATAAACCTATAACGCTTAGGGGGAATCATGTGTAAAGAACTATCCCTCTTTTTGTACATTTTATATTTGCCAAATATGCCTCAAATGTTCTTAGATGTTTACCAAAATATCCATGAAGCCACTTCTTCCTCACCACTGGGACGATGAAGACTCTCTGCAAAGTAAGACATAAATATGTATATCAATGTCATTATATTGAAATTAATAATATGTAACGGATAAAAATATGAAAAATAAAACATATCATTTACCATCACTTCTTTCCAAATATGTTCTTTGTGACCCTTTAGAACCTTTTTTTTTTCCAATTGTTGTAGGAGATAGGAACATGATTATGAGTGATGAGTGAAATGTATGACAGAAACATGCCAGTATACTCACTAGTGGAAATATTATACATATTCCAACTCAATATTACTTCTTCTCCTATTTTTCTCATGTCTATGATGATTCTCATCAAAATAGTTCCCCTCTTCCCTTATTTATCACTACATTCTCTCTCAATAGTGTGCTTTATCATATCTTTGATGAATTTGAATATATAAATTAGTATCATGTATGCTGTGAATAAAGATATACAAAATAAAGTGTCAAGCAAACATTTTTTGTGTAGTAATGATATGAAAAATACAATAATTAGATGTAGCAATGATATAGAAAACACAATAATCTGATTAAGTAATGATATGAAAAACAAAATAATCTGATGGAGGAATAACAAACACACTCTCAAACATGTTATAATGTTATTACCCTCATTGCCTTCTTTTCCTTCTTTTTTTCTTACCTCCTTTTGGATTGGTTACATGATCTGATACATATATTACTTCACGATGATCATCCCTTACGTAGATTTCCTCCTCAACAATGTCATTGTTATCATCTATCAATGATTGAGTTGCTTGCACTGCTTTGCTATACTCTTTATCCCAATTGGCATCATTTTCATCGTCACATTCATTCTTAGTTCTTTTTTTATGGCTAAAACCACAAACTGTCTTTTAATAATAGGATCAGTGATAAAGAAAACTTATGTTGCCTGAGATGCCAAGATGAATGGGTATTGTTTATGCCCTACCCTATTGAGATCTACTAATGTGAACCCATCTTCATATCTAACCCTATGACTCTTATCAACCCATCTACACCTAAAAATAGTTACTTTAAACAAAGTGTAATCTAGGTCCCAAATTTGTTTGATCACACCATAATAATTCATATTTGCATATGTTGGATTCTTGTCCTTCGCACTAGCAATATGCATTGTCTTGGCCACTAAAGTCTCTCCACTTTTCTGCATTGTACTCCTCTCATCTTTTTTTTTTGTGTAAAAATTATATCCATTGATAAAATATTTGGCATATGAGAAGACTTTATATTGGAGCATTTGGGACAACCAATGTAGGGATGTAGAAATAGATGTCGAGGAATTTTTGATGAGTAAAATAATGTGATCTCTTAGCCAATGTATGAAGGAAAGATTATGTTTATCAATTACCCACTTCTCAATTTTTGATGGATTTTCAATCCTCAAAAAATGCATATGTTCTTCAATATATAGTTGAACATTATCACTGTCATGTAATACATAGAAATGTGTTTTATAGAGCATGTCAGGGTCTACTTGTCTTTCGACTTTTCATGCATGTTGAGACTTAGGAATACCAATAATTTCAGCACTGGACAAATGATTTGTACAAAATTCAATTGCCTCTTCTACTAGGTAACTCTCAACAATGCATCATTCTAGCCAATATCGATTCTTCACATAACATTTTATCAACTTCACAAACCGTTCAAAGGGGTACATCTAGGGATGGCAACGGGGCGGTTCGGTGACGGGGACCCCATCCCCATCCCCGAACCCGATAAGGAAAATAATCCCCAAACCCGACCCGATCCCCGATATTTTTTTATTGGGGATTCCCCGACCCGATCCTCGATCTATTTTTAATCCCCGATTTATTCCCCGTTTATAAAATCCGACCCGATCCCCGAAACCCGACTTTATACCCGATCCCCGATCTCATCCCCGATCCTCAAACTATTTTTTTATATTATATTTTTAATTTATATTCTATAAAAAATTATATATTATATATATATATATATAATTATATAAAAATATATATATATATATATAAATTTCGGGGCGGGTTCGGGGATGGGGACCCCAAACCCGTCCCCAAAAAAATCCCTGTTAAGAATCCTTGAACCCGAACCCAAACGGGGAATCACCGACGGGGCCCCAAACCTACGGGGAAAATTGCCATCCCTAGGTACATCCAGTGTCTATGAATAGATCCTAACATTTTTACCTCATAAACCAAGTGAATGGTTAGATGCACCATAATATCAAAGAATGAGGGAGAAAAACACATTTCAAGCTAGCACAATGTGATCACAATCCCTCTTTACAAGCCATCCGAACTATTAGGGTGTATGAATTTGGAGCATAGTACGTTGAAGAACCAATAAACCATAGTAATAGAATTTCAAACACACTTCAACAAAATTCCACATATGGATATTGGCATCAAATGTTGCATCAAAATATGACAATCCTGAGACTACATGTTAATTAGTTTCAAATCTTTCATCGACACTAGCCTTCTCATATTTGAAGAATACCCTTCTAAAACCTTGACACTATTAAATAATTCAAAAAATGTAATTTTCTCCTTTTTAGAGAGAGTATGTCAATCTGGTGGTAAATAAGTTCTTCTTCCATTGTCTCATGGTACTAGTTCATGCCTAATTCCCATTTCCTCCATATCCAATTGAGAATTTATGCCATATTTAGTATTTTGTAGAACATTAAGTAATGTACCAATAAGACTATCACAAATATTTTTCTTGATATGCATCACATCGATGCAATGCCTCATGTATAAAGATTTCCAATATAGAAGGTTGAAGAATATAGACATCTTCTTCCACCCAAATGATGGAGGCTTATCTTTATTCTTCTTCCCAAACTGTAGCTTCAAATGTTTCATCTTCATATACACTCGTTTTCCCGTCAACCGAATTGGTGCATGCCCTTCTTTAGGTTTTTCATTAAATGCATTCCTTTAACTATAATACTGATGATCCCTCAGTAAAAATCTATGAAGCCCAAGAAAAGTAGTCTTTTGGACATGTGTTAGCTAAAAAAATGAAGTATTATCCTCACATATTAGGCATACTTAATGGCCTTTTACACTATAACCTAATAAGTTACCATATGCCGGAAAATTTCTTATAGTACAGAATAACATTGCTCTCAAAGTAAAAATTTCCTCACCATAAGCATTGAACACTTTAACATCCATGTCCCATAATAACTTCAAAACATCAATCAAAGGCTCCAAATAAATATTAATATCATTCCCAGTTTGGTTTGGCCCCGAAATAAGTTAAGACAACATTATATACTTGTGTTTCATGTAGAGCCACAATGGTCGATTGTATATAACCAAAATCACTGGCTAAATACTGTATGTGCCTTGATTGTGTGGATTCATACCATCCATAGAGAGTGCAAGAAGCAAGTTTCTTGGTTCTTCTCCAAATTTAGGAAACAAACCATCAATCATCATCCATTGTGGAGAGTTAGATGGATGCATTAGAAACCTGTAATCTATCTTCTCATTAGCATACCATCTCAAGTTCTTTGCATCTTGGACATCATTAAACATTTTCTTGAATCTTGGTATTGTAGGGAAATACCATAGCACCTTTGCTGGCACCTTATTCTTCTTGTATCATGGTGCTTTACATTCTTCATTAGGACAATAATCTAAACATGCATATTCATTACGAAATAATATACAATCATTAGGGCATGCATGTATCTTTTCATAACTCATACCCATAGATGAAATGATATGCTTTGCTTCATAGGTACGATTGGGTAGAATGTTATCATCGAGAATAATTTATTTCATAAGTGATAATAATGTTGTGAAACTTTTATCACTCTATTCGTTACATGCCTTTAACTTGTTCAACCTTAAAGTAGCGGATAGTATTGTAAACTTCTTACAATCACCATACAAAGGTTTTTTCAATTCACTTAATAACTAGTTGAAAATTTTTAGATAATCTCAAACACTTTCCTCAACTTTCAAAGTCATATCCTCTAATGAATCACCCTTATTGTTGTCAAATGATCCACTATTATTGTAACACCCCCAAAATTTCCCTTTTTTTTAAATACTTATAAATTAAAACCGTAAATTTTGGGGATGCTACCGCCACACTTAATACCAAACCAGTTCACTCCTACCGTTCCAGTACCAAGTGCTAAGGCTAAGAAAACACTACATATAACATCATTAATAATCCAAATTCATAAATACGGAAATAAGAGTACGCATAAGTCTTTACACATCCCAAAATACGAGAGCTAGTTTTTCAGGGAAAAGAGATAACTACAATAATAAAATTATTTTTGAAGTGTTAATCATAATTAAAGAAAATAGGAATAATAATCTCAAATGGAAAGCCGGCCACGCCACTCCAGGAACCGATCTAGCCCAATCATCACTCGGCCCCAACTGACGTCCCATAGACATCAATAGCATCAAAATAAACATCTCCTACCTGCAACAAGTCAGATGGGCCTTTTACTCATGGGAATGAGTAGCACCCATAAAATGGGTGATTAGTATGCTACGTACTGAGTAAGGTGACCGAACATTAAGGCCAACACATAAACACATAAAATCATGCAGAATAATATTTGACTTACACTTTCAAGCCCACACATATAATGCATAAGGTCATACAGAAAAGTATACAGCTTATAAATGGTCAAGCCCACACATAAAGGCCCAAACAATCCATATTAATTATTTAATTAATCTTTTTATCGAAAGTCGATTCACACCATGCCTTTTATCAAATCCATATAAGTACTGGAACACCCCACTATTTTAGCTGGTGGGCCGGTCACTTGCGGGAATAGTCCACACCACTATTTTTCGCTGGTGGATCGGTCACTTACGAGACACTAGTCCACACCACTATTTCTGACCGGTGGATCGGTTTGGTTCCTGCTCACATGGTGTTCCTCTGTAAGTAATAATATCTTTTAAGTGCCTTAACAACTTTGATTTGTGTTTATTGAGCTCGAGTCACCCCACTATTATTTCCGGTGGGCCGATCACTTGCGGGATAAAGTCCACACCACTATTATTCGCCGGTGGATCGGTCACTTATAGGGTAAAAATCCTAACCACTATTTCTGACCGGTGGATCGGTCTAGACCCGGCTCAATAGTCTTTCACTTTAAATGATTAGTATCTTAAATATTTTATTCAAAAAAATTTGCCCATACATACATGACTAACTCCTACTATTCTCATCCTCCAACCCTAGTTAACTACACCAACCCATGGTAACCATAACACCCATGCAACCCTAACTCCATGCAAGCCCTAGCTCCTATGCAAACCCTATCTCCATGCAACATTAATACCATCATGCACAACCCTAACGCCATGTAACATTAATACCACCATGCAAAACCCTAACACCATATTGTTACACTCCTCTTCATTATTTTACAACCCTATCATGCATGTCTTAGGGCCACATAATACCATAATAATAACACACTCATACACATAATTCTCATGCCATAATTATTTACACAAAACATACCTTAACTCCATATTATGCTGCATTCATAATCGTTATACATTATACACATAGAATACACAATAAATTATATCACATGGCATGCATGGCATATAAATCACATATTACACAAATGGCCTTAGCACCCGTTACCTAAAATGTCACCGGTCTTGGAGCACGCTCCTATACCTCTTGAGGGCTTTGATTGGACTCACCTATTATGGGAAAAATACTAGAATTAAGTTCTCTCCTAAAAATACTATTATTTACTAACTTATCCTAAGACTTGGTTTTTAATTAAAATAATACTATATTAGAATTAACTATACAAAATACTACAAAAAACACTAATAATAATACTAATGTAATTTAAAACAAAAAGGTGATATAAAGGTTTCTACCCTTCACCAAAAATAATGCTACTAATGATGATAATAATAATAATAATAATGGTTTTAATAATAATAAAATATTAGTAATAATAATAATAATAGTAGTAGTAGTAGTAGTAGTAATAATAATAATAATATAAGCTTAAAATTACAAGGTGGGGTTTTTGACCCTACCTCCAAATAATGAAAGTACTATTCAACAATATTAATAATAATATTACTTAAAATAATAAAGATAAAGATAATATTAATATTAATAATTGTAAAAATAGTAATAATGATACTAAAATATATATATGCAAATCCTAATTATAATTTAGGGTTTTGGACCTCCCTGGATAAATAATAATAATAATAAAATAATTATACTAATAATAATATTATTAATAATGACAATAAACTTATAATAATATAAATAATTACTTATAATTCGAAACTAACCACCTAATTAACTCAAGAATAATCTCGACCCTGCCAATAAAATTTATCAATAATATTACATCTAATAATAATAATAATAATAATAATGATAATAGTTATAATTGAATAACCATTAAAAATTTAAATAAAAATAGAATAAATTTAAATAAATAGAAAAGAAGGGCTGAGAGGGTCTAAGGTTTCACCTTAAGTTAGCGGAGATGGGTGGTACCGACGATGGTGCATGGAGGTGGCGGTGGTAGCCGGAAAAGAGGGCTAAAAGGGAAAAAGATGAAGAAAAAAAGGGGAGGAGAAGGGGAAAAGAGACAAGAGGGTTATGGTTTGGTGGAGGAGAGTTAGTAGAAGCTTTTGGGTGGTGTAGAAAGCAGCAGAAGTGGTGGATGTGGTGGCAGACGGTGTTTCAAAGGTTGCGGGGTAAAATGTTTAGTTAAATGGACAGGGAACTTCTCATGGCTGTGGTGGCTCATGCAAGAAGAATCGAAGGAGATGGACAACTTAGTTAGCTAGAGGGCGGTGCAGGGAAGATTTTGGTGGGCAGAGGTGGCAGCGAAGTTGGCTAACAGCGGCGAACGACTCATTTAAAATAATGGTGGTGCACAGGTTAGCTCTTAGGATTTCGGGGAGAAAAAGTTTTGAAAGCACCTATACCAGGGGTATTTATAGAGCTTAGATGGGATGGTAGGGTTTTGGAGGTCGGCAGGAGGGTATTGGATGCTAGGATTGGGGTGGCCGACGATGTTAATCGGTCGGCAAAATTTTTGGTCGGATCGAACCTTCACGAAGGAAAAGGGAGAAATCGAGTGAGGGATGAGGGAAATCGATTATACCAACCTGATCTGCGAGTCAAGGGGAAGATAATGAGGGAATAAACGGTCGGTCAAAACCTGCATGGTTGGCGGTGCCATTTTTGGACCTTCAAAGGCGCAACTTGATGACGAAGGAGGAAGGAGGAAGAAGGGGGGATGAATAGGAGGCCAGGGAAAAAGAAAAGAAAAGGGGAAGAATCGGTTGGCTGGCAACGGTTATAAGTCTTTTAAATGAGACGCGACGTCTTAGAGGAAACAAGCACAAAACGCAGCGTTGGGCTATCGTAGGAAGAAGAACGGTGTTGGGCCGCAGGAGAAGGAAGGAAAGAAGAAGGATTGGGCCGTGCTTCAGGCCCAATCGGAAGACGAGAAAAAGAAGAAAAGAAGGAAAAAGAAAGAAAAGAGAGAAAAAGGAAAAAGGAAAATTTAAGTGACTTGGGGTTAAATAAATTTAAATAAATTAATTAGAATATTTTGGGTATTTAGAATAAAATATTTAAATAAAATAATATTAAATTTCCTTTTTAGGTTAATTTAGAGTTTTTAAAAGTTTTTTTCCTAAATTCTTTTTTAATTAGCAAAAAGCCCAATTTTTCCTTTATAAAAATATTTATAAATTCTTATTAATTTGCCCTAAATAAATCCTTCCTATTCCAAATAAAATAATTAATTATATTAATTCCCCAATAAATCCTTATTTAATTATATTTCTTAAAATAAATATTTTTGGGGCATTTCAATCATCCCTCCTACCTTCTTCATTATTATATTCCGACTCTGTCTCACTATGCCATATCTAACGAGTGTAATTTGTATCAATTCCATAGACAAACTAATAATCTCTCATATCATTAGCATTGACATGTTGAATATAAGCACAATTTAAATAAGGAGAAACTTCTCTACTAGCATCTTGAGCATATTCTACTACAAACTTAATGAAAAATTCAACTGCTTTGTCATATTCTCTAGAAAAATGATTTGCAAAATCCATTTCTGATCCATAGTTTTCCAATCTCTATGTATCTCACAAAAAAAATTATTACAAATCAGTTCATTTCTACAAACTAATTCACATATTGATAATGCTTAGAAAGAGTTCATATTTGTATAATGTATTTCATACTATTTTGAAGTTATATATATATATATAATTCCAACAATGTTTCCACATCCTTTACCAATTCAAAAATTGCTCATAGTTAGAAAAAATTCATATTTCTATAATGTGTCATGTTATTCTGTTGCTATATATACAAACTATTCCAATAAGAGAATAAAAATATACTAATACACAATTTGTTCTTGCTTAGAAAGAGTTCGTATGTATATACATATTAAAAATTTATACAAGGGTTGTAAATTCAAAAGTAAATATATACTACGCGTGTAATCCCCCAAAATTTTAAAAGTCTATAATTTAATAAATCACTTTTATTTGGGATAACTTAGCTTTTAAACTTACTTAATTTACTTATTTTGAGGATTTTACCTTTTAAATTTATTTAATTTAATTATTTTGTAAATTTTTAAGTATATAAAATTAGATGTGAATGTGTAATAAATTAAAATAAATAATTTGCTATTTTATCACACTCATTTTATTTAAATAACATTTCAAACTAATATTTTCCAAAATTTACCTTTTAAAGCAATATATATATATATATATATATATATATATATTAAAATATTTTAAGTTAAATTGTAAAAATTTATTTATCTACAAAAATACTAAAACCTAATTTCCATAAGTTATTCTATCTATTTTATTTTTTTCCTTTTTTTTTTCTCTCTCCTTCCTCTCTTTCTTCGTTCCCATTTTTACCCTTGGTTTGGGCCAGCCTGTGGCCCAAACTTCCTTTTCCTCCCCGTCCCGTGCTCGCCAGGCCCAACCACCAGCCCAAGTCGCGACCCTGAGCCTGCACCCAACCGCCGGCCGGTCCTCTTCTTTTTTTTTTCTTTTCCTCCCCTGGACCGCCCGGTCCTCCCCCTTTCCTTCTTCTTCCCCGACCTACGGCCCAGACCTACGATACCAGCCTGCAACCCCGACTCCGCCGGTAGCCACTAGCCAACGACCAGCTGTCCTCACCTACCCCTCTCCCTATCATTTTCTTCCCTTTTTTGACCCCGACCAAGCCCATCTCTCCCCTCCCTGCGTGTCCATCTCTTTCCTTTTTCTCTCCCCCTCCCCGACCTAACCTGCTATGGCAGGACTACACCGCCTGCCACCACCGGCCTGTGGTCCTGCCTCACCTGCCCCGCGTGCCCTCTCCCTTCTTCGTCGTTTTTCCCCTCAATTGGCCTATAAATACCCCCATTAGCAGCTTGGGTCGAGATTTCTTTTCACAGCCCAGAAACTCCAGCTGCTCGCTGACGCCCTATCATCCCCTTGTTCCTCTACTGTCAGCGACCTCCACCGTAAATTCGCCCACCAAGACCTTCCCCGCACCACCCTCTACAAAACTGAACCACCATCATCCCCTATCTCGCCCTACACGTGCCGCCCTAGTGGTGCAAAGTCGCCAACCCGATCAGCCCTCTCCAGCCCTTTGCTGCCCCTCGCGTCGCCTTCCACCGATGATCCAGTCGCCACCAGCACCTCCTCCACCCTCCAAAACATCCAGGAAACCCTCCCCTACCTTCCCATACCATCATCTCCCCCTGCCTCCTTCTCCTCTTACCTCCCCCATCTTCCACCACCTCCCACCACCTTCGGTCGCCACGCCAACCACCGTGCGCCACCACTCCCAACCACACCACCACCTTCATTCTACCCCTCTTCACCTACTACACCTTCCTCCATCTCAAACATCCCTCTACTCCCTCTCTTTTAGCCTATATATTGATCTTTCTCTCCACCACTGCCGCCGTCGCTGCCACGCGCCGCCGCCGGTTCCACCACTGACCTTAGGTGGTTCTCCAACTTCCCCAGCCCTAAACTATATTTTCTATAAGTGTTAATAATTTTATTTAATATTACTAGTATTATCCTTAATATTACTATTATCATTATTATTATTATTATTATTAATGTTGTATTATCATGGTTATTATTATTATTATTACCATCAGTTATGTTATTATTATGTATCACCCTTATTTCCTAACCTAATTTTAGAAAATACTTATAACTAGGGTAAACTAATTAAAAGGCTACAACTTTAACATTAACATGGTTATCATTATTGTCATTATTATTATTATTATTATTATTATTATTATTATTATTATTATTATTATTATTATTATTATTATTATTATTATTACTCAACATAACTTTATGATTTTCCTAACCAATAATAATATTATCGTTAATAATGGTCTACAAATTTAGGGTTATTATGATTAAGACTTTTTCGCATTTACTATTATTATTATTACTAACCTCACTAGTATTCCTACTATTATCACTAATGCTAGCTATGGCTTATTATCATTATCTTTACTATTATGGTAAACATTTTAACCCTTATATTACTATTACCATTTTTATTGTCATTGCTATTAGTATTATTATTAATTATTAATATTATTATTAATGCCATTACTATTATTATTATTTCTACTTAACCCAACTTTATTTCTATTATTCTTGTTATTATTACCATTATCATTATCATTATTTCCTCACTAATATTGTTAATACTAACTTTGTCCTTTATCAATTTTATTTGTTAATATAAATATTTGGACCCTTATATTATTATTATTATTATTATCATTTCGGTTACTATTATTATTGTTGTTGTTCTTATTATTATACTTAACATTATTATCATCATTATTATTACTATTTTATTATTATTATTATTGTTATTTAAACCGAAGTGGGCGTATTACCATTTTGTTGTTAAAGAAGAAGAATACTTAAGCCTTAGTATTTTTACTATTTAATATTCGAATATTACTAATATTATTCCTAATGCCTTGTCACTAACATTATTACTATGGTACCATTGTTAGTTATTATTATTATTATTATTGTTATTATTTTATTTCTATTATTGTGACAAAAACATTTGAACCCTTATATTATTATTATTCAAAATATAACTTTTATCATTATTATTTTTAGGAATATTCGTACTATGTTGGTATTGCAATTATTATATTATTATTTTAATTCTAACACTATTATTAAACTTAGCCTTAAAAACGCTAGGGTTTCTATCACTATAAGCATTAGCATCACTATTAGTATTACTATTATCACTACTTGGCTATAGTGCTATTATTAGAAGAATAAAGCTAATAGGTTTAATAATACAAGTGTATCAATAAATATTAAAATAAGCATATTTCGACTAGTAAAATTTAGTAGACTATTTATAAGATAAAAACCCTAGCTTTCGTGTACTACTATCTTTAATAATAATAATTCTAATCTTAGACTAAAATAAGGAGTGATGGGACTTTTGAGGGAAACTAATACTTAGTATTTTTCCTTTTATAGGTGAATCAAACTAAAACCCTACAGAGTTGTAGGAGCATGCTCCAAGCTCGGCGTCGCTTTAGGTAAGGATGTAGCTAAGGCCCATGTGTGTTATGGGACTTGTATGCCTTTGATGCTTTTTATTTTATGTTATATTATGTATCATATGATTTTCCTTAACTTGTCTTATGTGTAGCGCAACTTGGAGTTGATGTATGTTTTGTATGTGTTCTTATGGCATGAGTATGATATGTATATGCAGTGGCGGAGCCAGGATACAAATTCCATGGTGTCCTCACGTGGAATAAAATCTCTACACTAGTCATCATTGCTGCAATAGAAGAAAATATTTGGGTTGTAAAGTGGTTTTTCTGTCATTTTTCTTTCTAACAGATAGTTTTCTGGACTTCCACTTTCTTTTTTCTTCTAAAGAAGTGGGTGCTCAAAGAGCTCTATAGAGAAAAAGCTCAGTCTTGGGAGAAATGATGAAAATTATGAGTTCGGTAATTAACATTTTAGATGAACACTATCCATACATAATTAATAGGAGTGAATCAACATTCAAAACCAAAAACCTGAACTGTATCATGCATGGGCATCCGAGGAAGTGGCTTCACCTTTTACCCCTTCAAATCCATAACGTCAGCAATCAACAGGGTTCCCTTTCAACAATAACATTAACAAACCATTAGACAAATAAATAAATAAAGCATCTCAGGAATGGGGCCCTTCTAGGAAGACAATTCAAAATACTAAGCAAACTTCAAACATACTAAACAAGATACCTTGATGGCTTCTCCCACCATTTGAGGTGAAAGGAACAAACCCTGAAAGAAAGCTAGCATCACATCTCCAAGGGTTGATCTACAGTCAGTTCCAAGCCCAGGAGCAGACAATCGAGCTGCAGCTGCTTCGACCCATTTCCCCTTCCCAGCAACATACCCACCACATGGAGCAATTGTTCCAACATGATTCTTTATCAAACTTCCAGCAATGAGATCTGCACCCTGCCATCAAATCATACAAGATTATACAACGAGAATTATAAAATCAGGAAGATAGACCTAATCACATACCACCATTGGAGGTTCAATAGTCTCCATGAATTCACCATAGCAGTTATCCACCACGACCAAGCAATTGGGATTCTGTTTCTGCACATAGATGTGATGTTAGCTAGAACAGATAAACTATTTCAAGAAAGTCAGCTGACAAATAGTAATACTAGTTGAAGAAAGAATCCCATAAATCATATTTGCTAGCATATCATAAGGTTTTCTTTTTCTTTCTCCAGAAAATATTTTTGAAATTTTTGCTAAACTCGTTCTAGCTAACTTTGAATACCAAATTTTCTTAAAAAAACAAAATCTTATACAAATCCCAAACCAATGGCAACTTAGATTGGCATGAGAAAAATATTATCCAACCCATCCCCTTTTCGCACAGTCTAGCACTAAAACAAATAAGTAACAAATCAAATAGATCAGAATGATAACACTTTGACCGTCAATGGAGCTTCCAAGTTCCATTAATTACCTTCTGCAAAATGTTAGAGCTAATAAATCTTTGCAAAACAAAATTTTATCTAATTACATAGATAATTTAACAAAACAAAATCTTACTTTGTAGGCTGTAGTTGTCGACTGTGGTGGGCTGTGGGCTGGCTGTGGCTGGCTCCTGGCTACTTGGATCGGTTTGAAATTTGAAGAAGGCAAGGCAATGTTGAGGCAAGTAGTAGGAAGTAGCAGTAGCCAGCCAACGAAAAATACTCAACTGCAGTCTGCAGAATAGAAGCAAAGCAACAACCATTTTCAAGTTTAGTTTCGGATAATTTTACCTGAAGTCTGAAGATATGTATAGAAATAGAGCGAGAGAAGAAATGCGAGAAACAGAGAAAAGAGGGGTCGGACTTTGGAGACCAGGCCACACTCACAGTCACAAAGGTAGCCGCTGGAACTTGGAAGAAGAAGAAATGGCGGCATTCAGAGTTCGGCGAGCAGAAACGGTGAGCTCCTCCCATCCTCCGGCAGTGTTTGTTGTCGGCGTGCGTCTTCACTCACTGGATTCTGGAGTGGATTGGTCGAGACTAGAGAGAAGGAGCTGGAGAGGGTCGAACATCGAAGTCAAAGGCTCAAAGCTACTGGTGGTGTGCAACAAGTTAATGGTCAAAGACTCGAACTTGAAGAGAAGTCCAGGAGGGTAAGGGTTTGGGGGAAAAATTTCATCAAAACGATGTCGCGAAAAAAATTTAAAACAAACGGACCACAGGACTTGAACCTGTGACGTTTGGGCAACAATACATGGGAACCACACCAGCCTTACCACTCATCCATTTTAATTGTTTGTATGGTGTCTTACAAACATTCTTTATATATAATACCTAAAAATCAAGCAAAAATTCTATATTCCAGCCAAGGCTCCGTGGTGTCCCGGGACACCATGCGGAAGCCCTGGCTCCGCCACTATGTATATGTGGTGATTGCGGTGTGATATGATATGGCTCTCTAAGACATGCATGTTAGGACAAATGATATTATGATATGGGAAATGAAAGGATAAAAAGAAACAAATGGGAAGTGAGATGCTAAGGGGGATATGAGGTTGACCAAAATGAACGAGAGATGAGAACCATGCATGGAAATTCTAGGGTTTGCATGAGGACTTTGAGAGTTTGCATGGAGTGGATAAATCTTGCATGGGGATGATATTTACGTGAGAAAAGTTGATTTAGGGTATTAATAAGCTAAGGGGAGAGTTGTGGAGTGATTGGAGACTTGGGATGAAAAATAGTACGTAGGTTGGTGTAAGGGTGTATAAGGGACCCGATTAGGGTTTTTGGAGGAAGTAATACTCTGGAAATTGTGGAAGTAAAAATGATTAAGGGAAAGTGGAGTATGGGTTAAGAAGGGGGATTTATTATGTGAGGGGTGAGTATGGGTGCCATGGGAGAGAAGGAATGTTGAGTGAGAAATAGAGATGTTACTTGTGGGAGAAGAAAGGTACTAAGGTTTTAAGTGGCCAACTAGGGTTTTTTCGGTCACATGTGGGATCAAGTGGTAAAGCGATGTGATTTGGGATTGGATCTAATGAGTTAAAGTATGGGGCAGTAAACGAGGTAATGGTAGAGTAAGTGAGAGAGGGGGGTTGGGCCACATCGGCCCAATTAGGGTTTTCAAGGGAAAACCCTAGGGGGTGATAGGAGGTGGAGTTGATGTCATAAGGTGTTGGGTCTAACCCACACCTGTAGGGGTTGACTTTTTCATTAAAAGGTAAGTTTAAAGGGAAATGGATGTCGGGGTGTGATAAGGGGCGTAGGAGTCTCAAGATATGGGACGAGCTCCCTTGGGGGGGGATAGAAGTAGAAGGTAGTTGATATGCATGTCAAGGGTGGAAAGATTTATCTAATAAGACACGAATAAGATACTAATTACTTAAAGAGTAAGACTGTTGAGCCGGGCCCAGACCGATCCACTGGCATAATAGTGGCCAGGTGCCAGGGTGCCTTGGAGACCGATCCACCGGCTATAATAGTGGGGGATCCCGATCTCAACAAACCAAACATTATGTTGTAAATGAATCATGGGAAAGCTACTACATACTTACAGTGAAACATCATGAGAGTCGGGGCCAGACCGATCCACCGGCATAATAGTGGCTAGGAGCGTTATGCCCCAGAGACCGATCCACCGGCATATAATAATGGTTAGGTGCGTTCTGCCCTATAAGTGACCGATCCACCGGCTATAATAGTGGGGTTCCCGTACTCGCATGGATTAATAAAAATTATGGTGTGAAATGACTACATTTAACAGAGATTCAAGAGGAATTGAGTCTAATTGGACCATAGCCGGCCTTCATTATCTGGATTACTACATGCAGCTTATGTGAATGTGCCATGTACGCTATGTTGTATGTTTGTATGTTTGGCCTTAGCGCATCTGTTACCTTACTCAGTACGTAGCGTACTGATCACCCGTTTCATGGGTGCTGCTCATTCCCATGAGCAGAAGACCCATCTGAGCTTGTGCAGGTAGGGGATGATGTCTTCGATGCTTACGACACCTTCGAGGCATCGGGTGGGGTTGAGCGTTGAGCCTAAACCTGACTTGGGGATCGAGAGCGACTCGGCCGGACTCTGTTTCCTTTATTTGACCTTGTATTATCATATTTAGTTGTGTTATCGTACTATGCTTTATGTTTTGAAAAAAACTCTAGCCACGTACCCTTTGGTTTGTAACCCTAAATTGCACTATGATTTCTGTATGACTTGTGTTTTATTAATAATTCGTGTTTAATGTTAACTTTACTTAGCCTTAACACTTAGTACTGGAGCGGTAAGAGTGAACTGATCTGGTACTAAATGTGGCAGTAATGCCCCAGAATTTACGGTTTTATCTTTTCGCTTCCGCTAAACCCTTTTAATTAAATGAAATTTTTCAATAGTAAATTTGGGGGGGGGGGTGTTACAACGCGTTTAAAACAATACCCAAAAACTAAGAAAAAACATAAGGCAATAGCAACAATATATACATCAAAAGGTTGCTATAATCCAAACAACTAACTAACAACACCCCTAACCATCCTATGAAATCTATCGGTAGCCTTGCCTAGGCTGACTAGAACCCATCCCTCTTAGAGTCCACTCATCTCAATATATCATCTGCTCCCTAATATCATCAATAGAGAGTTCGCTGACAGATACTCTTGGGTAACTCAGATAGATACTTGGGTGTACGTTATAATAAAACCTCCACTCATCATCTATGACTATCAACTCTCTAGCAATCCGATCATAATCCCTCACAAAAAACTCACCCTCAACAAATCTCAAGTGTGGTGCATCAATGTGGGTGACAAATAAATCAAAATAACTAGCTAATGCCCCTAACCGTGGCTTAATCTAAGGCAATGTCAAAAGCAAATGGTACAATTTGAAATAGAACGAATCATAGTATCACCCGCTAAAAAAAACAAAAAAGCTCCTTGTATAACCATGTGACATGACTCTAGAAATTTGAATCAGGTATCATGCACAAAGTTGCTGGAGGAAAGTATATAATAGACAAATGCACCATTTGACTAGTCCACTATCTATAAAAGAAAACAACCACTAAATCATGTTACTAAGACTATTGTCTAATATTTTAAATTATAAAATATATAACACACCACAATTTTTAATCCACTATAATCAAATCATGTGTCGCTAATGCTAGAAAAACTAGTTTTTTCATTAATATCAAAGGCATCAATATTGTCATGCATGCATAAACATATAGAGATGCAAACTAAAACCCATAACAACACAACAACACACAACAACAAAGGACAACAAAACAATAACATACATATATCATATAGACAATAATACATGTAATACCTACTAAATGGTTAACATGCATGTGTATATACATATTTATAATGAAACAAAAAGAAAAAAATTTATACCAAGTGAAGGTTCTCAGGCAGGGAGCTAAATAGGGAGGATTTCACCCTAAATTCGACGGATTTTATTTCATGGATACTTAAATAAATATGGACAAATGGATACGGATACGGATATGGAGGATGGAAAAATAACCCATCGGGTTTGGGTATGGATACGGGTATGGGATATCCATGCCCGTACCTATATCTATATCCGTACCCGTTTACCTAATATATAATTACCCTTTACCCTTAATTTTAAAATAAATATAGTATAAATTAATGTTAAAATTGTCATTTGGATTAATTCTAAATGGGTTTATCCTTTAAGTAATGGATTTATCTGCTGAATAATATCCATTAACGGATAATCCATCAGATAACGGATATCCAATGGATACAGATATGGATGTGTTAGTGGATACTCGTTCAGGTATGGGTACAGATTCATGTACGAATTTTTTTATCAGGTACGGATACAGATATGGGTATACCCACCCTGAACACTCCCTATTTACATCCCTATGCAGGAGCCACGAACGGTAGGGAAGGGTTGTGGTAGAGAGGTAGGAGGCTAGGCAAGGGTCGAATGAATGGTTTGAAGGGTCCTGGAAGAAAAGGTAGATGGGAAGTGTGACTTGGGCAAGAAATATAGAAAAAATACGATAACGATGAGAAGAGACAAAAAAATAGTCATCGACGAGCAAGATGAAGGAATGACAGGCGTAGAATGGCGAAATGAGGATAGTTGTCGGCAACACAAAGATGAGCATTGAGAGCAAGTGAGATTTCTAGTTTCTATAATAGATGTAAATGAGCGAGAGGGAAGGAAGGGGGTGTTTAATGCACTAGTTTTGATAATGATTAATTATATAACCATTATCAAAACTTGTTTTAATAACGATTCCAGAAATATCCATTATTAAAACTTGGCAGCATCTTAGTTTTGGTAACGGTTAATTTAAAACCGTTATCAAAACAAGCACTCCTTTTATTTTTAATAGCAATTAATATTCATAATCATTATTAAAACTTGTACCACATTTTTGCCCCCAAATTTTCACATTTTTATCAAATTTTTTGATCAAACTGTCATTTATGTGGCATCATTAATTGTCGATTCTATATTAATGCACCCATAATCTTATTAAAGACAACACTTGGGTTAAATCTCCAAATGAGCTAGGTGCCTAGGTCTAAACCCGAGTGTATGGTAAATGGTCAAATAAGTATGATGAATTCCTCTTTAGTGGGTGACTACATTATTTAACGGATTTGATTTAGGGGAACAATCAGAAATGCAAAGACTTTTAGACCAAAGTGATGGAATACTTCAAAAAATAATACGCTAGAGGACCATAGAGACTTGTGTTGGAAATTAGGGGCATTAAAAACCAGTTCTAACCAAAATTTTGTATCAGAGTTACCGGTTATTCTGGGTTCTAGTCCAAGATCAAATCTATATTCTAGTCTCCTATTTGGGCTTTGGTCCTATTTTGTACTATGCACATCCCTATCGATGGCAAGGAATCAATTTCATAATATTAATAAAAATGTTAATAATTTTATTAATTGCTATAGTCATAGCTATCAACATAGATAGATTAGCGTCAATGAGATTGTTGTACTCCAAAACACACATGAAGAATATATAATTTACTAATTTCAGTCCTAACCTTTCTTGAACTAGTAATTTTAGTCTAGACTTGGTCTGGTTTGTACCTATTTTGGACTATGCACACCCCTATCGATGGTAAAGAGTCAATTTCATCATATTAATAAAAATGTTAATAATTTTATTAATTGCTATTGTAATAGCTATCAATATAGATATAGTAGCATCAACGAGATAGTTATACTCCAAACCACACATGGAGAATACAGAAGGAGGCTTAAGTCCTTTTTTAGTCATGAACATGTATAGAAATTTTTGAAGTATCATCCAAAATGGATGGTAATGAAAGAGTGTATTGGGAAATGTTCCACGTCTAAGTGAGTCAATTTTTTAGAGTTAGGTGTTTACACTAATTCATCTACTAATAATACTTTAGATATTATAGTTCAATAGATATGACCTATGTGCTAGAGAGTGGCAAATCAAAATTTCAAAGGGAAGGAAAAATAAAGCAACAACTCAAATATGGATGTCTTATAAAAATCACATCAAAGAAAAATGAAATATTAGAGCAATAGGAAGCATAGATTAACTAGAAGGAGAATACCAAGGCTGAACGAAGGTGATTAAAGAAAAAGGAACTAGATGTGACTATAATTTATAAGGACACATCTAATATAATGGAACAATAGGTGACAAATCATCATCTCTTTTATACAACAATAATAAGAAGGAAGACATAATATCATTAATTTAATTGTATTAGCTATTGTAGTTAGTAGTTTATCTCAAATATTTAATTAAATAATATTGTTGTAATATGTACATGTGATATTGTATCATTTGATTCCCTCTTATATTTATCTGTTATGGTATTATCGTATCAATAGACCCAAATCAAATATGGGTGTATGTAATATTGTATTGTTCGATTACCTCTTACACTTATTTGTCATGGTATTAACATATAAACATACCCAAATCAGATATGTGTGCATGTGATATTATACCATTTGATTCCCTTTTATACTTATTAGTTATGGTATGGTATTATCATATTAGCATACCCAAATAAAATATCTGTGCGTGCGGTATTGTACCGTTTGATTCCTTCTTACATTTGTTTGAGATGATATTGTCATATCAATAGACCCAAATCAAATATGTGCTTAAGTGATATTGTATCATTTGATTCCCTTCTACACTTATTTCATGAGGCCTATAAAATAAATAACTCTTCTACATATACACTAACAATCTACCTTCCCTAAAATACAAAAGGAAAACATATAATCACTCTTCTCATATATTATTCAAACAAATTTTCATACTTCTCAACTAATGATGTCAATTAATTCATCCTTTGATGATTCAACAATACTTGAATATGTATTTGTTGTTGACGTAATGAATACAATGCTTGAAGTTTATATGGTCTAAATTGAAAGGGCCAATCGCAGTACAAGAAAATGATGAGTCCACATCGAACAAGGTCATGAAGAAGGTCATCAGTGATTATATGATGATTATTTATCTAGTAATCTAACATATAACGAAACATAGTTTCATCATAGACTTAAAATGAGAAAAATACTTATTTCTTCAGTTTTTTGAAGTAGTTAATAATCATTATATGTACTTTTAAGGGATACACAACGCAATTTCTAGCAAAAAAATTTCCACATTATAAAAATACACAGCGTCGATAAACATGCTTGCATATGGATGGCTTACTTATTGCATAGATAAATATGCATGCATTGGAGAATCCATAACTCTCAACTACCTACGGTATTTTTCTCAAGCTATATATGGATTATTTACTTCCCAATACTTGAGAAGGCTAAGTGTTGATGATGTTCAATGTCTCCTTGAAATAGGTAAAAGATGTGGTTTTCCTGTATGATGGAAATTATCATTTGTAAGAATTGGAAGTATAAGAATTGTCTCGTTACATGGAAATGTCAATTTTGTTGTATTGATCATGTTGTTCTGACAATCATGTTAGAGGCAGTTGCATTTCAAGACATTTGGATATGAAATATCTTTTTTAGATGTTCTAGATCAAATAATGGTCTTAATATTCTTGCTTGATCACTAGCATTTAATGGCATTTATGAAGGATCCGTGCCAAAAGTTTGCTATATGGTGAATGACCAAGAATATCATCTCGGATATTATTTAGTAGATGTCATATATCCATATTAGCCAACATTTTTTAAAACCATACATAATACCCCATTTTTTTTATCTAATCCTAATCATAATTAATTTATATTTTAACCTAATCTAAATATAGGTTAATTGACCATTTTATTTTTACCCAAATTTCTCAACCCTAAATTGAATCCTAATTCTAATTTTTAGGTCATAATATATATATAGTTATCCTAAACCTAAATCTATAATTGATAGATAAAATTTTAAATTTAATTCCCTAAAATAAATTAAACCTAAACTTAAAAATTTTCTTTTTCCTTATTCCTTATTCTTTTTTCCTTCCTCTTATTTCTTTTCCTTTTTTCCCTACTCCATTATTGTAACACCCCATTTTTACTGCTAAAAATTTTCGTTTTGCGAAAGCATTAATTACCAAATCAATGGGTGTTATCGCCACACGTAGTATAAGTCTGGCATCCGCTATCATTCTTATACTGAGTGCTAAGGCTAAAATATTTCTTTACTCAAATAACATGATGACAAAAGTCAGAATATAGAGAATAATAGATGAGTACAATACTAGTTAAAAGTAACATCAACAGTCTATTAAAACTCAAGAGAGAAAATACAGGAGGACATAAAGTCCAAAAAAATCGGAGACCAGATAACAGAAGAGACACCGGATAATCCTACGCCCTCAAAACTGACTGACAACTTTCAACTGGACTCGAAAACCGACCTGCAAAATCCACTGCCCATTGAATAGACAGGGCCCCACAAAAATGAACCCTTCAGTACTACGGTACTGAGTAACCCTTTATACTAAACTAATATTATAAAACAGTATGGAACACATGCAAGGCATACAATTAACATTGTATAAGACATATACATTCATATACGAGGATTGAGATAAAATAATTATTTAGATAATAAAACTCCATCGAGGACACGTACTACTCATATTTATTCTTCTGAAACAATTGAAATTACCTAATAAACAACTTAGAGATACTATCTGAAGCATGATTAGAAGAAAACCCTAGCACAATAGCCATAAGGCATCATGACAATACATGGCATAAACATTAATATATACATGCAATGATTCAGACACAGTAATCATAACAAATAAACAATAGTCACTAAACTACCTACTGTTCATGCGTGCCTATTTAGAATATAATAACACTTATCAACTAAGCATCCCAAGATGCTCTCTGAAACAATAATCAAAACCCACTTTACACCACAATCATAAGTTCATAACCTTTACAACATAATTCATGTCTCAGCATTAACCCCAACCAATTACATAACATCACATGTATGTTCACAGGTAAAATATACTCAGATCCCTAACATTACAGGTACAGTATAATAAAATATCTAACGTCACAGGCATACTTACAAGTACAATATAATAACCAATTATAGAACATCATAGATATACTTATAGGTACAATATAATAAAACCCATACATCACAAGTCTACTTATAGGTGTAGTATAATAACTAAATACATAACATCACAGGTATACTTACATGTACAGTATAATAACATCCATAACTTCATTAGTATACTTACAGATACAGGATAACAACATACGTAATGTCATAGGTATGCTTACAGATACAATATAATAACCAAATACATAGTGTCATAGGTATACTTACAGGTATAGTATATTAACATCCATAACCTCACATATATACTCACATATATAGGATAAAAATATACATAACATCACACGTATACTTACAGATACAGTATAATAACCAAATACATAATGTCACATGTATACTTACATGTATAGTATAATAACATCCATAACACCACAGGTTTACTTATAGGTACAATATGATAAAATCCATAACAACATAGGTATACTCACAGACATAATACTAACACAGGTAGGCACAAAGGCTGTTACCAAAACCATAGGTAGGCACAAAGGCTACTACCCGAAACCAAAGGTATGAACAACGACTGCTACCAAAACCATAGGTAGACACAACGACTACTACCCAAAACCATAGGTAGGCATAACAACTACTACCAAACCAAACCAATCTAATATCTAATAATAATCATTCCAATCAAATCATATCATTTCTATTTTTATTTACTTGAGGTGGATAAAATAATAACCCGGAGACATAACAGTACACCTGTCATATCGGTGCACAAGGCATCACGATACCCTCCAACCATCCAACTCAGAGGCATAACAACACTATGGTCATACTGAAGCATGAGGCACACAATACCCTCCTTACCTTAGACACATAATCTTTAAGTATCGATACCCTCTATAGGGCCCATAGGTCACCTATAGAGTAGACTAGGGCCTTATTGGGGCACAACCAGCACACCCGAAAATCAAACAAATCGATGACTCCTACCTCATCTCTAGGGTAACTATCCCTAGAGAGAAACCATTCCCAAACTCGAGGTCTTCCACTTTAGGTATTAGTATTTTTATAAGGTGATCACAGATAACATATATTGCATAATTATTCTCATTGCCATACTTATCCATTTTCATTTATTTTCAGTTATTCAAGTCAACCCTACGGTAAACGATCTAAAACAAAGTCAAAGTCAATACTAAGGTCAACCTACCAAAAGTCCAAGGCCATCCTATGTCCAATTATTCACATTTGGGCGCATTAGGCTGAAAATGACCAAAATGCCCCTGAGGCCAATAATTATCAGATTATCATTCATTTAAATACTAAATCTATTTTATTTATTAATTTATCATGAAAAGGCTAAAACACTATAAGTAAATTATTTATTACACGATTTAAATTATCAGATATGCTAAATGACCATTTTTCTCTTACCCAAGTTTCTACATACAAAACCCTATCATATACTTTTGAAATGTACAAAACACATGATCGCATAATCAACAACAAATAATACATGTTAGACATGATTTTTAGGATAAATATGATAATACAAAAAAATGATTAAATTTCCCCTAGGGCACACATCTATAATAATTATTCCAAAATTACATCTAAGCATGCTTAACCAATAATTTTATATATAATTATTTTACAAAATATATTTTTGTCATTAGAATCATTTTTGAATCATACTTTTGTACCCGAAATATCTTACATAAGATAACATACTTGTTTTATCTATTTTCATTATAATAATAATAATAATTAACGCATAATTATATCAAAATAAATTATGCTTAACATATTTCATACACCAAAAACCCTAATGTGCTATCACACAATATTTATCATTTTAGTAGAGTATAACGGTTACCTGAGTTCTAGCAAAAATATAAAATTAGCGGTATCCACTAAAATTTATTAGGTCCTGCTAATTAAATTTTCATACCTAAAAATAATACCACAAATACAGAATTAATATCTATCAGATAAAATAATAATTATAATATAATAATATTTAATTTTCTAAAATTACCAAATTACCCTTACATTTAACATTGGTACCAAATTCTCATGGGGAAAAATAATTCACTAATGCTGCACATGCAGCATGAGCTTGCACGAGGGAAAACAAGGCGGCTATGGGGAGGTTGGCTGGGCGAGAGAGTTGGCCAGGCAAGGTAGGGGGAAGGAGAGGGCGGCAGTGGGCGGTGGAGGGCAGCTGGTTGTGGTTGCAGGAAGGCAGGGCTGCAACAAGGGCAAAAGATGTAGGGTTGGTTGGTGGTGAAGGGGTGGGCTACGCTGGCAGCTCAGTGGAATGGTGGGATGGTGGGCTGCTCGGTGGTGGTGGATGCTGCTTGTTGGATAAGAGCAGGGAGGTGGATGGTGGAGGGGCTGGAGCTAGATGATGGTTGAAGGGGGGCTACTGGAAGGATGGTGGTCGATGGTGCTATGCAGGCTGAGGTGGCTACTAGGTGTTGTGAAGGGTGGTGAGGCTGAGGTTGGGGGTGCTAGTCGGCTGTGGGAAAAATGGAGGAGGAGAATGGTGGTCTGGGTTTGATGGTGGAGCTTCACTGGAGTTGGTTTAGTGAGGGAGTGGTGGTGCTACTGGTCGACGGGGCTGAAGGCAGGCGGGGGAAGTTGGGCGCTGGGGAGGTTGGGAGCTGGCGTGCAGTGACTGGAGTGCTGAGATTGGTGGTTGGTGCTACAAGAAGGTTGGTTGGAATGGTTGGTGAGGGAGTGGTGCTTCTGGTTGATCAAGCAAGATAGGGAAAGGGTTGGTTGCAATTGATGGGAGGGAGATGTAGAGGGGAGGAGGTATTGTGGTGGTGTCAGGGAATGGTGCATGGGAAGCAAACGGGGTAGGGAGAATCGAACGAAATAGAGAAAAGGAAGGGCTGGGGACTGTTTGGAGTGTGTGAGTGTGTGTCGTGAATGTATGTATATAGTGTAGAGGCTTGTTTGGTTGGGGGCTCGGGGAAGGGTACGCCGAAAGCAGTAGGGGGTCTGCTTGGGGAGTTGGGTTCTGCGTGAGGTGTAGCGTGCGGAAGTGTGTATAAATGTAGGTGGTGGAGTAAAGTAAGCAAATGAGGGTGATGGGGAGATTGTTTAGGGGGAAGGAACTGCAAATGGCAGAGGGAGAGAGAGTGAGAGAGAAAAATATTATATATATATTAAATTTAGTTCGGGTAAATTAGGGTATTAGATAGAAATATAATCCAGGGAAAAATAATCCGATTTAAGATAGGTTTAAATAAAATGGAAAAGATAAAATAATCAGGAATAAATTTTAAGAATTTATTTTGGGTTATGGGTCACGGTTATTAATAAAATAATTAGGATAATATTTATCGGTATAAAGTAGGATTAAAATAAATTGTTGATTTCTATCAACTTTTTAACCTGATTATTTATATATATAAATTGTCGTAATAATACGAATAATAATAACACTTTTAATTTTTAACCTCATAAAATAATAATTATAACTAATTATACGATTATTAATTTATAATTAACGTTTCTAAAAATGGGGTATTACAATTATTATTCTTTCCTCTTTCTTTTCTCCTCGGTCTACCAGCCCAACTCACATTCTTCATTCTTGTCTTCTCTACCTGGGTTGTGCCTCCAGCCTAGCCCATCACCCTTTTTTCTTTTCTTCCTTTCTTTTTCCTTTTATTCTTTCCACGATTGGTATCCCCCTTCCATTTCTCAGCCAAGCACCGTACATGCCAAATACCCTCTACACCAACCAACCCTTGCAACCTTACCCCGATAGCTCCGCCCCTACACCTCTGCTAGTTTTCCTGATTGCCCCTGTGTGCCTATCCTAACCCCATTCTTCCCTTTCGTACTTCCCTTCTTCTAGTTGTGCATGTATATACATATGCCCATGCATGATCTCCTTCCATCCTTTCCCTCTCCCATTTCTTTAGCTCTCCTTCTTTTTCTTGTTAAAGAACCCAACCAAACCTCGCCCATCCCTACTCTATTTTCTCCTCCTCACCACACTGTTTATTACAATCAACACAACTATCTCTTTCATTTCCCTTCACCTCCATTGAAGCCATATTCCCTTTCTCCTAGCCCAACCTACTCGTCCCAACACCACCACCCATCTGTGCCCTATTTCCTCCTCAATTGTGCCCATGCAACAACAATGTTCTACCTTCCTACTTTGTCGCCATTATCACCACCACCACCATTAGGCCTTCCCTTCCTCTTCTGACCCTTTCTGTTGTCACACCTCACCACAAACACCAATATTCCCCCCCGTTTTCTTGCTCTATGTGAGTCATTAACCATTTCCACTCCTTTATCCCAAGTGCTCCACCAGCCACCAAGCACCACCGATCCCAGCACATACCACCACCACATTGCTCTACCAACCATTTCTACCCCACAATTCCATTTCCTTATCCCTCTATTCATTGGTGCTTTGTTTTCGTTGAGGCGTGCCTGACCCGTGCACCCCTTGCGTGCTTAACATGTGTGTCACTCCTTGCCTATGTGCCATCCATGCACTATTTTATCCCTCTACCCACACACTCCTCACTCCTAGTGGTGCACCATTCTCCCTTAACCCGTGCACACTCTCATTTGATTGTGCCACCTTGAATATTGACGTGCCCTCTACCATGCACCACCTTTGCCAGACCTTATGCTTTTCAATTATCACCATTTTCCTCCATTTTCTTTACCTTATTTTCCCTAGATTAATTTTTACAATGTTTAATTTTGTGTATTTTGACTTCTAGGCGAGACTCTAGTGGTGTTGGAAGAGGAATCATATGCCTTACGTGTTCAGAGAACGGATAAATTTTTGTAAGAATACATGCCATAATTAGGGATTTTATGTGCAATATGTGTATATTTTTTATGATATCATTCTTGAAATTTTCATATAGAAAATATTATCATGATAATGGTGTTATATGATATGTGGTGTTGTAGGTTGAAATAACAAGTAAGAAAGTTGTGAAAGTATGAGTTTATGTATAGGTGTAGTATCTTCATATAATTGTCGCTATGTATTTTTATGATGATAGAATTTATTTTAAGTTGAAAATTCATTCACATTGATATTTGTAAAATTTTTGTGGGAAAATGGGTATTTTGGTCAATATCGGTTAAAAATGGAATATTAGGTATTTTGATATGATAAATGGTTTAAAATAAGTTAAGCATATGGAATTCTTGAAGTGAATATAAATGGTCTAATTCTAATAAATGAGAAAAATGGCTTCAAGTAGGAATAGTAACCCTAGGGTAGAACCATTATCATATGTGTAAAATGTTGGACTTTGATCTTAAATTTTGGATATGTTATTGATATTGGTCTGTTAAGACTTTATATTAAAGTTTGTGTTTATATAAGACTTATAGGAAAAGTTATAATTAATTTGTGAAATTAGGATTTTGTAGGAAAGGTGAATAGTAACCCTAAATGCAGGCTATTATTGCATATGTAAGACGTAAGAGTTAAAACTTGATTTTTTTGGTATGTTGTCAATAATAATACTTTAATGATATATATTGACTTATAAAAATTAGGGTTTCATAGGAGGGGTGTGGTCTTTTTCTTATAGAAGTGTACCGATATTTATGTGGTTGTGCTTTATATATTTCAAATCATTATGTTAAGATATATTATGTGATTTACATGTCTACATATGGGTATCTATAAGAACCTTGAGAAATATCACCTCGAATAAAATACACATTACTTAAAAAGAAAGATTACGTAAGGCGAGGCTGAGGTGCTGTATGTTGGTTCAACTGAACAATAATAATGGTTTAGGTATATTTTTTTCCTAAGAAGTACTCTAGATAATTCCACCAGTTTAATGATAGTAGTGTTCCTAGGCTCAATATAAACCAGAATATGATATTGAGATAAGTAATAGTTAATAATATATTAATCACTTAGAGTGAAATATTTTTGTGAATTGGGGTTGAGGTATTGAGTCTGTTCTACCAACTTAATAATATTGGCCAGATGCATTTATCCTAGGAAGTGCTTCAGGCCATTCCATTGGTTTAAAAATAGTTGCTAGGATCATGTTTCCCTAGGAGGTGTTGAGAGTTTCTATGAGCTTAATAATAGTGGTCAAACATGTTTTGCCCTAGGAGGTTTTTGTTTATGTTCTACCGAATTAAGAATAGTGGGTCCTAAACTCAATGTATTAATAATAGGGATTATAATTGTAACTAATGATGGGCTTTTGGAATCAGTAATATCTTACATTATATCATTGTGCTCACTTATACTTCCATATGATTTATGTTTTTTGTGTCACCTAATCATGGTTGTATTGTCACTTTATTAAATATGTAACATACTAATCATCCTTCTCATGGGTGATGCTCATTCCCACGAGCAAACCCGCATGATTTTGTAGGTGATTATTGAGTTCTACTTTTAATGTACTCATCTTTGGTGAGAGCTAATCTAATTGGTATAGAGTATGGTTATTTAGATCTATCTATCTCTTTATGGACTCTTAGTTACTACTTTTCATAACACATTTTTCTTATCTCTATTTCGTATCATGTATCATAATGGAATCAAGTACTTTTACCTTACACCCGACATGGACGAGGCATAGAAAGTGCCTTTTCTATGTTGAATGTGGCATGACACTTCTACATATTGTGTTTTGGCTTCCGCAATTAACTCTTTTAAATAAAATTTTCCCCTTCTAAACTTTGGGGGTATTATACCATACAATTTTTTCAAAAGTTAAAGAAAAAGTTATTTGTAGAGTGTCAGAAATCTGCTAGAAAAGATGTTGAATGTGCATTCAGAGTATTATAAGGGTATTTTGCAATTATTCAAGGTTTGTCACGCATTTGGAACATGGTGAAAATGAAGCAAATAATGTATGTATGTATCATATTACATAATATGATTTTTAAGGATGAAAGAGATACACATTTGGATGCTTTTCCTCCAAATATCTTTGACTGTGAAAATAATAATATACCACCTCTTAAGGTTAATAATGGCCTAATGGCATACATAAATTCATATCTTTAAAGAGTTCTCAAATTACAAATTATGTTTTTTCCCACCAACTTGGATTTGATTTGGTAGAATACATTTGACAATTTGGGACTGACAATTAGAGTATGTGATTATATTGGTTCTATATGTTCTAACATTTACTTACATTGTATTTATTTATGTTTCCGTAATATTATTGTACCGAACTAGATGCAGCTATTGTTAAGATAATATATTTTGTCTGTGTTTTTGTTGTAATTTTTATATAACATATAAATATATATTTTTTCTTTATATATTTTATTGATTATCAATGTCAAATTATAAATATTTTTTAACAATCTTAAGAATTCTAAGTAAAAAAATGGTCTTCAAAATTATTTGTAAACTTATGTTATATTAAATTTGATTATATAAAATTATTAATTGATATGTATATATTAATATATATTAAAAGTTAAATAATATAAAGTATAAATGATTGGTGATACAATTAATAAAAGGAATTAAGCATTGTAAATTTGAGATAGTTCATATAGAGTAAAGAATTAAATTTAAGATAAATTAATAAAAATAAGAAAGACGAAAGAGAAAATAATTGGATGATATGATTGTGGATTTTGTATTGTAAATTTATAATAGGAATATGGATGTTCTAATAATAGACACCTTTATCTTACCATCTTTGGCTTATTTTTTTCCACAACTTATCATTTACCAAATTGCCACACATCTTTCATTGATGTTAGCACAAAGCTTCTTATAGAAGTTATTTATGAGTTCCAAATTGAAATTTAGCATTTAAATCTTCTCATTAACTTTTTGCCACCAAACTCAAGCCTATAAATTTATAAAACCCATTTCAGCCTGTACAAATGTAGTGATGAAAATAAATAGGAGTAGGTCTTCAAGTTTAAATGTATCACTTTCATTTTATACCATATACTTTATTTAAGTTAGTCATTTTTTTAAAGAAAATAACATCTTTGTTTTTATTTGTTTGTTATACTGCAAAAATATCGACTAAAACACAACCCATCCAACTGATTATGATTACCAATTGTCGATCCAACATATGATAATTCATAAAAAAATTGATTTATCATCAACACCAACATGTATACATTTAATGAATAGTAACCATTTTTTTCTTTATATACATACAATTATATACACTATTAATAATGCAGATTAAGATATTTGAGATATTTTAGGTATAAAACTTCATGATCAACTTTACCTAGCAAAATACATCTATTATTTTTTATAATCAATTTTACATATATTACTAGAGAAGACATGGACTCAAGGAAAGATAAAATTTTTGGATTTTCATCCTCTTATATTGCATGTTTCCCAAAATAAAAAAAATAAGAATAATAATAAGTATTTTTACCACAAATAATGAGAAATCAAAGCAAAAAAGTATTAGTGGAAAAAATACATGAAATTTTTTCAAAATTAAAAATAATAATAACTAAAAAACTATAGTTATTACTTATGAATGAAAAAGGGAGCAAAAGATAAAATATATATGTCATATTATAATATATATATATATATATATATATATTATAATATGACATATATATTTTATCTTTTGCTCCCTTTTTCATTCATAAGTAATAACTATAGTTATATATATATATATATATATTTAAAAACATATAAAACTTGAACTATACAATTTGAGAGTGCCTACGAAAAGTAGGGATGGCAATCAGATGGGTTTTACTCGAAATCTAAAGAATTTTACTCAAAACCCAATGGGTTTTATTTATTGGATGTATAAATAGATATGGATATGAATAGGGTTGTTGATGAACTGAATCAAGCCAAACTTTCTTTAGCTCGATTCGGTTCATTAAGTCTTTTGTATGGCTTGAGTTCAGCTCGAGCTCGAATCGAGTCAAGTATTTGAAGCTTGAGTTTGGTTTAAAAAAAGCTTGTGAGCTATTCGACTCGATTTTAGCTTAATAAATAATCAATTACTCTTGAACAACCACAAGAAATGATTCACTGGTTCTGCACCACTGCCTAATTCTCATATAACATTTCTTGAAGCAAATGCTACCTCCTCTTAAAGAGGGTGCAAAAATAGATGTGGTCTTGGTCGTGGTTGTGGTTGTGGTCATGTGTCTAAAAACACATGGATTAACCCTAATATCTAGAAGAATACAGGAGGAAAATCCACAAGTATTGATACACTAAGAAAACCCACAAATCAAACTGACAGTAATTGTCATAGGTGTGGTGTAACAGGGCATTGGTCATGTACCTGCCGTACTCCCCCAAACTTGGTAAAATCATACCAAGATTCAATTAAAAACAAGGGTGGGGAGACCAATCTTATGGAAATTGGAAGCTCTAAAAATACCTACTTTCAAACATCAAAATTTCAGCAATATAATGAGGATTAGGATGAGTATCTTCCTGATATTTGATTACAGTCTGATGATCTCCTTTTCCATTATGAGATTGAGGGTAGAGATAAAGGACAAGAGAATCCTAAAATTCACCCTTTCAATTAACTCAAATTGGATCTATTATGATCAATTAAAAGATCAAAAGTGATGCATTAGCAGCCACATCGCCTATCATCATATGTAGATCTCCATCACTTGAAGATGATGGAAATCCATCTAAAGTGGTAATGTTAAGAAAATTACTTAAATTCAAACATGATGGATTTCCACTCTCATCGCCCATCACTTTGTGCATGAAAGTGATGAATCGGTGGTCTCATCGCTCATCACTACATACATATTTCAACACTTGAAGTTGATTAGAGAACATAGTGCAAACCTCCATTACCCTAAGTTAATAGAGGGCCACTATAAGTGGCTAAAGTTTTTCCCACATACCTAACGTATGGATGGGTGATTGCACAAATATAAATAAAAGCATGAAGATTCAAACCAATCTTATTTTTTACAAGCATATAACTGAGGTACAAAAAGGATATAATACAATTGAGGTGAAAGCCGAAAGCTTCGCCTAATGATTAATCGGTCTTGAAGACCATAAGCACAATTCAATCTTGAAGATCAAATGATTAAAAGGTAATGATGTGCAATTTTATCAAGGAGATAAAATAGTTGAAAGTTTTTCAAGACTTATATAACACTGATAAAGAAGATCATATGACATGAAATACCTCATGTGTTTTCTTATCCAGAAGATTAAACTATTTGGTGGTGTATATACCTTTGCACTAATTTTATTTTCACACTTTATATTTATGCAATTTTAATTCTTGTAATTTAGTTTATGTAATTTTAATTTTTGCAATATTTAAAATATTTTTTCTTATCATAAAGTAGTGATGATGGCTTTGTGCGTAATTTTTCAGCCACTTATTCATCAGACTATACACCTATTTTACAATTGGTAGTGGTCAAAACCTGCTATAGTCAAGTCTCATCTACTATCATAGTGGTTGGATTATTTACAATAGTATCCCAATTATATTATAATTTTAGTGGTTAGAGATATTTTTATAGTTTAAGCCTAAAGCTTCCTTTCCAATAAGTAGTTTGATAGTTGTAGCTCGATGCTTCCCATTCACTTATTAGTATAATAGTTGAAACATGAAGTTTTCCATTTGATATAAGTAATTAAATGGTAGAGGCTAAATGCTTCATGTGTTACAGACTTGAATATGATCTAGATGATCCTTGGTACATTATATTTTAAAGATGAAGTATTTTATGAGCTTATAGTTGACAAGAATGTACACGTCTATGTGCCGTGATAAATTTATTAAAGGGTTTCCTAATTTAACAATTGAATAACAAAATTATGCATGATATTGTACCTAAGGTCCTAGAGAACTTACTATGGTATATAAGTATTTGATGGTATTATTATCATCAAGATAGGCTAGAAGTAAACCCAAGATAAATGTACAATATATGTATTTGGTATATGTGAAAAATCAAAAGGTATCACTAACTAGAAGTTAGTACGCCATAAAATATTATCTTTGTGGCATGAGAAATGAGATCACATTAGTGCAAAAATGATAGGAAAGATCATTGAAACTTGTATGAGCACCCACTTAGAATCCTAAAGATTTATTTTTTTTAATTGGTGATCTCGTATAAATGACATATTATTCTTGGTAGATTCATAGTCGTGATAATGTAAGAAAACACAAAATCTATTATCCTTGATAGAATTCAACATATGGGCCATTTAAATTTACCATGGTATATAATGATTCATCAATGCAAGGTCACATGTTATATTTTACAACAAATATTATTGCATTGACACAAAATTGAATAACCATCTAATTAGGGTAAAAATGCAATCAATGCTTCAATATGGAAGCAAAATGACCTGGTAGAGTCATAGATTATGCATTTGATTCGTAGACCCTTGTTATTGAGGTCTAGAAGTGATATACCAATATACATGTAATGATTTTTTTGTATGTACTAATCGCATATCGCATTAACCCTTAAGCCAGGTTAATTGAGATTATTTTAGATGAGTCTTATGTGTGTCTATAATCCTCCATGAATATGAAATTAAGACACAAAGAAGGCTAGAAGTGTTTGTTTCCTTAGCCTTAGGGGAGAGAAGAGGAGATCGAGATTATAAAGTAAGCAATCACTTAGAAGATGTCTTCCATGAGATATAAACCCAAAGAAAAATCAAAGTGTATTTGATTATGCTTATGCTTTCTAGATGTAGCTTATCTACAATTTGTGTTTGTTATGGCCAAGAAATTATGAAACCAATATGTATTTTGACTAAAGCTCCAACTCACATAGAAGTCCTTGTGGTGACTTCAAATAAGTTAATGGTAAGTATGGTATAAATACAATAGAAGCATATGATATGGTTCCAAAGAGCTAAACCCTCAAAAGAGGAGTTATAATCCTTTAAAAAGATAGAAAACTTTCTATTTTTAGTTGACATGTCCATGTGCATAGAATATGAGAATAGATTTTGTTGGTAAATAAAATATCTATTAAGTATCCTTACACCCGTGAAAGGTGGTATTAGGTAAACATTAGTAATGCCTTTACTTAAATAGCTGCAACTGATAATGAATAAAAGTGATAATTATTCTCAATTCATTATGGGATTTTATTAGATAAATTATTATCAAATTAGAATAGTCAAATGTATCAATTTAATGAGTGTGATTTGTATGGACAAGAAGTCCAACATTTAAAGGTGCCAGACCAATTGGCTATGAGTGGATATTTATAAAGAAATGATTTAAAAGTCCATTTGGTGACACATGTCTTTGTACATAAGTCAGTTTTCTATCCCTGATAGTGTTTTATTGGTAAATTTTATAAATGTAAACACTATTAAAGTATGATTGTACATGCAAACATAACCATATGTAATATGAGATATGAATGAGACATACTAAGTTGAATAAATAAAACTATATGCTTTTCCTTAGCTATGGTTTTATCTTAATGGATTATCCTGGCAAGGTTTTTAACGATGCAGTATTTTAGGGATATACTTTTAAGGGGAAATATTGTAAATATCAGAAGATGTACATCCAATGGGGAGTATTGTAAATATTTTATTTACATATTGTGGATTTAAAATTTATGAATGTGTATTGTATTAAATCATATATTTCATACTCTAATTAGTACCATAAATCATAACAATTTTTCCATTATGATTCCACCCCAAAGTCTATGTATCCTCCACCTCCTTTCATACTTTTTAAATCCTTCTCAAAATGGATGTAATAAATGTGGATATTATATATATGGATATTGTGAATTGTATATGTAAGAATGACTCCATACATATAAATGAGTATAAGAAGTTTCATTCTCTCTTTCTCTCTATATAGTTCTATATCCCCTTTTGATTTTATCAATATTACAACATGGATGCCATTTTTATCATTTTTTTGGGTTGTTGCATCATTTTTCTTGAAATCATGTGTTGTTGTCCTTACTTTTTATAAATAGATATGAAATTGATACTACAATCTCTATCATAATAATTAGGAATAGTAAACAACATCAACAATATTAAATAGACCATCATCAACTAAATAAATAATTACCATCAAGTGAGTAGTATACATGTCGATACCACAAACCATCATCTAATTCTATGTTTTCATACAACATCAAAGTAAATACAAGTATGCAAATAAGAAGAAAATAATAGTTAGAAGTAGAATGCATTGATTTTGATATCGTTAAAATATATGATTGGAAGAGAATAGAAAACTAACCTAACAACTTGTGTATTTAATTTAATATTAAAAGTAATAATGTTCAATGATATAGTGCTATTGTACCATAAATCAATCATGAATAACCAAACATAATTTATAATCATTTTATTTCAATTTTTACATAGTTTTGAAAATTTTCCTTTTTATATTTATATAAACAAAATGTTTAGCATAAATCAATCCATTTGAAATTTATAATCTCAACCATCCATAACTAAACCTAGCTTGTCATCATTTTGTTTCTATTTTCTATGGAGATAAAAAGTTTCCATTATATATATATATATAATTTAGCAACACAACAAATTTGGTAATCTATTACATCTATTATAAAATTGGTAGCGACTTTTCCTCCAGTGCAAGAGTAGTCGAGTATCATATTGCTCAATTCGTTTATGATATTTGAATGCAATACTACTTTGATATAATTTACAGTTTCCCATCCTTTAATTTTATCAACAATTTATATTGAACACCACCACCACCCAATAAAAGAACTAAAGTGAACTAGAATCTATCTTCCAGATTTCAATATTTGAAGATCACAAATCTAATAGAATTAGATACAAAGTGCAAATACAACTATTTTCGAGCTATACACAATATAGCATTAGAAAATCAAAAGAGAAACATCATGTGAGAAAAGTAAAAATTTTATATGTACACAAAGCGCTTGTTAGTCATGACTCTTCCTTCAAATAGTAATAATTGGGCAATGAGAACTCCTCTTCATAGGTTAACACTTTGTCGTTCTCATCGTCCAGTATCTGCAATAAGATGCAAAATAAGTAAACACTTTGTTTTCCTCATCAACATACATAATACTATATGATAAACATCAACCCTCCATCTTCATGCACCACCCTTCTCATCAATAACAACCCTCCTCTTTACAAGTTCCCCATTTGTTTCCAAAATCTAGAAGGTCATATAACTAACCTAAACAAACAAATAATTGAAAAATTAAAAGCATAGATATAACTATTGAGCTAAAAATAATTATTTGGATAATTTCAGTCATAATATCTAAATTGCATATAGGCTATAGGAAATAATTTCTAACTTATGCCCAGCTTAAAGCACTACCTACAGAACAAATGACCAAGATATTACAATAATTTCACATTATAAGCACGATCCCATAAAGTTAACATAGAAAAATTACTATATTATCATGCATATTAAACATTCAATGGAAACATTTTGACATACCTTAGGAATTATTTTCTAATTTTTCCCCAGAGTTTTCTTTATTATCCTTATGATAGTAATTATTATAACTTGTAGAGCATCCAAGAAAACATTTTCTAAAAAAATAAAGAATAGACATGCAGTCAAATACAAATAATTTACGATATACTTTCTCCTTTTCCACATAAGCTTAGTTGAAAAAAGCTGCCTCAACATAGGATTTATAAAGAAAATATTGTATTTCACTACAAAATCATTCGATGAAGCCAAGCTCCCAGCCCTAATTGATGCAAAATAAAAACTCCTAAATCCATCGTGAACATGATATATACCCGCAATGAGGGAAGACGATCCCAATATCAAACCATGATTACTGTTGTTTCCATAAATACAATTCTAAAAAAAAGAAAAAAAATGCAAATCATCAATATAGTTCTATGGAAAATATAATTTAAGTAGAGAGTAAATGTTTTTGAAAATTAGAGAATAAAATTGAAGTAAGAACGTGAAATGAAGCATGAATTGAAATAAAAGAATGAAGATTCATGGTAAAGATAACTTTTTCACATCTACCTGCTAAGTAAACGATAGTAGAAGGCCGTAAATCACCATTGATCACTTCCTTGATTGCATCCTATAAGAATCATGGCAAATAAAGTTTCTTGTTTAAGAAATCAATGTCCATTACAACACAATATTAATGCATACCACACTTAATCAAGATTCTTGTGAGAGGAAAAGTGCTCATTGTTCACTGTTCAGTTATCAGTTTCAAAACTAGTCTTAGAGTTAACAACAAGTTCAGTTTTCCAAAGAGTTGGAGTTCTCTAATCTGTAATCATTGGCTTCTTTCCGAAGTTTTTCCTTAACCTTTTGATTTCTTTTTTCACATTTTCATTTGAAGAGTGATTTTTTCTTCTCTACATATCTCCATTTTGATGTTGCTGCTTACTTCTCGCCCAAGCCTCTCTCTCTCTCTAACTTTTTTTTGTGACAATGTCAGTTTTAGGTGGAAAAAACATGCTACATGTATTCTACTTATATATATAGAAAGATAATATATGTAGAGATTAGTCTCAAAACACGTTTGTTTGGCCTCACATAAGACATAAAAAAAAGACGGTAGCTTTTAGTAACAAGAACTAGGGGAGTTCCTAAAATTTCCAATTTAGAGTGCCTCTACAAATAATGGTCCACAACTCTTGAGTAGATTAGAATTTTGAAAATAAATGAAAATCTACCTTTTGTCTCTAAGCTAATGATTGATTCTCTGCGAAGCTTCTGGAGTTTCTTTTTATTTATTTATTTAAGCTTCTGAGATAATTTTCCATTGTATAAGTAGCTTCTCAATAAAATGCACCACTATATCGGCTCTTAGTCTCAGGGAAACTGTGGCTGCGTTGGGTAATTAGCATATTCTAAAGTAGATAGCAGATTTAAATCAAAATTAGAGTTGTCACTTGTAAACCTACTAATTATAGTGTATGGTAAATAGCGATTGAGATTAGTAAATTAAAAAAATATAGAGGTTTAAGAGGAGTGAGAAAATGCTAATTGTATAAGCATTTTCTAAATACCATTTATAATTCTAATTAATATTTATTAATATATCCTCCTTTTATAATAGTAAATATTCTACTAGAACCCACATTTCCCTCACCCTCCTCTTCTGACGACTTATCTCTCTCAACCAGGAAGCTGCTTCTCCTAATTTTACTACTAGTAATCCTCCTCTTCTAACTGCTAATAATTATTTATGCCACTAGTATTTCTTAGCTCTAAATTTTCTACTACAAATCCTTCTTGGTTTTGATTTTATAGAAACTAGGGATGTAAATGGGACGTATTTTATTCGAAACCTGATGGATTTTATCCGACGGATATTTAAATGGATATGGATAAAAGAATATGGATATGGATATGGATGATGGAAAAAAATACCCATCGAGTTCAGCTATAGATACTGGTATGGGATATCCATACCCGTACCCATAATCATACTCGTATCCATACCCATACTCGATATATAATTGCCTTTTTACCCTTAATTTTAAAATAAATATATTATAAATTAAGGTTAAAATTGCCATTTGGCTTAACTCTAAATGGGTTTATCCATCGGATAATAGATTTATCCGCTAGATAATATCTATTAACAGGTAAATGGATAATCCGTCGAGTAATGGATATCCAACAGATACGGATATGGATGTGTTAATGGATATGGATTCGGGTACGTTTACGAATTTAGGTACAAATTTTGTAAATGGGTACGGATACGTGTATGGGTATACCCACAGTAACCCACCCTGTTTCCATCCCTAATAGAAACAGAGAAGTAAAAGTACCCATTCTTTTTCTACCTCTGTCAGTCATATCTTCTCCAAACATGGTAATTTACTTCACCATTATTGTTTAATGTAGTAAGTGATTGGGGCGTTTAGCTTGTAAAACTTGCATGCTTTAAAAAAATGGAATGTGTTTGTATTTATTTTGCTAATACAAACTTAATGTTACATCACCTATCAAATTGGATGATCTAAGCATGGGATTAGAATTGTTGGATATGTGTTTGTATTTATCTTTCTTCTCACATGATTAGCCATGTAAAACCTCTGTTTTTCATCCCTATGTGAATCCAACCCTTCAATTTTGATTTCCGTGCAACCAACCCTAGCTTGTTCATTTGTTTCTCACATCCTATATCCCTCTAGTCTGCTAGTATTCTCTATTGCAACAACACCCAACCTTCATCCCTCCACCATGTTGTCCCTTTATTAGTCTTCAACCGCCTTAAAATTTCCCATTATTATTCTTTAGTTTTCCTTGATCCTAGCCTCTAAAACTCCCTCCTTACCCTTTATGTTCTCTTTAGTTTTTCTTTTTCCCTAGTTTCTACGACTCTCATTCTATGCTAGAACCTTGCATCCTTCCCTTCTTTACTTCGTTGTTAACCTTGCCATCGAGCCCATACGTTTTTCGCTTTTAGTTTGACATAAAATGCATCAATAGGTAAATTAATTAATTTTAATGAAAGAAATTAAAGTTAAATATATATATTTTTATTAGTTTTAATTTTATTAATTTTTAATTTTTATGGTAACAAATAGAAAGGTAAAAATATAAATAAATTTATCTTAATAACCTTCAATTCAAACAAAACTTATAAAACATTCATCCCAATTTTTCAAATTAGATTAATATTATTAAGAAAACATTTTAACATATTAAATATAATTTAATTTCATTCTTTTGATCTTGGTTATTTTTTAATATTTATCTTTAATCCAATTTACTCTAAACCAAACCGACCAAATACAACAATATGAGAAAAAAAAATTAAGGAGTGTCATTCTGATTAAGAACAAAATAGAGGAGTTCTCGGAAAACCAAAACACTTTGTTTAGATGAGAAGTTTATAAAAAATAAAGTTTAAGCTAAAATATGTTACAAATTTCTTCTCAAAATAATTTTTTTTTCTAGAACTACCTTGTTGAACCAAGCCTAAGACTTATTCTTTTTTATCTAAGATTCCACTTGAAAATAATAACATAGATTTAGCTTTAAAAGAAAGAATGCTCCTTATTGAAAGCTAGTGTCAATGACAACATACTTACCATTTGGGTCTAAGTAAAAAACAATGATTGAGATAAAGATCAATATTAAATAAGATGGTCTCTAAAAAAATATGAAATAAGATCAATGGTGAAGGCTTTTTTTTTGTTGTTGAAATGAACCATTGTCATTTTTTCATTATGTGTGGGGGTATTTATGGATCGAATATCCAATAAAATTCTTTGAATACTTGAAAGATTGAATATCCGACACTTTGAATATCCATAATTTTTAAATTAGATAACAAATAATCCGTCAAATATTTTGGAAACTAATAAATATGTCATAGATGAGAAATATTAGATAAAAAACTATCCCATAAAAACTCTCGATCAAATTTGATTCAATTTAAGTCTTAAATTATATTGTATTCAATTAGTAATTTTAAATTTGGTATAATATTTAAATATTTAATCAAAATAATAATTACAAAAAATAAGATTTACTTACAATAAATACTCTCATTTCAAATTGCACACACATATACAAGCTTATTGTAACACCCTCAAAGTTCACTACTAAAAAATTTCATTTCATTAAAATAAAATTAGCGGAAGCAAAATAACAAACCGTGAATTCTGGAGATATTACCGCCACACTTAGTACCAAACCGGTTCATTCATATCATTCTAGTACCAAGTGCTAAGGCTAAAGGAGAAAAATACAAATTACGAGAAACTCAACTAATAATTAAATCAGAGTAGCGCAAGTAAATATAATCCATCAAGTGGTGATTACAAACAACGAATACATTGAAATTATGAATTTAAAGGAGATAGAGTAAAACCTTAACGGTTGCGGATAGTTCCTTATGCTCTTTCCCGAGAGCCCACTTGAATAGCACCGAACATGACCTGAAAGGGGCACTACCCATTGAATAGGCAGGGGCCCCGTAAAGGGAACCCTTCAGTACTGCGGTACTGAGTAACCCTTTAAAAACGCACTTAAAAACAAGCACGCAATGTAACATATGAAATACTATTGCATTCGTACATAACCATAGGTGTAAACATGATATTCGGATCCATTATTCACACATCCAACAATTCGATCAGATATTAATAGCATATACGTAACATTCACTTTCGTACATTCGCATACTTAACAAGTCAACCAATTATTAATAGGCCATAATGAGTAATTGATACTTTAGGGCCTTAAGGCCATTAGTCCATCATTAATCAATCATCTTGGATTTTAAATGTTCATGTGAGTGCGGGAACCCCACTATTATAGCTAGTGGACTGGAAATACAACCTGCAAGGGACACTGCCCATTGAATAGGCAGGGCCCCCACGAATGGAACCCTTCAGTACTACGATACTGAGTAACTCTTTAAAAACACACTTAAAAGTAGGCATGCAATGTAACACATGATATACTATTGTATCCATACATAATGATAGAAGTAAACATGATATCTAGATCCATACATTCACACATCCAACAAGTCAATCAGATATTAATGGGGTATACGTAAAATTTACTTTCGTACATCCGCATACTTAACAAATCAACCAAATATTAATAGGCCATAATGAATAGTCAATACTCTTAGGGCCTTAAGGCCATTAGTCCATCATTAATCAATCGGCTCGGATTATAAATGTCCATGTGAGTGTGGGAACCCCACTATTATAGTCAGTGGAACGGTCATGTAGGGTAAAATGCTCCTGGCCACTATGATTTGCCGATGGACCAGTCATGCAGGAAAAAATGCTTCTGGCCACTATTATTCGCCGGTGGACCAGTCTGGCCCTGACTCACAAGGTGTTCCACTGTATGTAATTAGTGTCTTCCCCATGTCTTATCGTTTTTACGTTTGGTTTGTTGAGCACAAAATCCCCCACTAGTATAGCCGGTGGAACGGTCATGCAAGGCAAAATGCATATGGCCACTATTATTCGCTAGTGGACCGGTCATGTAGGGCACCCTGGCCCTGGCCACTATTATTCGCCGGTAGACCGGTTTGGGTCCGGCTCAACATCTTCCTCTTTAAGTGCTTAGTGTCTTAATCGTATCTTAATCAAAAGTATTTCACCCTTGACATGCATGGCTAACTATATCCGCACTTATCCTCCCAGGAGGACCCGTCCCATATCTTGAGACTTCTGCACCTCCTAACTTGCCCCGACCTCCTTCCCTTAATCCACTTTCTCACACCGGGAGCCCAACTTCTAAGTGTGTGGGTCAAGCCCACTCACTGCCTTACTCTAGGGTTTTCTCCAAAAACCCTAATCTGGGCCTATGTGGCCCATCCTTCTATGCCTTACACATCCCAAACTATTTCAACACCCTACACGTTACGACCCTTAGATCCAACCCTCACTTTCTACCCCACTCATTATCATTTATTTTTATTATTTTCTTCTTCTTTTTCCACCTCCCCACATTAGGGTTTCCTCCTAACCCTAGCTTGGTCTCCTACGCACCCTTATACTGTCCCATATACTATTTTTCGCCCGAAGCCCCCAGACACCCAAACGACACTTCTATTACCTTTCGCACATCCTGAGGCAACTTTCCATACGTAAAGTTTGCCCCCATGAGGACTCTGACCATCCCATGCAAACCCTCGATTCTCCCACTCTTTCATTTTATTTATGTCCCCTTTTTCTCATCCACTCATAGATCATAGATTATTTAGGTCATCCTTACCTACGTTAGCCAACTTACTTCCCCTTGGTTATCTTTCTCTCCCATTTCTCTTTTTCATGCCTCCATCCCACATCACCACATTAATTATCCTAGCATGCATGTCCTAAAGGGCCACATCACATCACATTGTAACTTACAACATATCCATATCAGCACATACCAAAAGAGGACACATGAATATACCTCTATTCCAAGCTGCATCACACATGAAACAGTAAAGATAATAGCATATAGAACACGACATAAAATTATATAGGACATCCACGGTATGTAGGACACATAGCACACACTCAGCCTTGGCTACACCCTTACTCGGTTTAGATTACTGAGCATCTCCCACACTTATTAGGCCACTAATCACCCTTAGCAATTGTTACACTTAATATATTTCCCATTTTGTTGGTTATATTACCAATTTTCCTATTTCATTTATTATAATTAACAAATCACCCATTAGTTGGTCGAATTTCCAAACTACCCTTCTTCATTATCCTAATTACCAAATTGTCCCTTTATTTGGTTAATTACCAAGTTACCGTACTCTATTATCATATTTATCAAACTACCCTTCTCCATTATCAAAATTATTAAATTACCTTTTAGTTATTTAAATTATCAAATTGCCCTTCTCTATTATCGTAATTACCAAGTTACTCCTTTCCATTTTCCACTTCACCCCTTTTATTTACAAAATTACCATTTTATCATTTTACTTTTAACTTCACCATTTTACCCCCTTAACTTTCAAAATTTACCATAACATCCTTTATTCACAAACTTACCATTTTGCCCTTTAATTATAAAATTATTAATTTATCCTTTAATTGCTGTTTACCCTTTATTCACAAAATTACCATTTCCAAAATTATTATTTTACCCCCTTACTTCCAAAATTACCAATTTACCCCTTACTTCTAAAATTACCAATTTACCCCCTTTTCAAATTACCACCTTACCCTTTTCACTTATAAATTACCACTTTACCCCCTTACTTCCGAAATTACCAATTTACCATTTACTCCCAAAATTACCACAATACCCCTTTACTTGACAAATTACCATCTTCCTCTTTACTTCCAAAATTACCATTCTTACCCCCTTATTACACCACTTTTATTAAATCAACATTACTACATGGAATAATAATATTAACACTCCCTTAACAATATCCAACTCCACCAACTATTATATTTTAATATAATGCTTATTAGCACCCACACATATTAGGCCACATTCTTGCACAAGAAATATTACTAAAATGCCCCTAGGCTCACAATAATATTATTCAAGCATAAATGGTCATAATAACATAATATGACATGGATAATTACTTAACACTTTCATTATTAATCAAGCTCTTCCCTTAAGCAACATTCCCACACATGGCATATAAACTAGCATACTTTCCTTTTTATCAATCAATACAAGAATATATATATATATATATATATATATATATATATATATATATATATATATATATATATATATATTATTAAACCAAAAATATCAAGCATAATAACATATTAAAAATCCTAATGTGCTAACATACGTATATACATGTATTTCAGTGGGGTTTAACGATTACCTTATATCCCATAAAAATCAAATATTACCGGTATCCCGGTTAAAGATTCAAGCTTTAAATAGAAAAATCAACACCTAAAAATAATATCAATAATTATTATATTAGAAATAAGAAAATTAAAGCATAAGACCTTATAAAATTTACTTAATGAAATAATTCACTTAAATATTATTTTACCTTAAAATTTCTAACCACAATAAAACAAGAATGCAGCAACTCATCTTGCTCATGTAGCATGAGCTGCATGAAAAAATAAATAGAGGAAGGCTCGAAGGGGGGTGAAAGGAAAGGTAAAATGGCTATTTTTGGGTTGGGGTTTTTAGGCTACGAAAGAAGGTAGATGGGTGAGGATTGGAGGCAAGGGAAGGGTGCAAGAGTGAAGAGGGGTTGTAGGTGGAGGCTAGGGGTGGGTTGTTGGCGGCCAAGGGAGGCGGAGGTGGCATCGGTGAGGCGACGAATGGGGCTATCGAGGTGGGCGTGGCTAGGTAGGAAGGAAAGAGAGGGGAAAAATGGAGGGGTGAGGGGGCTTATTTCGGCCAAAAAAGGTATGGGGGTGTTAAAGGAGGTTGCAGGGAGTTGATTGGTGGTTTGGGTGGCGGCAGAGGTGGCCGGACGGCGACGAACAGTGGGGTTGCAGGAGGCTGCAGAGAAGGGATAAAATTGGGGAGAAAAAGATGTGGGGAGGAAGAAGGGCCTGTAGGATGGCATGGGGTGGTCTTGTGGCATTGTAGGGCGGTATTAGAAGGGTGCAAAAGGTGGTGCAGGGGCTTGGTGTGGCGGTTGGAGTGGCGGAGGGCGGTAGTGTGGCCAAGGCAGGGAGGAAAAAGGAAGGAGATGAAAGGGAAAAGAGGGAGGTCGGGCAAGGTTTTGAGCTCGAGAATTGGGGAAGAAAAAGGGCTGAAGGGGAGAAGAAAAAGAAGAGGGAGGGTAGGGGGATAGGTGGCCGGTCGGTGGCAGTGTTTAGGGTGGCAGGGAAGGTGGTAGGGTAGCAGGGAAGGGAGGCGAAGAGGGGGAAAATAGGGTAGGAGGGATGATTTGTAGGGCTAGCTAGGTGCAAAAATAGGAAGAAAATGACGGGAGAGTGGGAGAGGCAGGTGGTGGCAAGAGGTGGCAGCGAGGGGTGATGGCTGACTTGCTTGAGGGCGGTAGGCTAGCGATGGGGACAAGTCGAGGCCTGGGTTGGGGTTAGAAGAAGAAAGAAAAGAAAAAAAAGAAAGGGAAGGGGGCATCAAGCCAGCCGAGGAAGGGAAAAGGGAAAAGGGAAACTAGGCTGACCCAAGGTGAAGGGAAGGAAATAAAAAAATGGGAGAGCTGGGCTGCAAGCTGGAGAAGGAGAGGAGGGGAAGGAGTGGGCCGGAGGCCTAGGCGTAGGAGAGAGGGAAGCAGGCCTAGCCTGGCGGGCGACTCGAAGGAAAAAAAGGAAAAGAAAAGAAAGAAGAAAATGGAGAAAAAAGGAGAAGGAAAAGAAAAAGGAAAAAAAGGAAAATGGAAAAATAGGGAAAAATAATTTAATTTAATTTAAAAAATAATAAAATGTAATATTTTTGATAAATTATTTAATTTAATAATTTAATTCAATATAATTTAATATACTGGTTCAAAAAGGATAATTTTAGTAAATATTAGTTTGAAAATTTATTTAAATAAAAATAACATGATTAAATAACAAAATATTTATTTTTAAATTATTAAATACTCCTATCCAAATTTATATACTCAAAAATCCATAAAATAATTAAACTAAATAATTTTAAAAGTTGATTTACTTCAAATAAAGCTATTCATTAAATTATAGGTTTTCTAAAATTTGGGGGATTACATTTATATACAATATAATTTTATAAAAAATAAATATTGTTTAGAGTATATTTGCACATAATTTATTGAATAGAATATTTGATTTATTATAAATTTTATTAATTATATCCGTTAGTTGATTTGAAGAAAAAATAAAATTGATTATTTGATTTTTTAGATCGGATTATCAGATCAATTCTAGTCATGTGTCTGCTTGGCACACAATTACCTCATTGATGGATGGGTAGGATCTTATATTAAACAAAAAAATTCATATATGAAGACTTTTATACTCAATCTATGCACATCTCAAGACTTAAGGTATAATCTATAACATCCCGATCTTCACTCTAGAAAATTTTCACTATTGAATAAGGTTTGTAGAAGTCAGATAAAAAAAAGGGTGTTACCATCACATCCAATATCAAAAAAGTAAAATACATGCTCAATCTATGTCAAATGGTAGGTAAAAGGTAAACTCGTACAATGTGGTCATGTGGAGTTGTTACCTTATCCCAAAAAATATAAGGTTATAAAACTACATAAAGATTTACAGTTATAAGAAAGCGCATAAGAATTCAAAAAAAAAGGTTGGTCATATATCCGTGGATACCTCTTATCTTAGACAAACCCCAAATAAAAAATTGTATAATAACTATTACATCCACACTAAATATCTAATCTCAACACCTGCACCAATAACATATCTTAAGTTTACAAAATATCTCATAAAAATATCTAACTTTTATAAAATGACTCTTATATCTAATATACGTGTAAAATTTCTTAAATCTGATTAAAATAATAAACGAGCTCCAAAAATTATAAAAACTTATCAAAATTATTTTTTATGTCAAATATAACACCTTAAGGCTTAAAATTTATTTCTCAAAACTCAAAATCAAGAAAATAATAAGATGTTTTTCCCCTTATATCCCTAAAAACACAATCATGTTATGACTCCTTACATGCAAAGATCTAACACATGAAATTTTACATACTATTCATTGAGTACATTATGAACACATTAGAATACACAAAAGTTCAATAAATTTTTAGGTTCCAGGTAAATGGGAAAAATGCCTTTTTTCATGATAAATATTCATTATAATATAACTTTAATTATACAAATCCAAATCAAGACTTTATGTAATACTCCAAATTTTGCCTACTCTTTATCTAAACTAATTAATATGTTAACCTAATGCTAATATCAAAAAATTGATATTTCTACATTACCCTCATTTCTTAATCCTAAATCTAAACCTAATTTTGGATCATTAATATTTTTTTAACCTAAACCTAATTTTAGATGATTAATATTTTAATCTTATTTAGTTTCATTAATCATATTTTTAGCCCTAATCATAACCATAATCCCACATTTTTCCCCTTCTTCCTTTTTCTTTCTCCTTTTCTTTTTTCCTTTACTTCTTCTCCTGCCCTATTTTTCCTCCTTTTTATGTATTCCATGTTCTCCATCTCTTCCCTTGCAATTTACCAAAGTCTGACCATCCCAACCATCATCTCCCACAATCCATGGGATCTATCGTTGAAAATTTTGCCAAAAATTTCCCTCTAATCGTGTTCCCCTATCATGTGTGTGTGCCTCCTCCCTCACCTTCTATGCCATTCCTCACCATGCGCAAAACTATATATAGATACCTCTTCCAAAGCACTACCTCATTTAATGCTCAACTAACCCAGTCCTTCTAATGCGGGAGCATCCTTATCTAATTATCACACTCTTTTTCTTAATTTTCTCAAGTTTGAGAGTTACAAACTCTCCTCACTTGGACAAATTAATCCCTCCTAATAAATCTAGTCATGAAAACCATGACAACCTTGTCAACTTTTACCACCTCCACATAATTAAACCCCCATCTTTTTAAGCCACATTTTTCCAAGTTTTTCCCACCCTTTTAAGCTCATTTTATTTTATTATTTTAGTTCCAAATATACCCCAAAATTCATCCCAATATTCAACCACAATATCCACACAAAACAAGCCACAATTCCCTCTCAAGCTACATGACAAGTCCTTTCCAGCACTTGGGAAGAACAATGTAGATTTTTGGGAAGAACAAGGAAGGCCAGAAAACCTTCTTTACTTCGTTTTGTCCCTTAGAATATTAAATGACCCTTGTATCTTTCATTATGAATCAATTGGCATCTACATGAGTTGGAAACATGATTGAAGACCCCCCACCATTCGAAATTAGCACAAACACACCCCCCATGGTCGAATAACATGGGTGGTGTATTAGGTAATCTCCTTCACTTGTTTTAGCTCAAATCACTTGTATTAGTTGGATAAGTTGTAAAATTTAATCATGAAATCCATATATATGTGAAAATAAAATAATGAAAGAGGAATCAACTTGTTTTTGGATGCACAAATTTCTCTCAAAATTGAGAGTCGTCAACCTTCAACTCTAGTGTAAGAGTTTGAAGTTTTACAAACTATTTCAAGATTTATCCTAATAGTTTAAACCTTAGGTTGTTCTTGTGAGTATTGATTCAAGGATTTACCAAGATTTAATTTTATCTTCTCACATCTCTCTCCATTTTACTCTTAATTTTTGGTTGATCTAATCTTAATTAGACACCACTTCCTAGCATGACCCAAGTTGGATCTTATATGCATAAACTTGGTATCAAATCTTAGGTTACAATAATTTGGGTATTGTTTCTTTGTCTTAAATCATAGTTTTCAAAACCTAAGCCCACACACAACAAAATTATGAACCAAACACCATTCCATTCAAGCCACGACACACTTTCCCTAACCATAATCGAAAACAACTTCCTTTCTTTTACCTTCTAAAATTTATCTTTTGTCTTCAATGAGAAACCTCCCTTTACCAATAGGTTTGAGCCTTGAGGAGAAAAATAATTTAAGGAGGGATCAAGCTATTGAGTCTCTTAAAAATGATATAAGAATAAAACTTGATATCTTGGAGGCATCCTTCCTAGTTTGGACTAAAACACACACACAATATTACCCCCTACTCAAGACCATCATGGGGTTGGTGAGCATGTTGAAAGTAAATATGGAGAAGATTCATCCTCTAGTTATTCTTCTCTGGATATAAGGAGAAGGAGCAAAAAAATAGGAGAGAATTTTCATGAATTTAGAGCCAAGATCTCATAGTTTGAAAGCAATTACAATCCTGAAGAATTTTTGGAGTGGGAGTTGAGGTATAGTAGATTGTTTGAGGCTAAGGGCTATTCAGACATCAAAGCCTTTAAGGTGGCCATTCTTAAGCTTAAAGGCCATGCCTCATTGTGGAGGGAGAGCTTGGTTCATAAGAGGAGAAAAAAGGAAAATTAAAAAAGTTAAGGCTTAGTTGCAAATAAAGAAGTTGATGAAGGAGAGATTCCTTCCTCCTTTGTTCACTCAATACTTATACAATAAAATTTCATCTTTGAAGCAAGGATAATTAATTGTAGATGAGTACATTAGAAATTTTGAAAAACTCTCTACGAGGCTTGGTTTGGATGAGTTAAAGGAGTATACCATGGCTCGGTTCCTTGGTGAACTTAGGCATGATATCTCTAGGAAGGTGGAAATACATAGGTTTTACACCTTAGATGAGCTTTACCATTTAGCCATCAAGATCAAAAAACATAAAAAAGAAAAAAGGGTTGTGAGGTATGAAGGTCCAAATAAGGGTGATAGAACCTCAAAAAAGACTCCTCCACCATTCAAACCTCCTTTCACACCTTTGACAAAAGATGTGAAGGGTAAAGGTGTGGTGGGTGAGAATCAAACCAAAATTGTGAGGCGTTTTAAATGTCAAGGCTTAGGGTACTACCAAAATGAGTGTCCTAAAAAGAGGGTGATGACCATGGTGAATTTAGAGGAGGCCAACTGAGAGGAAAAAAGTGAGGAAGAGGAGGATAATTTAGCCTTCAATGGAGAGGAAGAGTATGCACCACCAAATATGAGAAAATCCTTGATGATTAGGAGGGTGTTGCACACTAGGGAGGTTAAATGTGATGAATCCCAAAGAGAAAATATTTTTCAAACCAAGTGCACTATACTTGGAAAAATATGTTCTCTTATTGTGGATGGAGGTAGTTGTGCCAATGTTTCTTCATGCACTTTGGTATAGAATCTTGGTCTCACCACTACAAAATGAGACAAACCATATAATATTTAATGGCTTAATGATTGTAATATAGTGGAGGTGACAAAACAAGTAAAGGTGCCATTTTTCATTAGGAAGACCTGCCAAGATGAAGTGGTGTGTGATGGAGTGCCAATGAATGCTTGTCATTTTCTTTTTGGGAGAACATGGAAATTTGATAAGAGTTTCCTACATGATGGGAGGAAGAACATCTACTGCTTGAAGCCAAGAAGAAGATTTTACTCACCCCTTTAGTTACTAGGCCTAATCATGTTGATATGTGTTGTAAAAAAGTCTTTACTCATAGGTGAAAATTGTATAATTAAGGATATAATAAAAGGGAAAGTGATCTACTTGTTTTTATTGTTAGAGGATAATGAGGGGAAGGCTTGTATTGAACCGCGGGTTAGGGAATTATTAGAATAGTTTGATGATGCGTTCCCTAATGACCAACCTCATGTATTACCCCACATTAAAGGGATAGAGCACCAAATTGACTTTGTATATGGTGTTATACTACCTAATAAGGCAGCCTATAGATGTAATCATAAGGAGACCTTGGAGTTATAAAGGCAAGTAGATGAATTATTGTCTAAGGGTTTGTTAAGGGAGTCCCATAGCCCTTGTCATGTGCCTGCCTTGCTTGTACCAAAAAAAGATGGTAACATGAGAATGTGTGTGGATAGTAGAGCTATCAACAACATTACCAACAAGTATAGGTATCCTATACTTATACTTGATGATATGCTTAATTGTCTAAATGGTGCATGCTTATTTTCCAAAATATACCTAAGGAGTGGCTACTATCAAATAAGAATAAAAGATGGTGATGAGTGGAAAACCGCATTCAAAACCAAGGGAGGATTGTATGAGTGTATGGTTATGCCCTTTGATTTGTCAAATTCCCCTAGTACCTTCATGAAACTTATGAATGAGGTACTTAGGCCATTAATTAGAAAATTTGTAGTAGTGTGCTTTGATGACATCCTTGTGTATAGTTCTAGCAAAGAAGAACATGTAAAACATATCAAACTTGTATTTCTAGCACTTAGAGGTCACAATTGTATGTGAAGCTAGAAAAATGTGAGTTATTTGTACCTAGGTTTACATTTATAGATTTTGTGGTGTTCAAGGATGACATAGCCATGGATGAATCCAAAGTGGAAGCAATCGAGACGTGGACTAAACCAACAATCCTTATACAAGTGAGATCTTTTCATGATTTGGCTTCATTTTATAGGAGGTTTATTAGGGATTTTAGCACCCTACTATCCCCTATAACCGAATGCATGAAGAAGGGAAGTTTTAAGTGGACCAAGGCCATACAAGACGCCTTTGAGGTGATCAAGGGAAATTTAAGAAAAGCACCTATTCTAACATTACCCAATTTCAACAAATTGTTTGAGCTTGAGTGTGATGCTAGTGGAGTGGGCATAGGAGCTATTTTACTACAAGAAGGGAAACCAATCCCCTTCTTTAATGAAAAGATTAACGACTCTAGGGTGAACTATGGTATGTATGACAAAGAGTTCTAATGCTTTGGTAAGAACTCTAGATCATTAGTCCCACTACTTACTACTCCAATAGTTTGTGCTACACACATATCACGGGTCATTAAAGTATATCAATGGCCAACACAAGCTTAATCTAAGGCATGCAAGATGGGTAGAATTCTTACAATCCTTTTCCTTTGTAGCCAAACATAAAATTGAAAAAAAATATATGTAGTAGCAGATGCACTCTCTAGGATGTATTGTATGCTCTCTTTGTTAGAAGCAAGAGTATTGGGGTTTGGGTGCATTCAGGAGCTCTACAAGGAAGACAAAGACTTTGGCTGCTATTTCAAGGATCAAGACAAGAAGAAAGGCTCATTTGTCATCCAAGAGGGGTTTCTTTTCAAGAACAACAAGCTTTGCATTCCAAAATGCTCCATTAGAGAATTACTTATAAGGGAAGTGTATGGAGGATGACTAGCTGGACACTTCGACATCAACAATACTGTGGATGTACTTAGTTGAGTATTTTTATTAGACCAAACTTGTGGGGTATGTACAAAGTGTAGTAGCTATATATATAACTTGTCAAAAGTCCAAGAGTCACTTCTACCAAGGGCTCTATACTCCTCTACCTATCCCATACCCACCATGGGATCATGTGAATATGGACTTTATTATAGCATTGCCTAAGACACAAAGGAAAAATGATGTTATAATGGTGGTAGCAGATCGATTATCTAATATGGCTCATTTCATTACCTTCCATAAGATGAATGATGCCTCTTACATAACCGATCTATTCTTCAAGGAAATAGTTAGGCTGCATGGTATTTCCAAATCTATTATTTTATATAGGGATACCAAGTTCCTTATCTATTTCTAGAATAATTTGTGAAGTCTAATAGGTACCAAACTCCTTTCAGTATCGCCTACCATCCGTAAATTGATGGGTAAATCAAGGTCACCAATAGGACCCTTACCATACTCCTCAGAAATTTGGTTCATAAATCCTTAAAGTGTTGTGACACCAAACTATCTCATGTCGAGTTTGCCTACAACTGATCACCAAACTATCCTAAAGGATGCTCTCCTTTTGAAGTAGTATATGGAGTGAATCCTACTACTCCCATTGATCTCTTATCTCTCCCTATTGAATCCCACACCAACTTTAAATCACAAAAAAGGGTTAGGGCAATGAAAAAAATTGGATGAGCAAGTGAGATCAAAAATAGAGAGGGTCAATGAGATGTACAAGAGTAAAGCCAACAAGCATCGGAAGTAATACTTGAATGAGCTAAGAGACCTAGATTGGATTCACCTTAGGAAGGACCAATTTCCTTCTAAATGGAAGAACAAAATCATTCCTAGAAGTGATGGTCCATAAAAGTTCATTGAAAAGATTGGTGATAACGAATATAAGTTGGAGCTACCTGAAGAAATGGGAGATTTATCAAACACATTTAATATGGGAGATCTACTTCCTTACATTCATGATAAACCCTTTGAAGACAAGGAGGGTGCTTTTCAAGAGAGAGAGGATGAAACAAGAGAATCCTCATATAATGATCACACTCTTGACCTTAATTTTCTCAAGTTTGAGAGTCACAAAACTATACTCACTTGGAAAAATTGATCACTCCTAAGAAAACTAGTCATACAAGCTATGCAAACCTTGTCACGTTGTACCACCTCTATATAATAAAACCCACACCTTTTAAGCCATATTTTCCCAAGTTTTTCTCATCCTTTTTAGCTTATGTTATTTTATTATTTTAGCTAAAAAAACCCAAAAATTCACCCAATCTGCACAAAAAATAAGCCACAATTCTCTCTCAAGCTATATAACAAGTCCTTTCCAGCACTTGGGAAGAATAATGCAGATTTTTGGGAAGAACAAGAAAGGCTAGAATACCTTCTTTACTTATTTTTGTCCCTTATAAGATTAAAATGACCTTTGTCTCTTTCCTTATGAATCAAGTGGCATCTACATGAGTTGGAAACATGATAGAATACCCCCACCATTCAAAATCAGCATAAACACACGCCCCATTGCCAAATGACATAGGTGGTGTATTAGGTAGTCTCCTTCTTTGTTTTAGCTCAAATCACTTGTATCAGTTGGCTAAGTTGTAACCTTTAATCTTGTACTCATCTATAAATGACAAGCAAAGAATGAAAGAGGAATCAAATTGGTTTTGGCTGAACATATTTCTCCCAAAATTGAGAGCCCTCAACCTTCAACTCTAGTGTAAGAGTTTGAAGTTTTATAAAATCTTCCAAGATATATCCTAAGATTTTAAACCTTAGGTGGTTTTGTGAGTATTGATTCCAGGATTTACCAAGAATCAATTTTAACTTTTCAAATCTCTCCCCATTCTACTCTTATATTTGGTTGATCTAATCTTAATTAGACACCACTTCCTAGCATGACCCAAGTTGGATCTCATATACATCACCTTCCCTTCATTACCGTCAAACAAAATGAGCTCGAGCACCCTCCTTTTCCTTTTTCCTTTCCTGCTATTTTCTTCACCGTCATCCACCACCAACACCACTCTCCACCATCAAACACTGAACACCACCATTTTCTTGGAAAATCAACCACCACTATCACCCTCATTATTCCCCCTCATTGTCACCCAACCATCACCAACCCACACCATCTCTTTTTCCTTCTCCTTGTCATGCTTTGTTTCATTTTCATTGAGGTGCATGACCATACATCCTCTCATGCCCCAACCGTGTCTCTCTCTTATGAGCCACACACGGTTCCAAGCACAACCTGTGTGCGTTCCACACTCTCGACTCGTGCATGCTCTGCAAGCTACGTTTGTTCACCTTCAACACCTCTTGGCATAGCTGTGGTTCCCTCCTAGCACACCCCTTGATCCACTCTACTACCACCATACTCCCACACAACTTGAGCTTCTTCACTTTTTTTAGTTATTGTAATATCACGTATTTTTGAAATTTAATTTTCTTAAGCTTAATGATTTTACTAACACAATTTAATTAAGTTTTTTAATTATTTAATTTTGATTCATTTTATAGATTTATCAACGATTTTAAATTCATATGATAATTTAATTAATCATTATCGTTGTTGATCATTCTAGATAAATTCATTCACAACTAAGATTCTATTATATTCATATGATTTCCATTTCCATTTTAAAATATATATTTTCATTCTTTCTCATATTTTTATTTTTAATATATTAGATTTGTTTTCAATTATAACATCATCGTGTGATTACGAATTTATTTTTAAGTTATATTTCGTTAATGAAATAAATCATTTAAATTATAGAATCCCCTTTTAAAATAGTAAAATTATTTTAATGATTTTCATCTTTAGAAAATATTTTTGTCCTTAAATTTATCTATTTTTTCGATATTGTTAAGATCTTTGGAAAGTTTTAAATTAAAAATATTTTTGTAACTTATTTATAATTTTTTGAATTAATTTTCTTCGGTTTTACCCTTTTTAGTTTGTTGATGACATTTTTGGGAAATAGTTTAAATTAATTTCAGTTCTTTAGAATATTGTTTAAATATTTCTAGTTTAATTAAATACTTCTCGATGTCATATTATGTATTTTCGTGAATAATACAAATTCCTTCTCATTGGTATTTTCTTATAAAGTTTTTATACTAATTTTGTACCTTCGGATATTTACAAAATATTTTTTATTAAATCAGTTTTAGATAAAAAAAATCCATTAATATCTTTAGATATTTAATATTCTCATTTGTGTATTTGTATTTGTTAAAAAAAAACGATTGATCCTCCCTTTTTCCATTTCTTATTCTCTCTCCCTCTTTTCTTTTCTTTTCTCTTCTCTCTTCCCTTTCTCTCCATCCTACGTGAAAACCAAACCCGATGCCCAAGACACCATACTCCTCCCTACTCATCTCCTCTACTTCGACCACCGACCACAACTACAACAACACCAGCCCTCTCCCTCCATCTTCGTCATCTTCTCCACGCACCATTGTAAGCAGCCCCCAAGCGGGTAGCAACGTAGCAATGACAGCATAGCACTAGTGCACCAAAAACTTCCAAACACCACCAATGTCGCTCAACCACTAACGAATGTTCCTTGCCCTTTGGCGGATCTTCCCAGACCTTCACTGCCTTTGATTGCAGATTCCGTTTGGTATAAATTTCCCCAAGACCTAACTTTTGTTTGAGTAATTTTGTATGAATTAGATTATCATAAGCTTAATTTTTTGTTTAATTATGTATCTATATGTTGGATGATTGATTTTGAATGGTTAATTGTAGTGTATGTGGTTGATTTATGAAAATCAGAATTGTATCCCAATTATGTTTGAATTTGGTGAATTCGTATGATTAAGCTATTTTTGATAAATGTATCTAATTTCATATTGAAATTGTCAATTTGAGAAATTTATGTAGAATTAATCTGAATTAGATTTCTGGGTAAAAATCTATGTGCAACGAAGTTGAGTTGCAAAATTGAGTTGAAATGTCCTAAAAATTCTAATTTTGTTATTTATTATTAAATAAGATTTTATTATGAAAATTAATTAAATAAGTCATTTTTATTAAAATAAAAGGAAATTAATTAGGGCAAATTAATAAGAAATTTATAAGTATTTTAATTAGAGGAAATTTGAGTATTTTAGCTAATTAAAGATTTTAGATTGGAAATTAATTAAATAGATTATTTTATTTAAAATAAGGAAGAGAAAATAGTTCCAAATTAATATTAATTTTATAAATAATTTAATTTGAGAAATTTAGGGTGTTTTGGCTAATTAAAATGGAATTTATGAAAAATCTTAAAAAAATCCTAATTTAGCCTTAAAAGGGATTTAAATATTATTTTATTTAAATATTATTATTTTTAACTATCCCAAATATTTTAATTTATTTATTTAATCCAACCCTCCTATTTTTCTCTTTTTCTTTTTCCCCTTTTCCTTTTTCTTCTTCCTTTTTCTTTTCTTTCTTACCTTCCCTGAATTGGGCCCTTTGCGCTGGCCCAAATCTTTCTTTCCCTTCCTTTGGTGCGGGCCATTTTCCGTGGCCCAGAATCTCCTCATTTAACTCTGCACCGCGTTTCCCTCTTTTATCCATTGAAACACGGTGTTTTGTCCCATGCCTTTACATGCCGTCACCCGGTTTGCCCTCCTCTCTTTTCTTTTCCTTCTTTTCTTTCCCCCGAACCACTAGTCCAGCCAACCTTTCTTCCTCCTCCTTCCTTCTTCTTCCCCAACACCGCATGCCTGCAACCTCCACCCTTCCCTGAAAATGGCGCCGCCGGCCACACGTGTCGTGACCGGCCTTTCTCCCGCCCATTCTCTTCCCCTCAACACACACACCAATTTGAACCGCCCCACTTCCCTTTTCTTCCCCACGTTTTCCCCCCATTTCCCCTGCGAAGGTCGAGCAAGATTTGAAATCGTGCTGACCGATCAACACCATAACCACCCCATTTTCTCACCTACTTTGACCTCCTGGTAACCTTCAGAACTCGAGCCTACCCTCTACCATTATAAATACCCCTCATATAGCCCGATTTTGATACTTTTTTCCCCGAAAACCCTAAGTGCAACCTGTGTGCCACAACAACTTTAGACGCACCGTTCTCTATCATTAGCCAAGCTCGACGCCTCTTCTTCCTCCCAAACTCTTCCCTGCAATGCCCACTAATTAATTAAACCATACGTAGCCTTCAATTCTTCTTGAACGGGCCTCCATAACCGTGCAAAATTTCATATTCCTCTCGCTAGAAATTTTTACCCCGAAACCTTAAACCACCGCCCACCACCACATCTGCCACCTCTACCACCCTCTGAACCACTCAAAAACTCCTACTAATTCTCCTCCACCGACCCATAAACTTCTTTTCTTTTTCTCCTTCCCCCTTCCCTCTTTTTTTTCACTTTTGCTTCTTTTACATCTTTTTTTCGGGCACCACCGCTGGTGCCACTCATCCCCGCCAACTCAAGGTGAAACCCTAGACCTTTTCAACACTTCCTTTCAATTTATTGAGAATTATTCTGCTTTTATCCTAATTTTTACTGTTAATTTGATTATAATTATTATTATTATGGTTATCAACTGTAACCTAATTGCTAAATTTTTTTGACAGGTTTAGGGGTATTTTTGAGTTAGATAAATTATTATTCTTTAATTTTAGTTATTTAATGGAATTATTACATGTTTATTATTATTAGTAATATTATTATTATTAGTGTAATTATTTATTTAATATTGTAATTATTTTAGGGGGGTCGAAACCTAAAATTTTAATTAGGTCTCGCACCCTTGATTTTTATTACTATTATTAGCATTTTTAACATTATTACTAATTATATTATTATTATTATTATATTTATTAACTTTTATATTATAAGTGTATATATATATAGTATTAATATCATTATTACCATTATTGAATAGTATTATTATTAAATGGGGTGCTTTCAAAAGCCACTTTGTAATTTTAAGATTTATGGTATTATTAATATTAATATTCTACTAATAAGAGGATTATTAATAATATTTTACTTTTTTTATTATTATTGTTATTATTATTACTACTACTACTACTACTACTACTACTACTACTACTACTACTACTACTACTACTAATATTTTGGTGAAGGGTAGAAACCCTTATATCACCACTCCTTTCGAATGAAAATAGTAAATTATTTGTATTTTTAAGTAATATTTTGTATAGTTAATTATAGTGTAATATTATTTTTAATTAAAACTAAATCTTAGGATAAGTTAGGGAATAATAAAATTTTAGGAGGGAGCCTAATTCTAGTATATTTTTATATAATAGGTGAACCCAGTCAAATCCCTCAAGTGGAACAGGAGCGTGCACCAAGACCGGCGACAGTTTAGGTAAGGGTGTTGCTAAGGTCATTTGTGTGTTTATATGCATTATGTGATTCATATTCCATGTATTCTATGTTTATCATTATTAATTATTTCGTATGCAGTATAAAGTGGAGTTGAAGTATGTTGGTATGAATAAATTGTGGCATGAGAATTATGTGTATATTTATGTTATTATTATTGTATGATGTGGCCTTAAGACATGCATGTTAGGGTTGTAAAATAATGATGGGGAGTGTAACAATGTGGTGTTAGGGTTTCGCATGAAATGGCATGGTGTTAGGGTTTTGCATGAAAGGGCATAGTGTTAGGGTTTTGCACGAAATGGTATGGTGTTAGAGTTTTGCATGAAATGGTATTTGTTAGAGTTTTGCATGAAATGGTATGGTCCTAGGGTTTGCATGGAAGCATATCTACGTGGAGCTATGGTTTGTATATGAATTAGGGTTTACATGGGAGTGTAGTATACGTGGAGCTGGGTTTGCATATGAAGTAGGGTTTGCATGGAAGTGTGGTCTACGTGAAGCTAGGGTTTGCAAGGAATCATGTTTACGTGGAGTTAGGGTTTGCATGGGAGCTAGGATTTGCGTGGAAGTGTGGTTTGCATGGAGTTAGAGTTTGCATGGGAGCTAGGGTTGCATGGAGTTAGTCATGCATGTCTGGGAAATTGTTTGTGAATAAAATATTTAAGAGACTAATCTTTTAAAGTGGAAGATTATTGAGCCGGGTCCAGACCGATCCACCGGTCAGGAATAGTGGTTAGGGTTTTACCCTATGTGTGACCGATCCACCCGTTATAACAGTGGTTAGGACATGATGTCCTATATGTGACCGACCCACCGGCAATAATAGTGGAGTGACTCGAGCTCAATAAACACAAACAGGAATTTTTAAAGCTCTTAAAAGATATTAATTACTTATAGTGGAACACCATGCGAGCAGGAACCAGACCGATCCACCGGTCAGGAATAGTAGTTAGGGTTTTACCCTATATGTGACCGATCCACCGGTAATAATAGTGGTTAGGGCATGATGCTCTATGTGTGACCGGCCCACCGATTATAATAGTGGTGTTCCTATTGTTGCATGGATTTGATAAAAGGCATGGTGTGTATCAACTTACGATGAAAGAAAGATTAAATAATTAATCTAGACCTTTTTGGTTCTTATGTGTGGACTTGTTGATTTTAGGCTATGAATTTCACTTTATTCTTGTATGTATCATATGTGTGGGTTGTAATTATATGTGGTCATTATCCTGTATGATTTAATGTGTTATATGTCGGCCTTAGTACTCGGTTACCTTACTCAGTACATAGTGTATTGATCACCCATTTCATGGGTGCTACTCATTCCCACGAGCAGAAGGCCTATCTGATCTATTACAGGTAAGAGATACTTACTTTGATGCTATCGATGTCTATGGGACATCAGGAGAGGCGGAGTGATTTTTGGGCTGGATCAAACCCTGGAGTAACGTGGCCGTTTTCCCTTTTAATTTATGACTCATGTTATTTTATTATGTTTGAGTTGTAGAAACAATTTTAATTATGTTATTTAGTTATTGTTTGGAAAAACAAATAGCTAATATTTTGAATTATATAAGATTTGTGTGTACTCTAATTCTTGTTTTTATAAATTTGGATTATTAATGGTATTATTAATAGTGTTTTCTTAGCCTTAGCACTTGGTACCGGAACGGTAGGATTGAATCGGGCTGGTGCTAAGTGTGGCGGTAATATCCCAAGAATTCACGGGTTTTAAATTAAGTATTTTAATTACTTCCACTTGCAAAAAAAATTAGTGAATTTTGGGGTGTTACAGGTTGATATCAAAGCGGTCAGTCTCGTCGACCACGCTCGTTTTTGAAAATAAAGTTGATTTTGGAAGTCTTGACTATGTTTTGAAAGGATTTCCCGCTTAAACTGAAATTGTTCGGTTTTAAAAATTTTGGAGCCTGACCACGGTGAGGAGTACATGGGTAGATTAGGGTTTTCCTTTAGAAATCACAAATTGTGTTAAAGTAATCTCGAACTAGTGGGTTAGCTTCTAAACGTTCCTCTTTATTGCAGCGAAATGGCATCCAATGGTAGAATCAACTGCCTAGAGGAAGCAGTCACTGCATTCTTATAGTTCTCCCGGCGGTCTCAGGGCGTTGGAGAAGACTGGCTGAGGAGGGTTACCAGACATCACCCTCCGACATACTCAGGGGAGGAAGATCCTGTTGTCTTAGAAGATGGATATGGGACCTGGACCGTACGTTCGGGGCCATGGACTGCCCACCAAACCGACGGACTAACATTGCAACCTTTTTCCTTCGGGCGTAGCAGAAGCCTGGTGGGAGGAGTTCCATAAAAGAGAGGGTCCTCCAGCTACTTGGGAAGCATTTAAGACCACCCTCCATACTCGATTCTATCCCGAAAGCCTGAGGAGGGACAAGCTTCGGGAGTTTATGTAGCTCATGCAGGGACCGATGACGATCCGCCAGTATTATGCCCCCTTAACATAATTGTTCCAATTCGCTCCAGGGATCGCTGCTAACAAGTCCATGGTGGTCTTCCAATTCGATTAGGGACTAAATTTCAGCATCAGCCGCATGATGGGTGTCGTGTCGTTTACAGATCTAGCATCCTTGTATGAGCGTGCATGCTATCCACGAGCAGGCCACCATCCTTGGAAAGAGGAAGCCAGAAGCTCAGAGTTCTGGGAGCAGGACCCAGCCCAGGGTCGGAGAGTCTAGGAGGCCACCACTAAGAGATCACCATAGGGACCAAGGGCCCCCAAGAGGCCGAGTATGTAGGAAGTGTAGTCGGGTTCATCTAGGAAGGAACTATGTCGGCAGGTTAATTAACTGCTTAAATTGTGGGAAGTTGGGACACAAAGCAGTAGAGTGTTGGAATCCACCTTGATTCCAGTATAGCCAGAACCGACCATCTCAGCGGGGGGGAATCCTCATACCTCAGCAGCAGGCCTATCAGCAGCACCGTCAGGACTCATCTCAATAGTACTATCAGAGAGCACCTGATCCATCTAGTGCCCTAGTTCGAGAGAAGGGATTAGTTTAATTTTATTTTTAAGCTATTAATTTGAATTACTCAAAGTTAATTAGTTGCTTTGTAGTTCGGGCATAAAACCCTATTTTTTGAAGATGGTTTTATAAAAATCACTTGCTTATGCTTCTTTCACCTAGTAGATTAATAAATTTGAATTAAAATCATTTGAATTGTATTTTTATGTCATTGGGTTGAATTGGTTATCTAAAAACGGTTGGTTTGTCTCTCTGGTCATAAAATATAATTAGTAAGTCATTTTTGATAAAATTAATTTATACTCTATTATCATTTTTTCGATTTTCCAAATCAATTTAAAATACCCCAAGTGATATGTGTTGAACTTGATTTGGTTAATATTTAATTTTGAAATTTAATAGAGCTATGCTCATGAATCTTAGGTTTTGGTCACGTTTTTCAAGAAAGACCATATGTGTCTCTCTTTGTTTGTTAAATTATAATACTTGAATTATTGATCGATAAGGTAGTTTCTAACCTAGTATTATGATTTCTATCGATGATCTAGGAAGACATTCTTATGGATTGTTGAGCTCTCAATATCTCTCTTTCTTTTTCAATTTGCTTAGTAAGCCTTAGATTTAGTTAAGTCATTACTTACCTTAGATTATGGCATAATTCGGGATGCATGTCTTCTTGAAGTGGAAGGTGATGAGTGTGCTTTATAATTATTTAAGTATGGCAAGCACATACTATATTTTTGTGTGGTAATTCTTTGTATCTACTAGTTTATTACTTCAATGCAAACACATGTTAATATGCCTCTTCAATATTGTATGTGTTTGAGTATATAAAGGGTTAAGCATGATTATGTACTTAACATGTTCGACTAATTATGAAATGTTTGGTGAATTTAAAGTATGATCTAATGTGTCTAAATTATAATCGGTAAGGAAAACCATATCATTAGTTGAGCATGGATTGAAATTGTATGATAACTTATGGTAGATTTTATGCCATGAAATTATTCGACTTTAATGTCACTTGAAATTGATCGGTTTTAATGCCACTTAGAATCGATTGGCTTTCTTGCCACTTTGATTGGTTTGGTTTTAATGCCACTTATATTGGATCAACTTTAATGCCACTTGGAATGAGTATAATAAAGGAAATTCATTGTGTTAGGGAAGTAATTTAAGTGCTGTTATATGAGATTGATTTATGATTGGTTAAATCTTTAAATAAAATATTAATCACTTAAAGTAAAATATATTGAGTAGGGACTTGTACCACTCAAGGTAGCTATATGAGTTAGGTTTGGTATTCACTTGGTACCATTATGGTATTTTTCTCTTCTATGATCTCAGGTGCCTTTTGAGGTCCGGAGAGAACCTCTTCTACTCTATAGTTGTCTCAATATATTTCATCCCTATAGGGGGTATGCATACTTAAGTGATTAGGTATCCTATTTATTGGTGGTCTAGTTACGTTTCTGTGCGGTCCAGCTAGGGCTACTACCATTCAAGTACTAGATTATTTGTTATGATTTCTTTGAGTCTCTGTCCTCAAAATAATATAATCAAATGGTTTTGATCACGATAATGAAATATAATAATCGATTATTTTTGTTCATTAATAGACTTTATATTTTATTATCCTAAGCATGTTGCTCATTTTTCCTTTTACAATTGTGCTACCATGTGACACTTATTTTTACCTAGTTATTACATCTAATATTTAAACCACATATGGGCCTTATGTGCAAAATACGTTCATGATTTGTTATACACTCGTACCATAGGTGTTGCCATGTCTAGCTGGATATTTATAGGCATAAATCCATGACCACATGTTTTATTGTATGTCAACACATGTCTCATATGTTCTCTGCTCCTACCACATGTGCCCACATGTACTATTGATAATCATAACTAAAATATTTCATATGGACATGCTTTACTTTAGCTATCACATGTGTGTCTCCTCCTAGTATTTTTATGTATGACTTGCTTTAATATTTATTAAGTAGGAAATTAATAATATATTATATACTTGATGAAACCATCTTAATTATTGTATGAGTAGAATGGTGTATGTATTACTCGTATAATTGAGCATGAGTATTGTAAGCAAAATATTACCATGTCTTATGTGTACCATGTTTCCTCCCTTGAGTTAGGTAGTTGTGATTTACTCAGAAATGGACCTGTACTGATACTACCTTGGTTGAATGGGTCCTGCGATGATCCACTGATGGTGGGGAGTAGGCATTTTGTGTAGGCTTGAGATCAAATTTTATCGATGGGTTGAATATTGTTCTTTAAGAGAGTAGGCAACCTAGATTTTTATCTCTCGAGGATTTGCCTTTATTTATATGTACCTACTCTTGGAAATTTTCAAGTGTTATATTAAAATTTTAATGGTGTTATAATCAAATTTTGATTTCCCATTACTTTACTAAGATTTTAAATTCAGGGTTATTTCATGAATTTTTTTGCTATTTTGATTATCGATGATTTTGTTTAGGGAAATTGTTCACTTGCCATATGCCATCGGATATCTCCTTGTGGGATTTTATCCTCATAGTATAGATGTGTTTGAATTTTTTTGGAAAGGTTTTAGCTTTGCATCTAACATGAGATAAATGATAGATGTTTATCTTGTGTTCGGTGTGGCGGTAACATTCCTCATTTTCTATTTTAGCTTCTCCATTATTACATTAAACGAATTTTTTCATGAGTGAATTTTGGGGGTGTTAAGAATACCCCCATTTCCACCTTTAATTTTAACTTAACTTTTCCTTGATTGTATTCTTAAGTTCTAATTGCGTTTTATTATTATTTTTGTAGGTGATATTTTTGTGATCTTAGAACAAATGGCTTATGCTTACATGCTTAAAGACCGATGTCCTTTTTACTAAGGATATATGTTCTAGTTAGGGCTTTGTATATACAACATGTATTTATATGTGATATCCTATTTGGTAATATTATATGGATATTATTGATTACGATAATGCTATTACATGATATGTTGAAAGTGAGAAAAATGTAAAAGTATGCATTCATGTATATTGTTGGGTGGCATATATCTAGATACATGATACTTGTATATTGTTGGGGTTGTGTAGTTCAAATAAATATTAGAGGTTTTAATACATTCATATTGGGATTCGCAAGGTCTTCATGAAAATATAAGTATTTTAGCTATCGTAAGGGCATTATGGTCATTTGATGATAATATGGAAAATAATCATGACATGATATGTTTTTGAGAATGTTATCAATTATTTCATAAATAATATGATTAAACAATGGTTGAGTAAGACACAAGTTTCTTAATATGTGATTCTGAGGTTTTTGGTAAAAGAATGACATTTTGGTCAATAAGAGTCAAAAATAGAATTTTGGTGATTTATAAAGGGAAATAGTATAATACCCCAAATTTTCGTAACATTAATTTAGAACGTTTAGCCTTTTATTCAAAAAAAATAACCTTTAAATATTAATTTAATTAGTTTTGTTAATGTATGACCCTCAAATCTAGATACATTAATTAATAAATTATCATAATTATTTTATCTTACCACTTTTCATTTAAACCAAACCTAAATTAATAATTTTATCTCATTTTCTTTCATAATCGAATACGCTAATTTCGGATAAATTAATATTATCTTAAAAACCTAAATTAAACCTAATTTTAATTCTTACCCTAAATCTATTTTCTTTTTCCTTTTTCTTTCTAGTCCTTTATGTTTTCTTCCTCTAACTAACCTACTCTTCTCCCTTTTCTTTTCTTTCTTCCTACGCTAACATAACCTCCCTTCCCTTTCTTCTTCTTTCTTGACTAGCTCAGCCCACTCTCCACCTTTTTTTCTTGTTCTTCTCCTTCTCTTCCCCCATGCCACTTTACTATGCCCAATTCTCCTCCTTCCTTTCTTTTTCTTTCCCTAAACCTCAATAGTCCAACCCTCATTTTCCTTTCTTCTTCTTCCTCGTTCGTTCTACGCCTTTGTGCGCCAAATATAGCCCAACCCCTGCCATGCAAGCTTGTGTTTGGCTTTCCCATTCCGGCACACCCCTGACCCCTCCCTCCTTGGGTCCCTTTCTTCCCATTTCTAGCTCCTACACCATCCCCTACCCAGCCTGCATGCCAACCTTCCCCCTTTGCCTCCCTACACCTTATTGCCTACCTCTGTCCTCGTGTGAGCTCCCTGCCATTACCCACCCCCTTATATCTCTGCTTGCACCCTACACCTTTACCCTACGATTTCCACCTACTCCATTCATACGCCTATGCCCATCACCAGCCTCTTCTTCTTCTTTTTATTTATTTTCCCTTCTTCCCTTTCCCTTATGCCTCACCTCTGTTTTTCTCCCTCACAATCAGTCCCCACCTTTCTCTCTACATTTCACATTTAACCAACACTTCCGCCACTATCCCAGCATCCACTATCAACCATTTTCTTCTTCTTCTTCTTCTCTTCATCCCTCCTTTCTTCTTTCCTACCACCTTGCTTTCCTTCCTCCCTTCCCTGCCCCTACCCTTGGCTACTTTTTCCATAGCAATACCCTAAGCAACAACAATTTTTGTTGTTGCCATCCCCTCCTCCACCCTTGCGACCTCCTTGCATAACCAATCTACAAAAACAACCTCACCACCACCCAGTCACCTTTGCCCTTGCATCATGCCTCCCTGTCGCCATCGAAGCCATCCCTTTTCCTTAGCTACACCTACCTATTGAACTAGGTAGCCATCAGCCATTACCTCACCATCCTTTGCACCACAACCCACTCGCTACCACCCTCTTTGCCAACTCTTCTATCATCTTCCTCTATATTTCTTCTTCTCCTTTTCCCCTTCTCTACATTGCCACCTTTTCTTTCATATAGCCCTACATTGCCCCCCGTTGCAGCCCCTAGTTCTTCCTACACTAGTCCACTACATCCTCTGCTACCTCATCTCCCACTATAGCCCCCCTACACCGGTCTTCAGAACTAGCACCACTAACCACCACCGGCTAACCCATCGAGCCCTCCTATGTTCATGACTCATGCTACACATGCATCGTGACTTGTATTTTTAATTATAAAATTATTTGGTAATTACTAATATGCAAGGGTAATTTTATATTTAATAAATTTTTTAATAAAACATATTCTTTTATTGATCAAATATTAACATGGTTATTTTGATATAATATATAAGTACAAAAGTTTTATTAGCGGAGCCTCATAATTTTTAGGAGGTCACCGATAAATTGTGCTTTTGTTGAAAATTAAGTAACCTTTATACTCCACTAAAATGTTTGGACAATTTATGGTAATACATTACGGTTTTGACATGTAAATTGTATTAATCATGATTCATTACAAATAATTATGTATTTACTACTGTTATCATGAAAATCGAAAAAAGGGAGCATGTTATCCTATATAAAATATCATGTGTACAAATGTGTGATAAAAATTGTTCTAATTTGGTTAAAATATATTGTATGATATGCATAGGTGAAAATGTTAGGTTAAAGATGTTTAGATATACTTGTAGCATGATTATTATTATTCATGTGCCCTAGAGCAAATTGGTCATTTAAGCACATCATGATATTTCATCTAAATTAGAATGCCTAACATGTTCTAATTATTGTTAAGTATGGTAGTACTTGATTTGATGTTTTAGAAACACATGTTTCAACACGATTGTTATTATTATTATTATTATTATTATTATTATTATTATTATTATTATATGGCATAGGGATATTTTGGTAATTTTGAGTGTACCATGATTATTATTCTAATAAACATTCTTGATATGTATTATTTATTGTTAAGCATGAGAATAGGTCTTTTTTTTGTTTTAGAAGCACATGTTTTAGCATTATTATTATTACTATTATTATTATTATTATTATTATTATTATATGGTCTAGGGGTATTTTTATAATTTTAAGTGTACCAAGATAATTATTCTAATAAACATGCTTGATATGTATTATTAGTTATTAAACATAAGAATACATGTTTGGTGTTTTAGAAACGCATGTTAGGGTTTGACGTGTAAAATTATGTATAAGGGTAAAATGGTCATTTGGTGTATCTGATGATTTAATTGCATGATAAATAATTTAATTATGGTATGCTATCCTTTCTATGACAAATTGATAAATATAATGGAATCTATAATTGAAATGGATAATAATGTGGTAATTTTAGCCTTAGGGATATTTTGGTCAATGTTGACTTAAAGTGCCTAAGTGTGAATAATTGAGATTAGGACGACCTTAATAGATTTCTGATGTTGACATTGTTAATGACCTTGATTATGGCTATCATGGAAGGTTTAGAAATGAGTAAAAAATTTTAAATATGAAGAATTGGATCTAAGTGATTAACTTGTAGTCTCATGGTCACCGTTATAAAATACTAATACTTAAAATGAAAGACCTCAAGATTGGAAATTATGACTCTTTAGGGGACGCTACCCTAAAGATATGGTTTAGCCCACGATTGTTCATGGATTTTACTAGCGTGCTTTAGTTCCCCATCTAGGTTCTATATTTTACTCTATTTAGCTTTATGTATCTAATAGAGAGTATGCATACTTATAGATTAGGTGTCTTTATATGTAGGGTATTGTGTTACCTTTGTGTACCAGGGTGACCAGGTTACCTTTATGTCCCTAAGTTGATAGTTGGTAGAATACTATGCTACCTTTGTGAGCTGGTATGACCAGAGTACCTTAGTGTCGCTAGGTTGATATGATTTCCCCTCGAGTAAAAAAAATGGAAATGATTATTATTTGATTCAAAATGATTATTGCATTGGTTGGTAGTTATCTTTGTGCCTATGTGTGGTTCGGTAGTAGTCTTTGTGCCTACTTGTATTTCAGTAGCAACCTTTGTACCTACCTGTAGTTTTGTAGTAGCCTTTGTGTCTACCTGTATTTCAATAGCAGCCTTTGTGCCTACTCGTGATGCCATGAGTTGTTATTAGTTTGTGCTGGTGAGCCTACCTATATTATGAGAGTTGTGGGTTTTGATAATGAAAGTTGTGGTCATATAGTGCAAAGAGCATTGGTAGTATATGACCTTAATTTTATGTGGTTATAAGAATGATTATCATATTTCAATTAATCTATGTATAATTAAATGTTCATGTATTATTGTGATGCCTTTTATGTGTTTCATGTAGACCTTTTATATTAGTTTTGTATAATGGGTTGCACAATATCATTATACCGAAGGGTTCCGTTTCATATGCCTCTACTTATTCAATAGACAGTAACCTTTACAACATATCTTGCAAGATCTATTAAAGGTTACTGTAACACCCCCAAAATCCACTACTGAAAAATTTCGTTTTATTAAAAGATAATAGCGGAAGCAGATAAACAAAACGTGAACTTTGGGAGTATTACCGCCACACTTAGTACCAGACCGGTTCAATCATACCGTTCCAGTACCAAGTGCTAAGGCTAAGAAAAAAATACAGTTCGAAAGACATTCAACATGCATAATCAGAGTAAATTGCAAGCTTCAACATATTTAAATTAGAGTAGCGCATCAAATCTTTTTCAGGAATAAAATCCACCAATGGTGGTTACTTTAACAACGTTAACATTTAAAATCGAGAAATTAAATGAGAAAGAGGAAAAAGCCATGATACCGGAAAATTCCTTACTCTCCTTCCCGTAACCCACTTGAGTAGCACCTGAAAATACCTGCAAGGGCACTGCCCATTGAATAGGCAGGGGCCCCATAAAGGGAATCCCTTCAGTACTACGGTACTGAGTAACCCTTTAATACCACACTTAAAGATAGGCCCGCATACGACACATAATGCAAGCCACACACATATAAATAATGAGAGATGCATACATAACAATGTCAAACATAATACTTTATAAGTCACGATCGATACTTTGGGCCTTAAGCCATTATCCTGTCATTAATCCATCAATATCATATTTTATATCCATGTGAGTACGAGAACCCCACTATTATAGCCGGTGGACCGGAAAGTATATACTCAGGGCAGAACGCCTCTGACCACTATTATTGCCGGTGGACCGGAAGATAAACACACAGGGCAGAACACACCTGACCACTATTATTTGCCGGTGGACCGGTCTGGCCCCGACTCACATGGTGTTCCACTATAGGTGATTAGTATTTTTCCATAATCTTATTCACATACATAGCCAATTTTATTGAGCTCGGACCCCCACTATTATTGCCGGTGGACCGGAATATATATGTAATCATCATCCAGGGCACAACGCTCCTGGCCACTATTATAACCGGTGGACCGGTACTCATAATCACACACCAGGGCAACACGCTCCTGGACCACTATTATAACCGGTGGACCGGTACGCAATAACACATACCAGGGCAACACGCTCCTGGACCACTATTATAACCGGTGGACCGGTACGCAATATCATAAATCACTGGGCCCGGCTCGTTAATATTCCACTTTCAATTATCGTATATTTCCTTTCGTTAATCAGCACATCAATCATATTTATTTGCCTCGATTGGGAGATCGATAACCCGGGACACAAAGGTACACCGGTCGTACCGGTGCATATCAGCTACTCAGTACCCTTTAACCATGAACCCAAGGACGCAAAGGTACCCTGGTCGTACTGGTGCATAAAGCTAACTCAGTACCCTACCGACAAGGACACCTAATCCATAAGTATGCATACCCCCTAACTAGGTCCGTAGAGCTAGGAAGAGTAAGATATAGGGCCTGGCTGGGGCACAAAGGCACACCAGCAAATACCAGAATAATCGTGGACTAAACCACGTCCTTAGGGTAGCGACCCCTAAGGAGTCACCATTCCCGATCTCGAGGTCTTTCACTTTAAGTAATAGTGTCTTAATTAAGGTGATCACAGAAAGCACGATGATCCGATACTTATTCACTTTCAATCGTTTCGATATCATTAATCGTTTCTTATTCAGAGGATTATCCAGGATGTCACAGAGAAACCATCAAGGCCATACTAATCATTAGATACTCTTACTTGGCTAATCAACATTATTTAATCATATTAATGTTCCACAATCTCAAGGACCTATTAGGTACAATTTACTCATTTGCCCTTTTCTTATATAATCATTAAGTATCCGTCCCTTACTTGATAGATTACCACATTACCCTTAAGGTTGCATAATTACCAAATTGCCCTTTGTCCGATTTAGATTACCAAATTATCTCATACACTTTTTAGATCATCATTCACCCCTCATAATTACTATACTTATCATATTTCCCTTTTGGTTGGTTATATTACCAAATCGCCCTTCTCCTTTGTTATAATTACTAAATTGCCCTTGAGTTGGATAAATTACTAAATTACCCTCCTTCATTATCATGATTACTATTTTGCCCCTTTAGTTGGTTAAACAATTATCACTTTACCCTTTTATCGACTAAATTACCAAATTGCCCCTTTAGTTGAACAAATTACCAAATTGCCCTTCTCCTTTATCATAATTACCATTTTACCCCTCTCAATTATTTTAATTGCCATTTACCTTTTTTAATTATCACAAATCCCAAATTACTCTTCTTCATAATTACCAATATTAATTTACCCTTTTTCATAATCAAAATTACTATATTACCCTTCTCCATTATTAAAATTACCATAATGCCCTTTAGTTGGTTAATTTACCAAATTACCCTTCTATAGTATCATACTTATCCAATTGCCCTTCTACAATCATAATTTACTTGCTAAATTATCTTTTGTCGTTATCATAATTACCAAGTTACCCCTTACTCCCAAGTTTACCATAATATCCTTTCTTTTACAAGATTACCATTTTACCCCTTACATCCAACTTTACCATAATATTCCTTTATTTATGAAAATTACCACCATACCTCTTTTACTTTACAAATTACTATTTTACCCTTTTACATCCAAGATTACCATCTTTATCTTTCATTACATAATTACCATTTTGCCCTTCTTTTCCAATTTACCATGTTACCCCTTTACTTATAAATTTCCACTTCGCCATTCACTTATAAAATTTACCATATTACCCTTCACTTATGAAATTACGATTTTGCCCCTCTACCTCCAAAATCACCATAATGCCCTTTTTACTTGAACAATTACCATAATGCCCTCCTTCATCCAAAATTACTATTTTACCCCTACTTCCAAAATTACCATTTTACCCTTCTTTCTCACAACTTACAATTTTATCCTTTACTTGTAAATTATCATTTGGCCATTTAATTATAAAATTACCATATTATTCTTTTGTCTCAAAAATTACCAAAATACCCTTCTCCACTTATAGAATTTCCACTCAACCCCTTTATTCACCATTTTTATGAATTTTCTAACACTACATAAAATAATGATATTAATACTTCATTTTTATTATCTAAGTCCACCAACTTGTCATTTCTCAACATAATACTCATTAGCAACTACACACTTTGATTTATATACCTCATAAGCATAATTAATAAAATACCTTTAAATAATAACATCATTCATGCATTAACAACATGGTACATCATAAACAAGTATTTAATATTTCTATCCATATTCCAACTCCTTCTTTATTTAACCTACCTACATATGGCATAAAATTTATCATGCTATTTCTTTTAACAAACAATATAAGAAACCATAAACATATCATGCTAAGCATACAAAACATGCATAAAATCATACTAAACCCTAAATGTGCTAGCATGCGTTTTTCCATATATTTAAGGGAGGATTAACGGTTACCTTAATCCCGCAAAATATCAAATCTTACCAAGCATATTTAGCAACTCAACACCTAAAAATAATATCCATCATATTTATTAGAATAAGAAGTTAAAAAGGATAAGACTTTATAAAATTTAATTAGTAAAACACTTAACATAAAATACCATTTTACCTTAAAAATTATCCAAACAATTTTTAAAACCAAGGGGAGCTCATGCTGCATGAGCAGCATGAGTTTCATGCAAAATTATGGGGAGAAAAGGGTTCGAAGGGGGTGAAGGGAGAAAAAATAAACCATTTTCGGGTTAGGGTCTTTAGGCTAGAAAAGAAGGTGGTTAGGGGAGGTTCTAAGGCAGGGGAATGGTGCAGAAGTGTAGAGGGGGTGTAGGTGGAGGCTAAGGGTGGTTTCGAGGTGGCTCAAGGCGGCGGAGACGGCGGCGGCAAGGCGGCGAAGGTGGGCTGCCGAGGAGGGTCGAGGGAAAGGGTTGAGAACGAAGGAAAAGTGGAGGGAAAAATGGAGGGGTGCAGGGGTTGGTTTCGGCCAAGTAATGGATGGAGGTTGTAGAGGGGGATGCAGGGTGTCGAACGGTGGGTTGGGTGGCGGCAGAGGTTGCCGGACGGCGGCGGTAGGGGCGGTTGCAGGTGGCTTGACGATAAGGGGAAAATCTGGGAAGAAAAAGGAAAAGGAGGAGAAGGGAGGAAGTGTAGGGCTCGAAGGGGCTGTGTGGTGGTTCAGGGTGGTAGTAGAAGGTGGCAGAAGGCGGCGCAGGGCTGGGCTTGGTGGCTCGAGCGGCGGAGGGCGGCGGTGGAGCAAAAATAGGGGAAAACGGGAGAGGAAGAAAAAAGAGAGAGAAGGGAGGATCGGGGAGTAAGGGAGCTCGAAATGATGGGCAGAAAATGGACGAAGGGGAGAAAAAAAATAGGAGGAAGGGTAGGGGAATAGAGGCTGATCGGAGGGCAGGCTTAGGGTGGCAGGGCATCGCAGGGTTGCAGGGGAAAGGAGGGAAGAAGAAGGAAAGGGGAGAGGCATGCGGGGCTGGTTCAGGGCCGGTTTGGCTCGAAAGAGGAAGGAAAGGACGGGGCAGAGAGAGAGGGAGAGGGAGGAAGGCACGGGAGCTGCAGGGCTGAGGTTGCAGGCATGCTTGGTGGTCGGGCATGGCGGCAGGCGTGTGATGAGGACTGGTCGGGTGATCGAAGAAGAAAGAAAGGGACGGGCGGCTGGACCGGTGCAGGAAAGGAAGGAGCCGGCCGGTCCAGGGAAAAAAAAATAAGGAAGGAGGCGGGCTGGGGAGACGGGCGTGCGAGCGAGGGAGAGAAGGGGGGAACGGGCCGAAGGCCCAACGCGCGGGGGAGAGGGTGGCAGCCGAGGGGTCGGGCGGCCCAAGGGAGGGGGGGAAAGAAAAAAAAAAAGAAGAAGGAAAAGTGTAAAAAAGAGAAATGGAAAAATAGTAAAATAAATTAAATTAATTTATAAAATTATAAAATGTAATATTCTTGATAATTTATTTAATTTAATAATTTAATTTATTATAATATAATATATTAGTTTAAAAAGGATAAAGTTGGTAAAATATTAGTTTGGGAATTTATTTAAATAAAAATAATATGAAAATTAGCAAAATATTTATATTTAATTTATTAAATAATATTATCCAAATTTATATACTCTAAAATCCATAAAATAATTAGAATAAATAATTTTACAAGCAAATTTTATATCAAATAAAGTTATTTATTAAAATATAGGTTTTTGAAATTTTGGGGTATTACATCACTACCCCCTTAAAGAGAAACTTCGTCCCCGAAGTTTGGGTCTTAGCACTAGGGTTACAAAAGGTCTTAAGTTAATTGGGGTAACTACCCCTTAAAGAGAAACTTACTTAACTAAGGAAACAACTACACACACAAAGTTAATAATACAAATAATCACGCGGGCCCGATGGACAGCTTGAAGAGATTACATCATGATCGATCACTTGCTCATCTTCTTCGGTTAACGAGGCTGAATGGATTACTCCAAGCGCTTGATTCTGTCGATCCGATGCCTGCCCTAGCCTCTGGATTCTTTCACGGGCGTACTGTAGCATTCGAAACTTCTATGCCCAAGTTGTCCACAATTGTGGCACTGAATCAGCTTTCCCATGCAATCCTTGCCCGGATGGTCTCTTTTGCAACGTCGGCAGTGGTAGTGTCGATCTGGTCTCTTGCTAGACTTTGCCTTGGAAGTACTTTCATTCTTCTTACGTTGAGCTTTAGTTTGAAGTTGAGGCTGGTCCAGCAAAACTTTGCTACTGGGGCGATGACTCTTGGCTTCGGCCTCAGTCTCTTCGTTCTTTCTCTTGCCTAGGATGGAGGCTTGTTCTTGGATCAAGGCGTCTGCGTTACATGCTCGCTCATACACCGTACTCAGGTCGTGAAAAAAGTCAGCGCCCATCATCGCTTCGGATATTGAATCGAAGTCCTTGCTCGAATTGAAAGATTGTCGTCGCCTTGTTAGCTGCTATTCCAGGGGCGAACCTCAGCAACTCTATAAATCGTGCGTAGTACTCTCGAACCGATAGGTTTCCTTGTGTCAGCTCCATAAATTCCTTGAGTTTGGCCCTCTTGAGGCTTCTGTGTAAAAACGCGTACGAATAGCGGTCTTGAAGTCTTCCCATGATGTCGGTCGTCCTCCTTGAGTAGGGAGATCTTCCCACCAAGTGTCGGCCGATCCTCGAAGATAGTATGCCGATGTTCGTCCTTCGTTCCTCGGGACAGTTGAGCGCCTCAAACGTCCTATCGAAATCTCGTAGCCAGTTCTCTAAGACCACGGGGTCTTCTTTTCCATCGTAGGTCGGAGGTCGATGACGTGAAACTCTATCGAGCCAATCTTCTCCGATGCTTGTTGAAGGTAACGTAGCTTGAGGTTGGGGTACCGGGGATCGCTGGGTTAAACCCACGAGCACTTCAAACGCTCTCTCTAGGTTGTTGATTCGTTCGTCTTGGTCCATCTCGAGTTAGCTATAAAACAGAAACGTGTCAGGGAAGGTGCTATCTCTCAAGCTAGATGATCTAAACCTAGATCACTTAATCTACCCATACCCAACTCTCAGGACTAGTCCGTTTTTGCAACAAAAGGGAGAATTAGGGAAAAACTTTATAAAAATCGTTTAAACTTCATCTCTCATATGATCTAAACTTCACTTAACTAATACATCAATAAAGAAATGTTACTATAGCAACAAAAAAAGGAATAAAATAAAAAAATAAGTTAATGAAAGATAATTTCATGAAATACTTGATACTTACTTACAAATCAAATCAAAAATATTTAGAACCGAAGAAGGCTTTCAGAAATTACCTGATACCAACTTGTGGTACCAGCTTAAAAAGATAAGAGCGGAATGGAGGCGCGATCAACATGCCTCAAAATCAAACACAAATTTCAAAAACAAATTTTATTTTCAAAAACGAGCGTGGCTAGAGGACCAACCGCTCTGATACCATATTGTGGTATCAGCTTAAAAAGATTAAAATCGGAAGAGCGGTCGAAACCAGCTCTGATACCATATTGTAACACCCCCAAAATCCACTACTGAAAAATTTCGTTTTATTAAAAGATAATAGCGGAAGCAGATAAACAAAACGTGAACTTTGGGAGTATTACCGCCACACTTAGTACCAGACCGGTTCAATCATACCGTTCCAGTACCAAGTGCTAAGGCTAAGAAAATGAAATACAGTTCGAAAGACATTCAACATGCATAATCAGAGTAAATTGCAAGCTTCAACATATTTAAATTAGAGTAGCGCATCAAATCTTTTTCAGGAATAAAATCCACCAATGGTGGTTACTTTAACAACGTTAACATTTAAAATCGAGAAATTAAATGAGAAAGAGGAAAAAGCCATGATACCGGAAAATTCCTTACTCTCCTTCCCGTAACCCACTTGAGTAGCACCTGAAAATACCTGCAAGGGCACTGCCCATTGAATAGGCAGGGGCCCCATAAAGGGAATCCCTTCAGTACTACGGTACTGAGTAACCCTTTAATACCACACTTAAAGATAGGCCCGCATACGACACATAATGCAAGCCACACACATATAAATAATGAGAGATGCATACATAACAATGTCAAACATAATACTTTATAAGTCACGATCGATACTTTGGGCCTTAAGCCATTATCCTGTCATTAATCCATCAATATCATATTTTATATCCATGTGAGTACGAGAACCCCACTATTATAGCCGGTGGACCGGAAAGTATATACTCAGGGCAGAACGCCTCTGACCACTATTATTGCCGGTGGACCGGAAGATAAACACACAGGGCAGAACACACCTGACCACTATTATTTGCCGGTGGACCGGTCTGGCCCCGACTCACATGGTGTTCCACTATAGGTGATTAGTATTTTTCCATAATCTTATTCACATACATAGCCAATTTTATTGAGCTCGGGACCCCACTACTTATTATTGCCGGTGGACCGGAATATATATGTAATCATCATCCAGGGCACAACGCTCCTGGCCACTATTATAACCGGTGGACCGGTACTCATAATCACACACCAGGGCAACACGCTCCTGGACCACTATTATAACCGGTGGACCGGTACGCAATAACACATACCAGGGCAACACGCTCCTGGACCACTATTATAACCGGTGGACCGGTACGCAATATCATAAATCACTGGGCCCGGCTCGTTAATATTCCACTTTCAATTATCGTATATTTCCTTTCGTTAATCAGCACATCAATCATATTTATTTGCCTCGATTGGGAGATCGATAACCCGGGACACAAAGGTACACCGGTCGTACCGGTGCATATCAGCTACTCAGTACCCTTTAACCATGAACCCAAGGACGCAAAGGTACCCTGGTCGTACTGGTGCATAAAGCTAACTCAGTACCCTACCGACAAGGACACCTAATCCATAAGTATGCATACCCCCTAACTAGGTCCGTAGAGCTAGGAAGAGTAAGATATAGGGCCTGGCTGGGGCACAAAGGCACACCAGCAAATACCAGAATAATCGTGGACTAAACCACGTCCTTAGGTAGCGAGCGACCCCTAAGGAGTCACCATTCCCGATCTCGAGGTCTTTCACTTTAAGTAATAGTGTCTTAATTAAGGTGATCACAGAAAGCACGATTATCCGATACTTATTCACTTTCAATCGTTTCGATATCATTAATCGTTTCTTATTCAGAGGATTATCCAGGATGTCACAGAGAAACCATCAAGGCCATACTAATCATTAGATACTCTTACTTGGCTAATCAACATTATTTAATCATATTAATGTTCCACAATCTCAAGGACCTATTAGGTACAATTTACTCATTTGCCCTTTTCTTATATAATCATTAAGTATCCGTCCCTTACTTGATAGATTACCACATTACCCTTAAGGTTGCATAATTACCAAATTGCCCTTTGTCCGATTTAGATTACCAAATTATCTCATACACTTTTTAGATCATCATTCACCCCTCATAATTACTATACTTATCATATTTCCCTTTTGGTTGGTTATATTACCAAATCGCCCTTCTCCTTTGTTATAATTACTAAATTGCCCTGAGTTGGATAAATTACTAAATTACCCTCCTTCATTATCATGATTACTATTTTGCCCCTTTAGTTGGTTAAACAATTATCACTTTACCCTTTTATCGACTAAATTACCAAATTGCCCCTTTAGTTGAACAAATTACCAAATTGCCCTTCTCCTTTATCATAATTACCATTTTACCCCTCTCAATTATTTTAATTGCCATTTACCTTTTTTAATTATCACAAATCCCAAATTACTCTTCTTCCATAATTACCAATATTAATTTACCCTTTTTCATAATCAAAATTACTATATTACCCTTCTCCATTATTAAAATTACCATAATGCCCTTTAGTTGGTTAATTTACCAAATTACCCTTCTATAGTATCATACTTATCCAATTGCCCTTCTACAATCATAATTTACTTGCTAAATTATCTTTTGTCGTTATCATAATTACCAAGTTACCCCTTACTCCCAAGTTTACCATAATATCCTTTCTTTTACAAGATTACCATTTTACCCCTTACATCCAACTTTACCATAATATTCCTTTATTTATGAAAATTACCACCATACCTCTTTTACTTTACAAATTACTATTTTACCCTTTTACATCCAAGATTACCATCTTTATCTTTCATTACATAATTACCATTTTGCCCTTCTTTTCCAATTTACCATGTTACCCCTTTACTTATAAATTTCCACTTCGCCATTCACTTATAAAATTTACCATATTACCCTTCACTTATGAAATTACGATTTTGCCCCTCTACCTCCAAAATCACCATAATGCCCTTTTTACTTGAACAATTACCATAATGCCCTCCTTCATCCAAAATTACTATTTTACCCCTACTTCCAAAATTACCATTTTACCCTTCTTTCTCACAACTTACAATTTTATCCTTTACTTGTAAATTATCATTTGGCCATTTAATTATAAAATTACCATATTATTCTTTTGTCTCAAAAATTACCAAAATACCCTTCTCCACTTATAGAATTTCCACTCAACCCCTTTATTCACCATTTTTATGAATTTTCTAACACTACATAAAATAATGATATTAATACTTCATTTTTATTATCTAAGTCCACCAACTTGTCATTTCTCAACATAATACTCATTAGCAACTACACACTTTGATTTATATACCTCATAAGCATAATTAATAAAATACCTTTAAATAATAACATCATTCATGCATTAACAACATGGTACATCATAAACAAGTATTTAATATTTCTATCCATATTCCAACTCCTTCTTTATTTAACCTACCTACATATGGCATAAAATTTATCATGCTATTTCTTTTTAACAAACAATATAAGAAACCATAAACATATCATGCTAAGCATACAAAACATGCATAAAATCATACTAAACCCTAAATGTGCTAGCATGCGTTTTTCCATATATTTAGGGAGGATTAACGGTTACCTTAATCCCGCAAAATATCAAATCTTACCAAGCATATTTAGCAACTCAACACCTAAAAATAATATCCATCATATTTATTAGAATAAGAAGTTAAAAAGGATAAGACTTTATAAAATTTAATTAGTAAAACACTTAACATAAAATACCATTTTACCTTAAAAATTATCCAAACAATTTTTAAAACCAAGGGGAGCTCATGCTGCATGAGCAGCATGAGTTTCATGCAAAATTATGGGGAGAAAAGGGTTCGAAGGGGTGAAGGGAGAAAAATAAACCATTTTCGGGTTAGGGTCTTTAGGCTAGAAAAGAAGGTGGTTAGGGGAGGTTCTAAGGCAGGGGAATGGTGCAGAAGTGTAGAGGGGGTGTAGGTGGAGGCTAAGGGTGGTTTCGAGGGGCTCAAGGCGGCGGAGACGGCGGCGGCAAGGCGGCGAAGGTGGGCTGCCGAGGAGGGTCGAGGGAAAGGGTTGAGAACGAAGGAAAAGTGGAGGGAAAAATGGAGGGGTGCAGGGTTTGGTTTCGGCCAAGTAATGGATGGAGGTTGTAGAGGGGGATGCAGGGTGTCGAACGGTGGGTTGGGTGGCGGCAGAGGTTGCCGGACGGCGGCGGTAGGGGCGGTTGCAGGTGGCTTGACGATAAGGGGAAAATCTGGGAAGAAAAAGGAAAAGGGAGAGAAGGGAGGAAGTGTAGGGCTCGAAGGGGCTGTGTGGTGGTTCAGGGTGGTAGTAGAAGGTGGCAGAAGGCGGCGCAGGGCTGGGCTTGGTGGCTCGAGCGGCGGAGGGCGGCGGTGGAGCAAAAATAGGGGAAAACGGGAGAGGAAGAAAAAAGAGAGAGAAGGGAGGATCGGGGAGTAAGGGAGCTCGAAATGATGGGCAGAAAATGGACGAAGGGGAGAAAAAAAATAGGAGGAAGGGTAGGGGAATAGAGGCTGATCGGAGGGCAGGCTTAGGGTGGCAGGGCATCGCAGGGTTGCAGGGGAAAGGAGGGAAAAGAAGGAAAGGGGGAGAGGCATGCGGGGCTGGTTCAGGGCGGTTTGGCTCGAAAGAGGAAGGAAAGGACGGGGCAGAGAGAGAGGGAGAGGGAGGAAGGCACGGGAGCTGCAGGGCTGAGGTTGCAGGCATGCTTGGTGGTCGGGCATGGCGGCAGGCGTGTGATGAGGACTGGTCGGGGTGATCGAAGAAGAAAGAAAGGGACGGGCGGCTGGACCGGTGCAGGAAAGGAAGGAGCCGGCCGGTCCAGGGAAAAAAAAATAAGGAAGGAGGCGGGCTGGGGAGACGGGCGTGCGAGCGAGGGAGAGAAGGGGGGGAACGGGCCGAAGGCCCAACGCGCGGGGGAGAGGGTGGCAGGCCGAGGGGTCGGGCGGCCCAAGGGAGGGGGGGGAAAGAAAAAAAAAAAGAAGAAGGAAAAGTGTAAAAAAGAGAAATGGAAAAATAGTAAAATAAATTAAATTAATTTATAAAATTATAAAATGTAATATTCTTGATAATTTATTTAATTTAATAATTTAATTTATTATAATATAATATATTAGTTTAAAAAGGATAAAGTTGGTAAAATATTAGTTTGGGAATTTATTTAAATAAAAATAATATGAAAATTAGCAAAATATTTATATTTAATTTATTAAATAATATTATCCAAATTTATATACTCTAAAATCCATAAAATAATTAGAATAAATAATTTTACAAGCAAATTTTATATCAAATAAAGTTATTTATTAAAATATAGGTTTTTGAAATTTTGGGGTATTACAGTTACTATTTGGATTGAGAATGTAGGGGTATCTGATGTGTTTTGCCTGGTATCTTTTGATTTGAAAGATTATATATTTTTAATGTCTTTATGTATTTCCTTTCACTAATATTTTATAACCATTGACGGTTGGTTCTATTTGAAATGATGTTAAATTGCTTTAACTCTCTTGCTACTCTGATTTATGATTGTGTTATTAACTTAAGTGGAAAAACACTTTAGCCTTAGTACTTAGTAACATAACAATAAAGGAAACCAAACTTGTACCAAGTGTGGTGAAAACACCCTGCAATTTATTGTTTTAGCTTATGCAATTGACCTTTTAAAAATGAAATTTTTTGGCTCATAAATTTGGGGGCGTTACAAATAGACTTTAAATAAGCGAAGTATAATACTCTAAATATTCAAGATAATGATGAATGTAATCAATACAATCAAATTGGAAAGTTATGCTCACCTTGTGAAACTTTGGGTTTCTTAGGGGGTTATGGACCTTTTTCCTTAAGAAATGCCCCAATTACTACGTGGTTATGCTTTACATGTATTCAATTACTTGTTGTGCATATATACATGTACCATCCCCAAATTTTATAACCTTTGCTTTTGGGTGTTTAGCTTCTTCTTTTTTAAAACTAACCTTTAAACCTTAGACTAATTATTTAATTAATAACATTTAACCCATAACCTAAATAGATTCTTAAATATTTCCCCCGATTATTTGACATTTTTCCTTTGTATTAAACCTATCCTAAGCCAGACTATTTTTTTCGAATTATTTTTCCTACCCAGTACCCTAACCTAACCAAGCTAAACCTAAAAATGAAATAAAATATTTCTATTTCTACCATACCCTACCATTTTTACCCCTATTCTACCCCTTATCGTGTCCTAAAATCCCTACCCTAGACACTCTCCCCAAATTCCTCCCTTTCTCACGCTACACCTATACCCCTCACCTATCAAAGCATCCCTCTTACTCATCCTTATCACCCTACCCTTATTTGTCGAACCATACCCCTCTTCCCCATCTACATGAATATATTCATATACACAACCCTCTGCATTTTCCTCAACCAAATCGATCAACCTTCTCGTCATTCCCCAACTCCCTATCTCTCGACCCTAGCCTTCCTCAACCAAAAAAAACCCAACCCTATGCATTTCCTCAACCAAAACGCCTACACAAACCCTCCTCCTATTCCCTATGGCCATTTAATTTTCCCTAGCTCTCTAGCTCTCTAGCCCTTGACCACCAACCATTCACCAACCGTGCCCTTATCCATTTTTACTAGCCTTCACCGCACACTCCAACACCATCCACCACCCTTCTTCTTCCTACCCTCCATTTCTTGCATCACCCCCTCTACACCATCACCACCTCACATGCACCACCATCCATAACCATCCAGCCCTCAAGCCAGCAACCAACGCATGTCGCCACCTCTAGCCAAGCGTCACCACCTCTACACGCACCACCACATCCTCTATTGCCAGCCTTCCTCGTTTCCTTCTTCTTTTTTCTTCTGTCCTTCTCCATCCCTATGACCATTTTAATAATAAACCCCTCCTACCTTTGTCCAGAATCACCGCAGGCCACCCCCACCTTTGAAACTTTTGCTCACAATATCCCCTAGGGCAACAGTAGTTTTAGCTGTTGCACCCCCATCATTTCGATCATCTCTATCATAGCAACACAACCCCCTACACCACCCTCTACCGCATTTAGCTCCATTCACCTACACCATAACCATTATTTGCATCCTCAATGTTCCTCTATCCCATCCCACATAGCCACCACCGATGGCTACCAACCTCAAACCGAGGCACTACCTCTCCCTTCTTGCATTGCCTTGTCCAACCCACCACCTCCCAGCCAACATCTCATTGTGTTGCACCAACACCACCACTAAATCCCTCGATCAATGACTAGCGCCAACCATCACCACCATCTCCACTCCTGCTTCACCCTTCCACCACACCTAGCCCAAGCAACTCAACCCCCTTCGTGCGCATGGCTCATGCTACGCATGCAACGTGATAAGAGTTTTTTTCTTTTAATAATTTTGGTACCTATTATTTATAATTAAGGATATTTTAGTAATTTTAAAAATTACATATTTTAATAATAACACCATTATTTTTATCTGTTAAATATTAATTTGGTAATTATGATATTATTTTTAGGTATGAAAGTTTGATTAGCAGAATCTTGTAATATTTAGTAGAATACCGCTATTTTAAATTTTTATAGGAATGCATGTAGCTTTTATACTCTCCTAAAATGTTAAAAATCACATGGTAACACATTAAGATTTTTACATATAACTGTGCTAATAATGTATCTATATGATAACTTTTATACCCTACTAAAATAATAAATTTTGCATGATAGCACATTAGGATTTTTGTATCTAAAATATGTTAAGTACAATTCGTTATGTTATAATTATGTGTTATCTATTATATCATAAAAATTATTAAAAGGAGCATGTTATCATGTGTAAAATATTTTGGGTATAAAAGTATGCCAAACAGACTTTTATAATAATGTATGACATGTACATGGAAAAAGGATAGGACGGGCATGTTAGATAAATTTATGGAAGAATAATCATGGATATGTTCCTTAGGAGAACTTTGGTCATTTTATGTGTATTATGATTTTAATCATGACAAAAATGTCTAATATGTATTATATGATGTTAATCATGAGATTATGTGGTCATGGATGTATTAGATAAATATGTTGGGGTTTTATATACAAAATTGTGAATAAGGGTAAATTATCCATTTGGATTATCTAATAATTTAATTACATGATAAATTAATTTAATTATTATATTTTATCATTTTCACGATAACTTAATAAATGTAATGGATTTATTATTTAAAAGGATGATGATGTGGCAATTTTGGCCTTAGGGTATGATCTTTATTATGGTTGTCTCAAAATAAGGGAAAATGAGTACAATGAATTAAGTATAAAATTGGATCTATGTGATTTATGTGCGATTTTGTGGTTTGTAAATAAAATACTAATATTTAAAGTGAAAGACTTTAAGATGGGGAATGGTAGTTCTTTAGGGGTTGCTACCCTAAAGACATGGTTTAGCCTATAGTGGAGTATGGATTTTGCTGTTGTGCCTTAGTGCCCAAGCCAGGCCCTATATCTTACTCTATTATGTTTTATGGACTGATAGGAGGTATGCATACGTATGGATTAAGCGCTCTTGTCAGTAGGGTACTTTGTTACCTTCATGTATCAGTGCGAACGGTGTACCTTTGCATCCCTAGGTTGATAGTTGGTAGGATATTGTGCTCTCTTGGAGCACCGGTATAACTAGATATGTAACACCCCAGAATTCACAATTTTTTTTTAAATGAAAGCAATTAAAATAGAAATACTTAAAAGCTGTAAATTTTGGGAATGTTACCCCCACACTTAATACCAGACCGGTTCACTTCGACCATTCCAGTACCAAGTCCTAAGGCTAAAAATATTAATTTCACACTTAAACTGAGAGTTCATAAAATGCATTAAAAAGATCATAACATAGAAATTAGAGTGCAAAATCAAAATTCCTCGTAAGGAATAATCTTACATTCAATAAAAGGTTTATTTGAAATACTCAATACAAGGTAATAAATCAAAAAGAATAAATTCAATACAAGCCATAATACTCTCGAACTTTGAGCCAAAATATGCTCAACACTCAGTCCTACCGGATGTCTCGCCCACCTGCACAAAGTTAGAAGGGTCAACTACTCATGGGAATGAGTAGCACCCATAAAAAGGGTAATTAGTACGCTACGTACTAAGGTAACCGAGCACTAAGGTCAACTCATAAGCACATAAAATCATGAAGGATAATATTCAACTTACACACATTCAGACCCACACACATAATATATATAAAGTCATGCAGAAAATTATACCACTATCAAGCCCACACAATAAAGCCCCAATTAATCCGAATTAATTATTTAATTAATCTTTTATCAGAAGTCGATACACACCATGCCTTTATCAAATCCATGTAAGTACAGGAACACCCCCACTATTTTAGTTGGTGGGTCGGTCACTTGTGGGACAATAGTCCACACCACTATTTCTGACTGGTGGATCGGTCTGGTTCCTGCTCACATGGTGTTCCACTATAAGTAATTCGTATCTTTTAAGTGTCTTAGCAAACTTTGGTTTATGTTTATTGAGCTTGAGGTCACTCCACTATTATTGTCGGTGCGCCGATCACTTGCAGGACAATAGTCCACACCACTATTTTTCGTCGGTAGATCGATCACTTGCGGGATAATAGTCCACACCACTATTTCTGACCAGTGGATTGGTCTGGACCCGGTTCAATAGTCTTTCACTTTAAATGATTAGTGTCTTAAATATTTTATTCATAAACTTTCACCCTAGACATGCATAAATCACTCCCTCTCCACTTATCCTCCAATTGACTCGGACCACATCATGATAACCCTGCACCTCCTATCTTGTCCATCAACCCCTCCTCTATACTCAAACTCACACTAGAACTCCAACACCGAAATATGTGGGTCAAGGCCCACTACTACACACCGTCAAGTCCACTTATTTCTTTACTCTAGGGTTTTTCCCTAGAAACCCTTATTTAGGTCTACATGGCCCATCCTACTCCACCTCACACAACCCAAATCATTTTAACACTCCACACATCACAACTCATAAATTCCTCCCTCATAATTACCCTTTAATCATCAAATACACATGATATCACAAAAACCCTAAGCAGCCACACCAAACCTTAATTAACCACAATAAACCATAGTTAACCACTCCAAACCCTATTTAACCATAATAACCATAATTAGCCATTCCAAACCTTAGTTAATCACAACAAGCCACAATTAGCCACTCCAACCCTAGTTAATCACAACAACCCATAGTTAATCACTCCAAACCCTAACTCAGTCTCCTCCATACCCTTATAATGTCTTACGTACTAATTTTCACCCAAAACTTCCAAACACCCAAATAACTCTTCTATTACCTTCCTTACATCCCAATTCAACATTTCATACATAAGCTTTACTCCCATGCAGACGCCAACCTCCCCATGCAAACCTTCAAAAATTTTCACGTAAACTCTAACACCATGCAAACATTAACTCCATGAAATCCCTAACTCCATGCAAACCCTAACTCCATGCAAACATTAACTCCATCCGTGCAAAATCTTAAATTCTTTCATGCAAAATCCAAGATTCCTTCATACATAACCTTAAATCCAATCCACACAAAACCCAAGGTTTCTCCATACAAAACCCTAAATTCAATCCAAACAACCATAGATTAGATTACCTTATGTTACACCACATATTAGATTCTCCCATGTTAAGCCATAGATTAAATTTTCCCATACAAAATCATAGATTAGATTCTCCCATATAAAATCATAAATTATATTCTCCCACACAAAACCATAAATTAGATTCCCCCATAACAAACCATAAATTAGATTCTCCCATATAAAACCATAAATTATATTCTCCCACACAAAACCATAAATTAGATTCTCCCATACAAAACCATAAATTACCCATTTTACTCTTCCACTCATGGATCATTAAAAATACTTAGGTCAACTCACATCCCTTAGTCAATTTCTTCCCCCATCATCCTTTTTCATCCTTTCCCTCACACATACCACATTAACATCCTCACATGCATGTCTAAAAGGCCACAACACATATCATCACATACCACAATATTTCATCACATACACATGGTACACATGCCATATAACAACACATGAACACATTTTAACTCCACGCCATACCACACATGAAATCAATGTGATGATAAACATAGGATGCATAACATACAAATCATATAATGCACATCAACACACAATAGGCCTTAGTGACACCTTTACCTAAAATAACACCAGTTTTAGAGCACGCTCCTACGCCTCCTTAGGGCTTTGACTGGTCTCACCTATATGAGGGAAAAAACTAAAATTAGATTCCTTCCTACCAAAAAAAGTATTACTCCTTATTTATTTTAAAATTAGTTTTTAATAAAATAATAACATATTAGTAATAATGACATTAACTAATTACTAACTTTGCTAAAGATATAAGAAATAATAGTAATACTACAAAAGTTGATAATATAAGGTTGAAGAATTTACCCTAATAATAATAATAATAATAATAATACCAAAATAATAATAGCAAAGATACTAAAAATAATATCAACGTTAATATTAATAAGAATAATGATAATAGTAACAATAATAATAAAAAGGGAATTACTCAAAAACATAGTGAAATAAGGGCTTCGGCCCTATACCAAAATAATACTAATAATAACATTAGTAAAATTAATAACAAAATTTAGTAATAATAATAATGATGATGAAATAGTAATAATAATAATGATAAAAACCATAATAATATTGAAAAAATGATAATAATCATAATAGTAATAATACTAAGGATAATATTTGAACATAAAATGAAGTAGGGTTTCTACCCTATAATACTACTACTATAATTCAAAATAGGCACAATAGGGTTTTAGCCCTATATAGAATAATAATATTAACATTGAAAATAATAATAATAATAATAATAATAATAATAATAATAATGGAATAATAATAATAATTTCAAAATAGTAATAATAATAATAATAATAACAACATATTAATATTAATAATAAAGATAATAGCAACAATAAGAATAATAATAAAGTCAAAATAAAAAATATAATAGGGCTTCGGCCCTCAATACAAATAATAATAAAAACATTAATAATAATAATAATAATAATAATAATAATAGTAATAACAATAATAATAGAAATAATAATAATAATAATAATAATAATAATATATATTTCAAATAAATGAAATAAAATAGATTAAGGCTTGTAAAAATAGGGTAAAAGGGTTAAGAGGGTCTAGGGTTCAACCTTGTGCTGGCAGGGATGGGCGGCACCGGCGGTGGTGCACGGTGGCGGCAGTGATGGCCGTAAAAAGGGAAGAAAAGGGTAAAAGTTGGATGTCGAAAAACAGATAGGGAGAATAAAGGTGGGAGTTGGGGTGTTTAAGGTTTACCAGGAGGAGAGGAACAGAATAAGGGTAGTGGCGCACGACGGTGGTGGCGGTAGCCAAATGGAGGAGAAGAAGAGAAACAGAGGAGGAGAGGGAGAAAGAGGACAAGAGAGGTAGGGGAAGGTAGAGGGTGGTTTGCAATACAGAATGGGAGATGAAAGAAGTGGCGATAGCGGCAGAAGAGGTGGCTAATGGTGGTTCGAAGGGCAGCGGAGGTTGGAGAGAGGGTTGATCAGGAGGGCTACTTCGCACAGCTCGAGAGCCTTGTGTAAGGAGAATCGAGGAAGAAGGGAGGCGTAATTAGTTAGAGGGCAGTGCAAGGAGTTCTCGGTTGGCCAGAACGGGCGGCGAAGTGGGCCGGAGGCGGTGGAAATGGCGTCTAAAGTGGTGGATGTGGCAAGGTCGGGAAATTCTAGGTAAGAATCAAAAGCTTGATACAAGGCAGTGTAAGGGGTATTTCTAGAGAAAAGAAGAGAGGGTAGGGTTCTGTGGGTCAGCTAGGGGGTAAGCAAGTAAGGTTAGGGTTCGCTAGCGGCAATGGTTGGCCGGTGGAAGTAAGTTTTGGGACAGGGGAATGCGTGGGGAAAAGGGGGGGGAAACTATGCGAGAAATGGGAGAAGTAGGTTGGGTGACGGGGTCAACGGATCAGCAGGGAAAAATAGGAGGGAAAAGGCTGGTCAAAGGGGCGAGATCGGCGGAGGATTTCTCGGAGACCCTTGGCGACAGAGTTGCAGGTGGCGACGGGAAGGGAGGAAGGAAGAAGAAGAAAGAAAGGTGGGGGGAACCGGCGGTTTGAGGGAGAAAAGAAAGAAAATAAAAGAAGGGGAGCTAGGCGGTCGGGCACGGTGAGGGAAAAAAAATAAGTCGAACACACCGTTTAAAGGAAAAAAAGAAGCAAGACACGACGCGGAGAAGGGAGGAAGAAGCGGCACGGTTGCACGGGTTGGGCCACGCTAAAGAAGAAGAGAAACCGAGACAGGTCGTGGGAAGGAAATGGGAGAAGGCTTGGGCTACTGGGCTAGCCCAAGTCGGGGAGAAAAATAAAAGGAAAAAGGAAGAAAAGAAAGAAAAGAACGAAAAAGGAAGAAAGAAAAGGAAAAAGGAAAAATAAAAATAGTGGGTTGGCTTAATTAAATTAATTATGATATTTGGGATATTTAAAAATAATAATATTTAAATACCTTTTGGGCTAAATTAGGATTTTTGAAAGATTTTCCATAAATTCCATTTTAATTAGCAAAACACCCTAAATTTCTCCAATTAAATTATTTATAAAATTCCTATTAATTTGAAACCATTTTCTCCTTCTCATTTTAAATAAAATAATTTATTTAATTAATTTTTAAAATAATATCCTTAATTAGTTAAAATACACAAATTTCTCCTAATTAAAATACTTATAAATTTCTTCTTAATTTGCCCTAATTAATTTCCTTTTATTTTCATAAAAATAATTTATTTAATTAATTTTTCTAATAAAATATTATATAACTATAATTTTTAAAATTAAAAATTTTGGGGCATTTCAGGATAACCTTAGTATCTCCAAATTGATTGATCTCCCCTTAAGTAAATAAAAATGGAATTGATTATTAGATTGGCCAGTAACAACCATTGTGCCTATCTGTGGTTTGGTAGTAACCTTTGTGACTACTTGTAATTTGGTAGCAGCCTTTGTGACTACTTATGGTTTGGTATCAGCCTTTACAGCTACCTGTGGTCTGGTAACACCCTTTGCGCCTACCTGTGGTCCGGTAGCTACCTTTGTGTCTACCTATGATGCGATGAGTTGTTATTGATATGTAATCGTGAGCCTACCTATGTTATGAGATTTATCGTGACTGATAATGAGGTATGTGATTTGTGGTTATTCTCTTGGTTTTGGCTTGAGATTGTTTCTAATTATACTATAAAGAGCATCTCTTGGACGTTCCATTGGTAAGTTTTAGTTAGTTCTAGACGAACGATCATGAATAGTATATGGCCATGGTGGTATGTGGTTATATGAAAGAGTATCATATTTCAATTGACACATGTACAATTCGATGTTTTATACCATGTATTATTGTGATGTCTTACATGTGTTCTATGTTGGCTTTTCATTTTAGTTTAGTATAAAGGGTTGCTCAGTACCATTGTATTAAAGGGTTCCTTTCATGAACCTTTACTTATTCAATGGGTAGTGATGTAACACCCCAAATTTTACTAGTGAAATTTTTTAATTTACAACGAAAGCATATAATCAAAATATCGAGTGTTACCACCATAATTGATGTAAGCTTAATTTATCATACCCTCCTTACAAAAATTACAAGGCTAAAACTTTTCATAGAAAATCAAGGTAATTAGAAATAAGAGAAGCTTTATAAATATAAACATTAGTTTGAGGTTAACTTCAGAATACAGTAACAACATACAAAAAAAGGGATAACATGGATTGAGGATTCCAAAAGGTATCTGAGTAAACATCATTTGGATAATATGACTCTTCGGTTAAACGCCCAATACAGATAAAAGTCCCTTATTTACATAAAATGCATTAAAAGCAACAAAATCATCCAACTAGTCCTCAAAGACCTGCACAAAAGTATCAAGGTCCTTTGCTCGTGGGAATGAGCAATGCCCATGAAAGGATTATCAGCCTATTACGTACTGGGAAAGGTAACAATACTATCGAGTCATAGATATAATTAAATATATACATGCATAATAGAGAATAAGTACACATACGATACACATAAGACATCACAAAGTAAGGAATAATACAAGCCCTTTTATTAAATATAACACATTTTCATTCTTTCATTTACTTTGAGTTTAGGGACCCTATGATTCTTAAACCGGTGGAACGATCTAAAGCACCTTTCAAGGACAACACACCTGAGCCACTATTATTATCTAGTGGAATGGACCCAACAATTCTCAGGGTAGAAAGCTTCTAAGCCACTATTCTTAAACCATTGGAATGGTCTGAAGCACCTCTCAGGAAAAACACACTTGAGCTACTATTATCATCTGGTAGAAAAAATCCAAAACCCCAGTCTTGACTCACTTACTCTTCCACTTCAAGTTATTAGTCTCTTATCCATTAGGTTACTTATCTCAAATCATATTCTTATTCACGATGAGTATGGACCCCTATTATTCTTAATCCTATGGAATGGACTAAAGCACCTTTCAAAGACAATACACTTGAGCTCCTATTATCATCTAATAGAACGGATTCAACACCTCTAGGGAAAAATGTTCTGAAGCTACTATTATCATCCAGTGGAATAGACCAATAAAGCACCTCAGCCCAACTCACGCGATCTTCCACTTTAAAAGATTAATTTCTTATTCATGATTGATTTGATAAGTAGAAAACATATTTAGAGGAGGTAAGATACATCAAAATATCATAAAGGCATTTCCTAGGGTTAAGACCCTTATATTTCCCTAAAACCCTAATTTTACACTTTTATCATAACTTTTCTCCTGTCACTCTTTTAATCACCAAACTCAGTATCTATTCATCAAATACTATGATTATCAACATACTCAAATTTCAAGGCCTAGCTCTAAGGCCTTGCACATGCGATAATAACCCTATATCAAAAGTTACTATTCTCGGGCTCATAAACCCTAATTTCACAAATCCATCATAACTTTTCCAATAGATCTCAAAAAATTACTAGATTCAATATAAATTTACAAAATACTAGTATTAACAACATATTTGAATTTTGTAGTCTAACTCTACTGTTTCACACATGCCATAATCGCCTTCTTATTTTAGGGTTACTATTCCCAAATAAACCATTTTCATAATTGATCAAACTTATGTCATTCTCAACTACTCTAAATACTTCATATAAATTATTTAGTCTACTTTAGATGATATAACATATTAAAATACCATGATTCTCATATTTAACCAACTTTGATCAAAATGTCCTTATCAAGAATAAAACTATTATTTCATGTAAATCTTATATGTTTGGAAAAATTGTCCTCTAACCCACATTTTCTCCATATACCTTATCATACTCATTTCACATTCATCATATCATTATTAAGACCATAATACCACCATATTTCACATCAAGGATTTTTTTTCCACATAAAATAACGATATCGTATAATCTTTACCTTTACATTTTCTATCATATAATATCAACCACATGGCATAGCATTAACAACATATATTAATTCATATAATAAAAATAACATAGTATAATACAAAATCATGCATAACACTTAGCAATCAAAACCCTGAATTATGACATGTATCCTTACTAAAAACTACTCCGGGCTCTAAGCTCGTAATTCCTAATCCACCTCTTCCGGAAGTTTGGGAAAATCACCTAAGATAAAAAAAAATAACTATACACCATTAGGATTAAAACATATAACTAAGGAATGTTAAGGAAAAAGGAAAGGGTATATAAGGGAGGAAAAACAAAAAAAAAGGAAAAAATTGTGCAACCAAAGATAGGAGGGGCGACAAGTTGTGTAGAGCCAAGGATGATAGTAGCGACACTAGTTGTTGTTGCTATGGGGTGATCAATGACAAAAGGAGCCGAATATGGAGGGAGAGGTAATAGTGGGCTAGGCTAAAGGAGGGAGCTTTGCTTCACTGGAAATGACCAAAGGTGGTGATGACGGTCTCGGTGTAGGCTATCAAAGAATGGAGGAGGAGGCTGATTTTGTGGCTACTGAAAGAGTGGTGCCAGTTGCAGTCGAATTTGCTACAACAAGGAGGAGGAAAAGGAAAAGGTGGTTGTAGTGGAAATGACCAAAGGTGGGGGTGTGGGTTGTAGTGGAGGTTGTCGAAGATGAGGGGTAAGGCACCAATCGTTGGTGCTGTATCCAAGGAAGAAAAAGAAAAAGAGGGTTTCTGGTGTACGATACCAAAGGAAAGGGGAAGCACCGATGGTTTTGGCCGATGGCTAGGGGAAAACCGAAGGGGGTGGGGTGATTCGGTTAGGGTTGCTAAGGGTGGGGTTTTGTGGTTGTTTTCATGACAGCAAGGAGGAGGTGAAGGAATAATAAGGTGGTGGTTCGGTTAGAAGAATCCAAAGGGAGAAAAGAGAGGCAGTAGGAGCATTAAATGCTTGGTTTATACACACACACACATGCACAAGGGATGGGGGTTATCTACCAAAATTTTTAATGTAGACCCTTAAGCTGAGGAAGGGGAGTTAATGGGTAGAGGGAAGGATTGGCAAGGGGAAGTTGTGCACGAAATGGGAAGAGAAGAGAATAGGAAAAAACAAGTACAAGGGAAATGGAGAAGAAAAAGAAAAATGAGAAAAGTGAAGTGGTGTTGTGGGTTTAGATTAAAAATAATTTAGGTTAGGGCATTAGGATAATTAAATTAAACAATTATCCAGGATTAGGTTTAGGATTCAGGGTAAGATAGAAAAAAAAAATTGAAGTTAGAATTAGGTTACAAAATTAATTACTCGGGATTGGGGTTGGCTAAAATTTAGGGTATTACAATAGTGGTATTTGTAGGTCAACTTATGAGTTTAGTCAAAAGCTGGTATTTCGGTTTGAGAGCCTAGTTTTATCTAGTACCCTTTGGTATATTTGATTTTAGTTGTTTTTAGATGCTAATGTCCTTTTGTATTTTTATCTTTTTGAGTTTTGTAAACCACTAATGTTGCTTTTATGTAGAATGATATTTTTCTATTGTTCCCTCCTTTCTAATTATTTTAATCATGTTATAAATCAAAGCTGAGTAATGATTTTATCCTTATCAATTGGTATAAGAATGGTAAAGGTAACCGAACTTATACTAAATGTGATTGTAACACCCTTCGTTTTTATTAATTTAACTTTCATGCTTAACTCTGTAAATGAAATTTTTAAGTATAAAAAATTAGGGTGTTACACTACATGAGTTTTGCATGATGATCTTGATAAAATAAAAATCTGAATAAGATATTAATCATTTAAAGTGAAAGATCATGTGAGTCCAAAAAAGATATATTGTGGGTCCATTCCACCAGACGATAATAGTGGCTCTAGAGCTTTTTGTCCTAAGAGGTGCATCAGTTTGTTCCATCAGATTAATAATAACGGGGTCCTAAACTCAACATGAATGAGAATATGATTATGAGATAAGTAATCATGGAAAAGACGTTAATCACTTAAAGTGATAGATTACATGAGTCAGGACTGACGTGTTGTGTCTCTTCTACTCGATAATAATAGTAGCTGAGGTGTGTTTTTCTTTGAGAGGTACTTTAAACTATTCAACCTATATAAGAATAATGGTTAGAAGTGTGTGGACCTAGCATATGTTTTCTCCCTTCCATCAAATGATAATAGTGGCCTAGATGTGTTTTTACTTAAGAGGTGCTTTAATTAGTTTCATTAAATTAAAAATAGTAGGGTCCATGAATTCAACGTAAATAAAAAAAAGCATGGATCTTGTTTATATCTAATAATGAGCTCTAAAATTAGTATTTACCTTGCATCACTTCACGTATTAACATTTATGTGTTATATGATGTAACCTTATATAATCATATGTAATTTTGCTTCGATTTTATGATTACCTTCCTCATTATATAGTGTATTGATCATCATTTTCATGGGTATTGCTCATATCTATGAGTAAGCAACCCTGGTTTTTTTTTTCTGTAGGTTAACGAGGATTCTATAGATGATTTTGCTATCTATATTGCCTTATGCGTGGAGGAGTGATTCTCAAGTATCAAGGTTGGGCATAGAGTCATGTTATCCAATGGTTAGCTTTTACTTAGATACCTTTTTAGACTATTGGTTCCATGGGATCCCTTTTGATATATTTTGATATTGTACATGAAGTTAACCTCCAAACTTTTATCTATGTTTATGGAAATTCTCTTATCTTTTTTTAATCATGTTTTAAGTCTTATTTATTTTGTCTTGTATTTGATGTAAGGATGGTATGGTATGTCATTATGTTGAGTATAGCGGTAACACTCAACTATGTTGACAATACACTTCTACTAAAATGAAATTTTCAATTGTAAATTTTGGAGTGTTGTACTTTAAATATATGAAAGCATACCCAAACAACCTAATGAGTCCATTAGAACCATTTAAACTTTATAAAATCAACAATAACATTATGATATGCCTTAAGGCAGCAAATACCCTCCTTTATGACTAAAACTTTATCTAAATTCTACATACCCTAAACATAGTCAAATCCAAACATTAAATAAATAAAAAAAAGAGAGACCTAAATAACCTCAAGAACATGCTCATAAATTATTAAAACCTATACACCACCATAACCACACATATTGGTCACAAAACCAAAAATTCCTAAAAATAGCAAATAACATATTCAAAAACATCAGCATATTTAATCATGATAGCACCTAAAATCTATCTACCATTAGTATCATTATATTTACCTAGAGTTAGATATCTTCCTCCTTTAAGAACATACCCTTTCTTTGAAATCCTTTGAAAAAAGTACCTAAAATGTGTAAAATAAAAAAAATATCAGAAATCATAGAAAAATAAAGAACAACAATGGAGGAAGAAGAGTTTGAGGAAGGCTGGTTTGAAAGCATGGGGGGAATAAGATAGAGGACATAAGATTGGGAAAAAAAAATCTTTAGCTAAGGTTATATATTTTATTTAGATACTTGTGGAATAAAGTACAAATAATAATAACAATGGAAATGGAGTTGAGAAATTAACATCCATAAAAGGTCAGACAAAGTTCTATAATCTAATTTTAGATATTTTAGAATGTTATGAACAAGTTTGGAATATTTAGGATGTGTTGTGCGCAAAGAAAATAGAATTATAGGGACTCATTATGCCTTAAATTGGCATAATTTATCTAAAAATATAAAAAATATTGGTAAACCATTTTAAATTCATTCTTAGCTTGAATATACCAAAATATACGTATCTTGAAAGTTTCATAAATTTTCATTGAATAAAACACCTTTTTCGGGACTTAAAACACAATAAAAATAATAATAAGGGACAATGCCTAATATTTTTTTTTTTGCCAAAGTTTCCATTTCAAAATTTGAAAAATTCATGGAAAATTAGAAAATGCAAAGGAATATAAATATGATCAAATTAGAATGGTTTATAAGAAGTTCAATAACCAAAAGTGGGTTGTAAGTTTCACGAGAGTCAAATCGTAGGAAAAGAAAAAAATGTGAACGAAATGTTTCAAAAGTATGATCAATGTTTCTATTCTTTTAAGGGATGTAATACATATTGTAAAATGGAATTTTATTATTTCTAAATAATAAAATTCTAATTAAATCAGTTTTTTTAATAAAAAAAATAAGGTTTTACATGATCCATGTACTTTTTTGTAACCTCAATAGTTTAGATGTATGTAGTTTTATTGTTGATTTGAGCTAAATAAAATGCATGATAGAGATATTATATTTGACATGATTTGAAAAATATGATTTAATTTTATTAAATTATGGAATTTAGTTCTTATTATTGTGAATTAAATTTATTTAAAAAAATAATTTGAAAACAACTAATAGTATAACAAATGTTTTAGTTTTATATAGTATTTTTTTTAATTATAGCTTTATTTATAGTATTGAAATATAACATTTATTTATAAGTATACTACTAAATACAATGTAAGAGTTTATATTTATCATTGTTCTTATTCTAAATATTCTAAAAATACAAAATTATTATGAATAAAATAAAAAATATAAAAATTACTTGAGAAGTCTAATTTATTAGTATTAGAAAACATTAATATAATATTTTTTCGAAAATGTACAAACCTAGTGAAAACTTATATTTTTTAAAAATAAATTGTTAATAGTATTTAAATATATCTTTCATCTATAAGTATACATGTAAATACAATTTCAGAGTCTATACTTATCAAAATTATTAATGAAAAATTAGTAAAAATATAAAATGGTAATAAACATGTTAAAAAGATTTAATAATAGATATTTTTAACTTTAAGAGTATACATAGAGCATACATTTCAAAAATAATTTAAAACAATTATTTAAGAGTATACATTTTAATAGAAATAACTAATATATTTATTTTATAATATTAATATAAATATATTATAATATATAAAAATATAAACAAAATAATTTAATTGATAGTTATATTATTCAATTTTCATATAATTTCATTTATAAGTATATTAGTAACTACAACTTAAGGGTGTATATTTATCATTATTGTTTTTAAAAATATACTAATATTATTCAATGATTATGAAAAAATTAAAAAAAACATTAAAAATAGTTAAAAGGTCTTATTAGTTATTATCAACAAAATTTTATGCAATAGTTTTATTTTGAAATCATAAACATTATTGAGCACTCATATATATTTTAAATGATTTACACTATTTTAAAACTTTTTAGTATTTAAATACAACATTAATCTTTAAGTGTGCAAGGAAATACAATTTAAGAATATATATATATATATATATATATATATATATATATATATATATATATATATACATATATATATACATATATATATTTAACATAACCATTTATAAAAAAAAAATCTAAAAAAATGATTATAAATAAATAATAAAATTTTTAAAAATTAATATGTGCTAATTGTAAACATAGAATGTAAAATTTAAAAATTATTTATAAATTTTTTTCCTATATGAGTAATGGGTTTTTTGTATAGTATTATTTGAATTATATTATAATATATAAACTTACCAATTAAAATTAACTAAGATTATAGAAACAATAGTTTCTATTATATACGTCACATTCAAGGTTAGTAATAGAGGTTTATAAATATTTGAAATAAATTAATATTAATATAATTAGAATAAAAAATATAATACATAAAAATGAAACAAGGATAATGAAAAAATTGTATTAAAATGGTTTTATAAATTATTTTATTAACAATTTTTGTATTCTAATATTTTCAATTATAATTTATACGAATAATATCCTTTGAAATAATGTTATTTTAAAGAGTATATAAATAAAAAAAAATTTGTGAGTATCTTAATTATATAAATACATAGGAAATTGAATGTATTAATAAATATAATAGATAGATGAAATTTTTTATACTTGTATTTAATCAGCAAAATATAAAAAATAACAGTTTTTTAATAAACTATATTTAAAAAAATTAATTAGATGGATTTTTATGAACATGATTTTAGTTATATTTTTTATTGGAATATATTGGTACAAAGGAAATTCTTATGACATTGATACCTATTAAATGACTAGGAAAGACACTAAACTTTTATATTGATAGATGACATATAATATATTGACAAATGATAATCTTTGAAATGATACATAAGAATACTTGTTGTGTTGTTATTGAATTTTATCATTTTATATGTAATAATGTTTTGTCTTAATGCATAAATAGTAAATACAATGATAGAATGATCTACAATTTAAAAAAGATATACCTATAGAATGTGTGTTATATTCTATTAAATTTAGCCTCAATGAATGTTGTCTATATTTAGTGGTATAACAAATAATAAATTAGTATTTATGGTTCATATAAAATCTAATATGAATTATTACATCCTTTTTAAAATATATTAATGAAAACAATATATGTGTTAGAACTTAGAATGTTTTATTCAAAAATTAAGTACAATAAAGATAGATTCGACTTGTCAAGTTTTGGAAATTCATACACGCACACAAGTCTGTCATTGTCACCTCAGATACCAAACGAAAGCATATTGGTTGGTTTATCAAAATTATCAAACATGAATAATGTAGAAGTTATAAAATGAATGTAACTTATAATTAATTAATACCTTGCTTTAATTAGCCAACCTAATTCACTTATTTATTATTTACATTGACATCAATATAGATGGAACCATCAATTTAGAAGAAATCTTGGCGGTAAGATTTCCACTAATTAATGGGTATTAACAAATAATAGAGGTTTACCATATGTTATTAAAAACTCTCATATGGAATGATGATAATGATCAATATGATTTGACAATAAATATTGTGTTTGAAAAAGTATTTTAAAAAATTTGATCACTATAATTATATTGACAATATATTTATAAATTATTTCAAATTTGTTCGTTCAATTATATTATATTTAAATTCTACTCATACTTAAATGTTTAGAATATAAAGGCTAAGTTATGATTAAATCATGGCACAAGTAAAAATCTAGTTTGCAATAAAGATATAATCCTCGGATGAGGTATGGCTACAAACAACTAGTGCATCTTACTCCATGTACAAACGTTGTAAAGCAAAGAAACCAGATAATAGTGCTTGAGACTTGAGAGTTGGGGCACCTTGCACTAGTAGTCTAGTAGGGCCCAGGTCTAGAGGGATTCTCTAGGCACATCGATCCAACTAAACAGAACAAAATTTTGACAACAGCAGGCCAGCCTACTCCATCAACCTAACAGAGTGGTTTCCAAAACTGCCCCTATCTATGTCCGTATATTATGGGTTATTAATAATCTATATCGTAACGTTTCCAAGAAAAAGAGGAAATGTGATTTGTATTTTAGAAGATGAAAAAGGGGGAAAAAAATCCTATACGATATTGAGGACTATATCCATCCCTGTACGCAGGGCTGTACAACTTTTTCTTTTCCTTCTTTATTCCCATCCTCAATCCATTGATGCACCTGCTTATTTGCTTGGTGCGAATCAGAGGATAAGAGAGACGAGCATCTAGCCAGCGGAAGTAAGCCATTTTGAGTAGGCATTAAATAGAACTCAGAAGTGCTCCTTGTGGAATTCAAACTTGGTTATACCTCTTTGATTATATTCAAAGCAGAGCTTGCTTAGTTCTTTTGCCAAGATTGGTGCACCACAGTAGAAAACACCTGTTTCATACGTTTATAGACCAACGAAGTTTAGCCAATAGAGAAACAAATGCTCCAAACAATATGCCATAGAGAAAGCTTGGCAATCTGACCAACTTACCTATCCTAGCATTTGCATGCTTTGAACCTATTTTTGACAGGACCTTCTTCCAATTGGGCCTCGCAAAATGAGTTCTTACCTGCTCAAGTATAATTCAAAACAATAATGGGCATGAAATCTAAGTCATGGAAATCATAGTTCCCTACTCTAAGATAGGAATATAATGACAAAAGTGCTTACAAACACTTTATCAGTAAATATATGAATTCATACCCTAGTTCCAGAAACAATGTCAACTCCATTCTTCGCATGGTTGAGTGCTTGGACCATCGTTATGAGAGCAGATCGAGCATCCCCTTCCTCGTAAACACTGGTCAGATAATTGTGCATCTCAATCACACCCTGTTCCAAGACAAGTAGGCCATATTTCAAAACCGTTAGACCACATGTTTTGTGTCCGGATAAAATAAGCTTTAGATTTTTCCTGGTTTTACCCGTTGATCAAGTTCGGCAACTTCATTCATAACTCCTTTGAACCAATCAAACGAGCCTTGCTCCCTTGTCACCCAATAGAAGTACGCATTTGTGGTCTTTAGTATTTTCTTTTGCTTTGGGGAGGATTTATTGATTTGAGGGGGAAAATTTGGCACGGGATATAGATCTGTCTCCATTTCCTGTAACAAAACAGTCAGCAATTCATGAGTGTCTCCATCTAGAAGTAAATCCAGTTAGTCACCAGCACTTATGTACTTGTTCAAGTCTAGCGGTGTATAGAATCATCATGTTGTAATCAACAAGATGAGGCAGCACACCCAAAGGATGGTTTGAGTGTAAATGTGACAACTACGGGACCGTGTACTATCGAAAATCATCTTGAAAAAAACAAGATACGTGTACTCACTTCCTGCTCCTCCTTCTTGACAATGTTGCTAAGGAGATCTTTCAGAATACTAATGAATGGTGTCGCACCAATACCAAGACCGACAAGAAGAAGCACGTCATATTTTTTATAATCTTGAGCTGGAGCGCCATATGGCCCATCAATTAGCAGTTTCGGCAAGCTGAAATCAAGATTTTGCATTGCAGACAAGACAACAACAGGTTACCATCAATCTAAAAATCAGCTTATACTGACAAATGAAGCAAGTTGAACATTTGCCTACCTTGTTCTGGTTGTTTCATCAGCTCTGAGCAACCCACTCTTCCCAACTGCAGGAGTCTCACAAACCTCCGAGAACACCCTTTTCAATTCCTGCGTCCAGTCTCCTAGTTGACGTACGTGGATGCTGAGAAAGTCATCCCCTGGTGCCGAAGTAATGGAAAATGGATGCCTGGGATACAGAAGAAGAAATCATTGAAGAACAGCGAGTCCACAAGATACCGGGTCTTAGTAACTTTATTTGGAACTTTCACTTCAGATGATTGCGTATCATATTTTAAAATTTTAGTTCATTTTAAGGAGAGAGTCCCATCTTTTATGACAATATCAAGCATCCAAAGTAAAAGGGGAAAAAAAAGGGAAAGAAAGAAAAAGAGATACATCTGGCGTAAGATAACATGATAATTTACCATTCAAATGGAGAAACAGCTGGGCATTGCACAAACATGTACTGTCCACTCTTGTAACGGAATTGAGGCGGCTTGGACATTTGCAATGTCAGTACATTCCCATGATAAATAGCAGCCTGGCTCGGTTTAAGATGAATATAGATATAAGCATAACATAAAGCAAGACCAAAATATTGCAGGTGGTCGTGAAGGAGAAGTGAAGTATATCAAAACTTCCTTATTAGAAAAACGGTGAATAAAGATCCTTTTTTAAGGATAGTCACCGATACACCTTATAAGGGCAGCGGTCAATTTCTAGGTATACCTTCAGAAGACGGACAGGGTGCAAGCCAGATCTACAGAACCTCAGCGTTCTTTCCCCTGCATACAGCAATACTGGGACAGCAATATACATCCAAGTCTGTAGGAATAGATAAGGTATATTAATCACCACATCCATACAAAAACCAATGCCAAGAAATAATGCAGCTTGCAACAAGCCATCGGAAGCCTTACCGTCTTGCGGTACCATACGTGAACCAGATAAAGTTTAATGCCATGAATGATGAGCAATATGTAGACAAGGACAAACAGGTGATGTGAATACCAAAAAGCATTGAACCCTGTAAGCCTGTCAAATGGCTTAGGCAACTTAATGAGGCTTCGCCTAAACCATCGAGTTGCAAGTGTGAAAGCAATGCCCATTAAAATAACCATTAGAATCCCGGTGACACCCTCGTAGCCTCGAGTCAGATCCCAATAAGTGGGTTTTGGAACACCAAAGTCGTTGCTCAAGTAAGCAGCATAATCAGCTGCTGATGACTTTTCGAGCCTCACAAAATCACATGTAAGATGGTTTCCGACATGGAGAATGACACCAACCACAATGGCTGCGGCAATTGTCTGCAAAGAACCATAGCATAACCTTCTTTAAAAGACCAAAATATGAATTTGAATGAGATATATTATGGTAGAGCCAGATCTAACAAACTGACAATCTTGATTTCGGTAAGACTAATGAGTTGAATGACTTCAGAAGCATACAATTTCTTTGAAGACGGTAAGCTATGGCCCATGACATGCATGCCTCAAAAGTATGCAACATATGGACAAACATCTTATATGGTTATCAATAGTCTCACTGTGGATGAATCTACAACATTCACAAGCTAATAACATCTAAAATTGCTACGACAATTATGCATAAATTTGATTTTATGTCAAAATGAGATAGAACCATCGCTTGTAATGGATTATAACTGTTTGCATGCAGTAGCAAGCATAAAGGAAGATAACTCATTCACTTCATTTCCTTAAAAGCAAACTAATGAAGTTCCTAGCTTCCTAGATGTTACTCATCTTGTTGCTGATGTTGTGACTCAGGCAGTGTTAAGCATTTTGTTGCTCGAGGGTTATATCTTTTCTACGGTCAGCAGATATTCTACCATGAATATCAGATAAAAATATGAAATAGGATTCAGACTTACATCTAATTTTCTGGACCGTAATGAATCGTGAGAGAGGAGTCCTCTACCTAGCTAAGCAATTTGTATCTCGACTCAATGAAACAGTGAGAGAAGATCATGTACTCAGTCAAAACGGAAGGAAAAAAATATGGGGGGAGGGATTGCAATTACAGGTAAGAATGACAAAGCTAAAAAAACCATAATGGGAAAATGAAAGTGATAAAAAATTAATCCGTCAATTTGGCAGATTAGGCAATGAATACACCAACCATTTCGGCTCCAAATTATGCATACCTATGTTGCAGAGTATGGCCAAATATTTCCATCAAAATTTCTATAAATGGGGAATGAAGAAGGTTCAAGTTGGACTTTGTTAGTCATAATGCAGCTTTAAATCTGCTGTTTTTTTACTCAATCACTTGTCCTGCATCTCTCTTTCCATTTTGAGAAGTTTCTGGATTATATGGATTTTATGCGTACGCATTATAGGAATATTGAAGGTCATCTCATGCACAAAAATAATAAGCCTCCTTTAGACCTTGAGACCTTCAATGACACCATAGAGTAAAAAAAGAAAATCACCAACACTTCTTTGCATTATATCTAGTAATGTTCTTCTGAAACTCTCACCTTATGCACACTGACAGCTTTTGGAGCATCATTATGATTAACAGATACACATTGCATATCATTGAGAAACAGAAGTGTGTAATGCAATCTCATGTAATGCAAAAGCAATATAAACATAACTGGTCGACAAGTATAACTAGACACTACAGCTGTACATTGCATATCAGCACACATAAATTGCCATCATCTAAGTGCATCCGATTTTAATAATTGGTGGACACCATCAGCCATATCGTGCTGACTTATATGTGCCATACAATCCAATCCAAGTGGACCCCAAACGAAATTAAAAGCCAATCTGATGCTCCAAACAAGCATAAAGAAGAAAAGGACTGAAACAGGTTTGGTTTATACCTTATGAAAGTTGATATTATCGTCAAAAGGAATAATGTAGGACAGCCTGGTAGATCGTAGCCATGTTATAGTATTCCGAAGCACCGGAAACAAAATCAGAGCCATGTTAAGCTTTAAGGTCTCAGCGGCACCCTTAGCAGTTGTAAGACAATAGCCCATAACTTTGAAGGCATTCTTGTTCTTGTACTGAATGAATTTCCAAGTGAATAGTCCAATCATTACGAGAATCCACAAGCTCAGGACCCATACTCTCTTCCAATTATCTTGAAGGAAATAAAAGAACCTTGTCCTAAATCTCTGTATTGGGCTTCTGTACCTCAATCCTTGTAAGTTTTGGCTAAGGGCTTGGCTGGTGTAGCTGAGTGCCTGACTGTAGCTAAGATACGTATCCTTCTGCAGCAGAAGTGTTTCCAATTGCCACAACTGCAACAAGATTGTCGGTTAGTGAGTTATAAGTTATTGTAAAGAAACCAATCATGTGCATTTTTTTGTTTTTGTTTAATGGTGCGTATTGGTGATAATATAGGGTGGCAGCTCGCATGCGCGACTGAGTGCGGTATACAGGCTTACACAGCAGCTCGCATGCGAAGTCAACTTCATATGTCTGTGTCTACACGGGCAGACGCGTGTTTATATTTCTATAAAGGAAAATAAAATTAACTATAAAAAGGAAAGTTTAGTAACTGAATAAGATTGGGCTCCTGAAGCTACATTTTTCAAGTTAATGGAACCTTGTAAAATAACGTAAACCAAATACCCAATTCACCGGTAACATTTGTATGAGACGTTAATGAGTAAGGGAGTGTTCACATATTAAATATATAGTATTTTAAATATCCATAACTTTTAAATATAAAAAAATATTAAATAAACATTATTTAATTGTAAAATAATAAATTGATTCAATTTAGACTGATAAGATCTAATAATTTAATTTGAGTCTTAGATTAAATTATATTTAATTGATAATTTTAAATTTTGAATAATATTTTAATGTTTAATTAAAATAATAATTAAAAAATATATAATCTACTTACAATAAATAATTTTATTTTATTATATATTAACATTTTATAAAAATTAAATAATATATATATATATATAATTTGTCGAATCAAATATTTAATTTATTTAATTTTTTATTAATTGAATTGATTATTTAATTTATAAAAAATATTAGATCAAATTAATTTAAAAAATAATTAGATAATAAAATATCAAATAATATAAACAAATCTTCCTTTGACGTCATAAGACTGTAAATAGACCAGCGGGAAAAGGGCTGAAACAAAAAACTGACTCGTCAACCGAGGAAAAAAAATGAAGGATGTTCAGCTACCGGGTTTAGTTATTATTATTGTTGTTATTTTGCTTTGTTCCACTGTTGTTGAACAATACAGCCCTTGCGTATCAACGGGCAATTTATGCCATCTATTTGGTAAAAAGAAATCTTCAGAAAAAGTCCACACCTTATACTTCCAAACCATGACTATTTCCATATGTTTATTTTCAAGCGAACAAATCCTCTACTTTTTGTCCAAGTCTAAATGTACCGGTATTATTTTGGTGGAAATCAAAACTTCCCAAGAAATCAACACAGCAATAACATTTCAATTTTTTTTTATTAGAAATAACAAATCATGCAAGCAGTACTATTTGTATACGGATAGAGAAATGGATTTGACAGTTTAGCTCGGCAATAGTACTAGAACCTACCTCAATGTATCCAAGCCCTTCAGGATCCAACTCTTCCATGATCAGAGCTGCATATTCCTCTGCTTGCTCTTTTAATCTTGACAACTTATTTGCCGAAGCACTTAGCATAATGATCTAAAATGATGGAAAGTATAGGTCACACATTTGATACGTGAAATTCATTACTCATTCATCGTAAAAATAAGACGTTCACTTCCCCCAACAATTATAACGCAAATTATCTCGTGTTAACAATAATTAGTCGTTTTCCTAACAACTGACTTTTCTTTTTCTTTTTTAAGATTCTTCTAACAATTGTCATAGAGACTCATAAATAATCCATACTCCGTCTCCTTTATAGTAGAGGACTTATAATTTTATTTATTTATTTTTATTTCATAATATAAGTAATATGCTAAGTTCTAACAAATATTTATTGTTATATTTATTAATTTATCCTCTTCCATTTCCTTAATGTATTCCATAATAATTAAATTATTTAAATTTCAATATGGATGTTTTAGTCAATTTATGTATCATTTATCCTAAACTTTTATTTTTCATAATATGTGTTAAAAAAACTATATGCCTTTATTGTAAAATGAAGGGAATACTATTTGAAATTGTTTATATCAAAAAGAAAATTATTTCAGAAAAATCAATGTTTACCTTTTATTTTCTCTTTCTTCTCCTTCTATATATTAAACGTTGTATTATTTTTTAATAAATAGTATAATTATAATGTTATAGATATATTTATTACCTTATAAAATAATATATAAATTACCAAAAATGATTTTTTTTAACAAATAGAGGGACTAACAAGAAAATTAGCAGGGGAGTAGAAAGAATATTAGAAGTAACACAAGCAATCATAATACATATACATACATACATATATATATATATATATATATATATATATATATATATATATATATATATATATATATATATATATCCAACTACCCTATCATAATGTCGTTTTTAAGCATTTATTAGATAAACCCTTTTTATTTTCTTTACTTATGGGATAAACAATCCCCCCTCCCCATCCCAAAGTAATGGTAGAATGTTTCTGAAATTATATTTATATGTAGGCTCATAACTTCGTACCAACTGATCGGACAAAAAACACCCTCACCAACTACGTATGATAAGACGTTGGCATACTAAAACAATTCAACTTGACACCCGTATACCAGCTTTTCACACAACAACCCGTAATCTCTCTCCATGTGGTGGTGATGATGATGATTATGATTATGAAGATGATGATGATAGGACCCCACGAGAACATGGAAAACGTAAGACACGAAGAAAGACCTACATGTTCTTAATTACTACTTCTCACACAATGAATTCCCTTGTAATTAGCTAAATGGAGTTGGTACTGATGGTGGTTATACAAAATTCATTCATTGCCGTCTACCAAAACCAGCAACACCGGCAATAATTATTTTTAAATCTAAAAAAGACATCTTAACACACGTTCGATGCTAATCTTATTGTAGATGTTAAAAGAGGCGAAGCGGTCAGCGGAAATCAACATTTAAGAATTGATCGCCGCCCGAATATGGACGGATAGTAGTGCAGACTCAATCGGACGATATCCTCTTTTTTTTTTTTTTTGATAATTAGTCGGTCGGTATCTTACTTCATGCTTAATAATTATGTGTATATTTAGACTTAGACTGGAATAATTAAGATAGGATTAATTACCTCTTTAACTTCTTCTTCAGTGAGATGGCCATCTTCATCCTTGTCCACCCTGCATACGCAAAGCAAAGCAAATCAATATTTGTTGATAAATATCCTATCTAATGTTATTCCAAGTTTCAGTGTTTAAAAGCACATTAAAAGACTAATTTGTCCTTAGGTGGAGGCACTCGTCACCCGCTACATATCCGCGCACCGGGCCGGCAATAATTCAGCGCGCATCTCTTGGGAAGATAACTAACTAATAATCATTAGCATCCAAAGTAAAGAGTAATCCATATATAGTTTATCCTTGATACCCCCAGCGCAGTAAGCGTAGTAAATATAAACAAATAAATAAGAAAAATCAGAAAGGAAAGAAAAGTCATACATATCGAAGAAGATCTGCAATCGGGAGTCGAAGCTTTGATCGGTGATCTGACACCAGTACTCATACAGCTCTTCTTTACTTATCTTATCTACCTTCAATCTTCTTCTTCGACTCAATGCATCGAATACCTCTAATGCAAATTCCTTGGAGTCTTTCATTCCTGTTGACCAATCGTACTTCGTTCAACCAAAGAGCTAACCTCCCGAACAAACTCCAACAAAGTGTAATAAAATTTGGATAACAGGCCATCTACTGCTATCTAAGATTGTTCGGACGCTGCTCTCAAGAATCAAGATTCAAATTAACAATCAATTTTGCTTTTGATCCGTTAAATGTCGAACTCCATGATATAGTTTACGTTTTTTTTAAATAAAAAAAAAAACCATATATATGTACATATATAAATATTTCGAAATAAATTCAGCTTTCAGAAACAAACGCACAGAATTGAAGATGAATATAGGCGGGGGAGGATGAAAGAGAGGTTTGAAAATTTGAACCTATGCATTGTGCGAAATCGGTGCGATATAGGTAACCGTCTTTAGCAAACTTGTCGAAATTTATTTCCACTTCGTTCCAAGCATCAATACCATTTCCTTTACGACTAATAAATCTCAATCCTTTCAATGCCTTATGAGCACCAGATCTAGTCCGATTGAGCTGAGCCAACTGTTTCCTCCTATCCCTCGCTGCCATAGCGATCTCACGTCCACCACCACGTCCGTTCTGTGATTGCGACGCCGATAATTCACGGGCGGCATGCCCGTGACCCCAGGAAAACCTCCGTAACTCATTCCTCAGCTCCTGTGAAAACTGTCTCGCTTTTGCAACAGCATCGTTCTTAAGTTCCTGTGAAAATTGCCGGAATAATTTAGACGAGCTTCGTCGGATCGTCGGCGATCTTGAAGTCGATAATGGAGTCTCGGTCCCTGTGACACTCCCTCCTCCTATGCCGTAGCTATTACTAAAGCCATCGCTGTCAATGTTTACGGTTGGTATAGCCGGCTCAATGCTTCGTAGAACAATCGTCTCGTCATCTTCAATGTCGAGCGTAACTTCTACTAGTTCATCATCTACCGCTGTTACGGTCGATGAGGACGAGAGCTCTGTTCCGGCAGGCGATGATGCTCCGCTCGTTATCCTTCCTCCTGGGCCACTGAAGGTGTCTGACGCCCACCGCCGTTGGTGCTTGGGATAATTACTCATTGTCGATTTGATCCTCCACCTACTCGTCCGAAAGTCAAAAAGAACAATCTTATTTGACGGTTTGTGGAAATTGATAATTACTTCTAAGCTTGATCAGATTGAGCTTTAACTCCGATGCACGAGGGAAAAGGTAAGAGAGTGAGAGAAATCATGATTGAGATCGGAAGAGGGGGAAATGGAAGGTTAAAAGATAGTTTAATCAGACGCGTTTTGAATCTCTCGATCAGAAAAAAGAAGAAATACTCTACGCGTAATGCAGCCAAAAATCAGACCAGTGGACGACTATCAGCGTCTCCAGAAGATGAGAGAACATAAGGAGGAGGAGAAAAAAGAAACAATTCAATTTCAACAGGAGGAGGAGGGGCCCGAATCGATGATGAAATTGATAATACTTGTTCGTCCACTGTTTATTCTACCCTCTCCCCCTGCGACCACCACCAGTCTTCTTTGGAGAATGAAGAGTGGCGGGGTGGTGGTCGCTGTTTCTCTCTCTTCTATCTTCTTTTTCTCTAATCTTAATGCTGGTAACGCGTGTTGTGGTTTAAAAAGGAGAAGGAGATCGGAAAAGCCGTAAGAAGAAGGAATGAATGATTATGGAAGAAACGACAATCAAAATGGAGCAGATATAGGGGTAGGAAAATGAAAGCGGGAATATTTTATAGCGGGTTTAAGGGAAGGGGAGAAACTGGTTGGTTGGTGGGCCATCTTTTTCCTCGGTGATGATTTGTGAAATAGTGTCATAGTCTGGTTGGAGAGGTAAGGGCGTATTATATCTTCCTCTTCTTTTCTTTTCACTTCTTTTCTCGTTTAGGTAAATGATTTTTTTTGGGGGGGGGGGGTGTCTCCTTATTCTACCTTATTCATAATACTAACAAGAAATTTGCCCTATGAGTTTTTGGTTCAAGGCAGTATATATCGGTTTTCACGGGTCACTATAAACAATCGAAGTTCAATTTTCACTAAGAACATATTATAAAAAAAAAAATTACAATATATATCACCCATTTCATCTATGTCTTACTTTGATTTTGAAATGCAAGACGATTGCCAAGAATTTTATTAAAGCATGATTAAAGATCCTTGGTGGTGATGCACAAGTACCGCCTTTGATGGGGATAAAAAATTATTTGTAAGCTAATTTTTAGCTTAATAAAATTGGCTATTTTCTTTTTAATGATTGGTTTGACAATTAAGCTAGTTTTTTGGTAATAAAAAAAAGCTACTTTAATTAGCTTATACCTTATAAACTTTTGGTTAGCTTTTAATGCATACTTGGTTTGGGGTGAACGAATGATTTAGAAGCTCATTTACAAACATCTACCTCGGTTAATGGAGTTCAAAAGTTTGATTCAATTCACAAAAAATTGTATTGTGCAACATATTTTACGGTATTGTGTATTCACACCATTTTTATTAATCTTTTTTTTTTGAATAACCAGAGTGAACGGTCAAACTTGAATGATATAATATTCATTTTCCTTGATTTATCTCAATCCAAACATAATTAAAATAATTTTATCCGGGTGAGATTAATGTTATTTAAATATTATTTCAAAATATTTATCTTGATTTATCTCTATTTATCTTACCTATATAATTTTTTAATATTTATTTTTATTCATATTTGACTCTAACCAAACATATTATTAAGGTAGTTTTAACTAAGATACTCAATATTTTAGAACGACAAACTAATATTATGTTCCTATTCCCACCTACACGATGAATTGTTTCAAGTTGCTTGTGACTTTATGTGATGAGATTTAGTGGGCTATAATCGAGTTTCGTCACCAAGCATGGTACAATCTTGTTGCAGAAATAGTGTGGTTTTAGAGAAATCCACACCCAATTGAAATTAATAAGATTATGCACAATGAACTATCTCAACTTGCCTATGACTTTATGTGACAAGATTTAGCAGGCTATAGTCAAGTTCCATCACCTAGCATGGTTCAATCTTGTGGTGGAAATAACTAGGATTTAGAGAGATCCACACCAAATTGAGATTAATAAGATTATGTATAATTAAGAACTTTCACACAAAATAGAACAATTAAAAAAATAGAGATTTTTATTCAAAAATTTATTGGTTTAACAATTAAGCTAGTTTTTTTTTTAAAAAAAAATACTTTAATTAGCTTATTGCTTATACATTTTTGGTTAGCTTTTAATGCATGCTTCATTTGGAGTGAATGGAGGCGAATGATTTGGAAGCTTATTTATGAAATTCTACCTAGGTTAATGGAGGTTAAAAGTTTAATTCAATTCACAAAATATTTTATGGTCTCACATTGTGCAACATGTGCTATAGTATCCTTTTTATTATTTAATTTTCTTCTAGTTAATTTATTTCTACTTTGGTTTATTTAAAAAATATATACCATAATATTTCTAAAAATTTTCTTTTTACATAGAGATCCATAATAATATATTTTTTATAAAACAAATTGTTAAAATATCAATACATTAGTGGTAAAAGATTAGTTTTTAAGCAGAATAGTGATGAAAAATTATCTCATTGGTAAAATATTAGTTTTAAATAGAAAAATAGGGAAATATCAATTTATTGGTGAAAAATCAATACATTAGTGGTAAAAGATTAGTTTTTAAGCAGAATAGTGATGAAAAATTATCTCATTGGTGAAAATTAGTATATTAGTAATGAAATGTTAGTTTTAAATAGAAAAATAGGAAAATATTAGCTCATTGGTGAAAAATCAGTACATATATTAGTGGTAAATGATCAATACATTAGTAGTGAAAAATAGGTACATTAGTGATCAAAAATTGTACACCGATGGTAAAAAGTTAATATAGTAGTGGTGAAAGATCAACATATTAGCAGTGAAAGATCAATTTTTTAAGTAGAATAGTAATAGCAGTGAACGATCAAATTAATGGTGGAACACCAGTACATTAGTAGTGAAAAATCAGTACATTAATGATGAAATATTAGTATATTAGTGGCGAAAGGTAATTTTTAAGTAAAATAACAGTAAAAGAGAATTTCAATGATACAAATATTTATTTAAGTGATGGTGAAATACATACATATATATCTATATATTATTTTTCAAATTAAAAGTATATAAACATCGGCATCAATTTATATAGAAAAATTTCACAAACATCATGGTATAATATATATTTTTCTAATAATCATAACGAGAGATATTTCAATTTTTTTTAAAATACTGACATCATGCTAATGTAAGCAGGTTGCACCTATTTTCTATGTACAACTAATTGTATGGTATAGGTATTGTGTATTCACCCCATTTTTATTAATCTATTTTTTTAAATAATCGGAGTGAACTATAAAACTTGACTGATATAATATTTATTTACCTTAATTTATCTCAATCCAAACGTAATTAAAATATTTTTTGTCTGCATGAGATTAATGTTATTTAAATATTAATTTAAAATATTTATCTTGATTTATCTCTATTTTTCTTGCCTATATAATTTTTTAATATTTATTTTTATTCAGATTTAACTCTAACCAAACATATTATTAAGATAGTTTTAACTAAGATACTCAAGATTTTAGAACGGCAAACTAATATTATGTTCCTATTCCCACCCACACGATGAACTATTTTAAGTTGCCTGTGACTTTATGTGATGAGATTTAGCAGGCTATAGTCAAGTTTCGTCACTTGGCATGGTTCAATCTTGTTGCAAAAATAATATAGTTTTAGAGAGATCCACACCCAATTGAGATCAATAAGATTATGCACAATTGAAAACTCACACACAAAACATAATAATTCAGGAAAAAATAAATATTTTTATTCATGCTTTTTGTGTAATTATAATTTTATTAAACCATTCAATCACTTAATTATAGAAAACTACAATTCTTTTTCAAGGGATAATTTTATTAAGAAAAAGAAGTTGAGATACATGACTCTTGAAGGCTAAGGTTTTAACATGTCTCATTTATAGAAAAAAAAAATCTTACGGAGTAAAATAATATATTTTAAAAATAACAAAAATACGATCCATATTTTAAAAATATGGAACCCCGTATTTCTTTTCTTATTTTCAACCTTTGTCCAAAAACACATCAAAAGTTTTTTAAGAAAATATGTTCCGTGTTTAATAATATATTTCTTACATATCATAATATACTATTCCAAACTTCCAACATCTATATAAATCCACGCAATATCACGTTGTGGCCAAATGCTCGGTCAAAACTCATAAATCTGATGATGCTCGGTGGCAAATCTGAGGTCACTTGCGCAGAGAGAACACGTTGCTTCTCGATCGTTAGACTTTGGAAGGCCAAGTACTTTCCGAAATGCAGTGTTATGGGCGTTCGGCTTGGCCTCAAGCTTGGATTCACATTGAGAGGACTATTTGGGACGGTAGGTGGGTTGTTGCGGTTGGAGAAAGCATTGACCTATGCCGAGACAAATGGGTTCCGAATCCTTACTCTTTCAAAGTGATGACACCAATGCCCGAAGAAGTTAAGGATGTGCGGGTGTGTGACATGACAGAGAAGAAAATGCATAGAATTTGTTGCCTTTGGATGCAGACTAGATTAAAGATATTCTCACCCATAGCAATGTCCCATCTAAGCGCACTGTTTGGCATTACCCGACGACTAATGACTTGTGCTTTGTTAACGATGCGTATGATCTTATTTGTGACACGGATGGCTAGAGAAAAGTCGTAGGTGTAGGATCGAGGATGGAGTGCACCTGATTTGCCTCGCGCGTCAAATCCTTTGCTTTGGGATGTGCTCGATGTGTTATACCAACCCGTAAGAACGTTATAAATAAACGTGTTTGTGCCCTGCCATTCCGTCAATACTGTGGTGTTGAGGAGACGATTGTTGGGCATGCAGTGATCAAATGCCCCAAAAGTACAACGCCTTTGGCGTTAGTGCCCTCCTTGTGAAGGTGCCGAAACTAGCGACTGGGCAACTTAGGGATGAATGGCTCAACCGGGTTAATTAGGAATTTGGACGATATGTCAGTAGCTTGGATTGCTACGCATGCTCGTTGGCGCCGCAAACGATTAGGTGTTCGCGGATAAGCCATTGGAAACCCAAATGTGCGTGTGACTACGTACATAGGGCAGATATCGCTCACATGCATCACGGGAAGACAACCGGAATGGAAGCGAAATCAGGTTCGAAGTGATGGCTCGATGCTTGGAAATCAATATTGATGCTGGTAATATCAACCTAGGCCGTGGGGGCCTATAATACTATTAAATATCGGTCTTCATATATAATATAAGACTATTTTTTGAATTTTGATTTAATCGATATATAAATTTGATGATATATAATGGTTTTATAATTTTATAAATTTATTGATAATTTATTATTATCAGCTGATATTTATTTATATTTGTTAATATTTATTATAAAAAATAAAATAAAAAAATGCCGCAACAACGATTACATAAAAAATATAATTTGCAATATTCCGATATCACGACCCGGTAACCTGCAGTCTAGATATCCTACCGTGTCTTTTTTGCTTGGGGTCTAGTGGTGATGTGTCAATCCCGTGGTGCTAATGTTCTTATTGGGGGTACAGGATTGTAAGGGACACACAATGGGCTGTTGAAGGAGATGAAGGTTCAGCCATGCTTATGGCTTTGGATGATGTTGTAGATCAGCAGGCTTACAGGCTTATTGTTCAGTTTGATTGCTTCTCGTTAGGTACCAAGCTTTAGAGGCATATAGTGCTAAGGTCGAGACTGCATTACGTTTTTTTTTTTTATGATTGATGTTACAGATGAACATAAGGCTTAAACATAAGGAAAACACTTAATCTTAAATAGAATCCATGCAGACGTCCAGAAATCCTCTCCTCACCATAGCCACAGCCAAAAATCAAACAAAGCTCACCCGCATCAACTACCATAAGCCCAAAACACTATTACAAGGGGAGTCATCCATAGATCGACGAATAGAAGGAAGGTCACAACACAGCCAACTATTCACTGTGTTTGTGGATAACCTTGCGAAAGGGATTCAGGCGGCAGAGGTGAAACAATTATTTGAGGAAGTTGGCCCTATAAGGGATATGTTTATCAGCAGGAAGGAAAGAAGGGCGTCGAACCTGCACTTTGGCTTCATAAGGTATGGAAGCGTGGCAGATGCAGAGGCGGCAGTGAGACGTTTCAGCGATATGAAGATGCATGGCATACGGATGTACGTTCGTAGAGCTTTGTTTGAGAGAGCAGGAGGAGGGCAACTCAAGGGACAGCAGAGAAAAGACAAGAGACCAGAGATGAGGAGGCGAGGTCACCAGCAAGGTGGATGGGCCAACGCTAGACGGGATGGACGGTCTTTTGCTGCGGTGGTCAGAGGCGGGGAAGGGAGTTCACAGAAGGAGAAGAGAAGGGAGGTACGTGTGCAGGTGGAGAGAGCAACGACACAATGGCTCAACAGGAGTGTAGTGGTCGAATCTTTCCAACCATTAATTCTCGACATAGCCATCCCAAAACTCATGCAGGAGTGGAGGAGCATATCCAAGGTGCGTGATTTAGGTAGATTTAAACTGTTAACTACATTTGAAACTTTGGAAGATTGCGTGGGGGCGTTGGAGAAGGGAAGTCTGCTGAGAGACTCCTTCCCGATAGTGAGAAGAGGGAAGGAGGTCGATGCTTGTGTCAAAAGGAGAACATGGATAGAGGTAAGAGGTCTGCCCATGGTGGCGTGGAGAGAGGAGGTGGTGAGGCTAATTGCAGAACCATGGGGAAGATGGGTTTGTTGGGAGGAACTCGAGGACTTTAGCCTATCCATGGAGGTGACCAGGGTCCTGGTTGATACAAACCAACAGGAGCAGGTAAAGGAGGTAATGGAGCTGAAGGTGGGCGACGACGTGGTGGTGGTAGTGGCAACGGAGATAGGCCAAGGGTACATACCATGGCGGAATAGAAGGAAAGTAAGTAGGGACGGGTGGTCAGAATCCTCATCAACCGGCGAAGTTGATGGCCGACGATCAAGAACGGAACCAAAGGGAGATGCAGTGTACGCATGCAATCCTGGTTGTGTAGGCATGCAGGGCGCAGGGTCCGAGAGATCAGACTTGATGGGGACGGAAGGAAGAACGACAAAGAAGGTGGGAGATAGGGTGATAGGCGAAGATTTTACTCGAGAACTGTTACAAAGGAGCGACACTGTAGAAGACGGGGCAATCAAGAGTGGGAACAGAGAGGAGAACGGGCGGAACTGTGGACTAGGGGACAGAAGACTGGGTAACACGCAAAATATTAGTGTGTGGGAGGATAAACATTACGATGGAGAGGAGGTGGAAGGGAGGCAGCAACTGAGTGTTGGTTTAAATATGGAAACTGCATAATCGGGGACAACAGGGAAGGCTAATGCTACTCCACCTAGGTGCGAGAGTGGTTACACGGAAAAGGAAGGAAAAATAGGTGAAGACTCAGGAACACAACGTACATGGGGAGAGGATATACTAATAGGGACTATGCGGGATCTCACGGCCACCGAAATGGAACATGACCAGGGATTATTAAGGATGTCGCTTATCCCGGTTTTAGCCAATGAAAAAGGGAAGGAAGATAAAGGAACAAATAAGCCGCCAAGGAGTAGCAGGCTGGGAATGGGCGGAGACGTGGTAGAGATGAGTATGGAGGAGATGCCTTTTGTTATAAATTTGAGTGGGGAAGTTATAAAGGGATGGCCAAGAAATAACTCCGGTATCCATGCAAGAGAAAAGGAGGAGAACGATAACGAGTCATCAAAAACCGTGGTTGTTTCAGTGTTTCATGATATAGAAGAAGAAAGGCGGTTAATTAAGAGATGGAGAGACAAGGGGCGAGGGGAGGCAGAAAACGAAGGGTCACGGCCCGAAAGAACTATTGAAAGAGAATGTGAGCTCCTGGAAATAGTTGCTCCTCTAGGGTCCGAGGAGGTGGAAAGCGTCGGCATAACTGCTAGATACATGCAGACTCAGGAGGACGGAGTACAGGCCACAGAAACACGAAGATTAGGGGAGGAAGATTTAGAAGAGGCAAGACAGACGTGGCAGTTGGGAAAGAAGGTTGGCTTATCATCCTCGGAGGAAGGATTGTGTGTGGAGAAATTGGTAGGGTTGAGAAGAAGCCAGAGGAAGAGTACGAGAAGGCAGACTTAAAGGAGGGAGACCGATAGGGGAGAAAGAAGGTTGATTAATGATTATAATTAGCTGGAATGTAAGGGGGATTGGTGCGTTAGGGAAAATCTCTAGCATCCAAAACTTGATCACAAAGGAGAGGCCATGGGTCTGTGGATTGGTTGAAATGAAACATAGAGCCTTGGAGGAGTCATGGAAAAATAGGGTTTGGAAAAACGGGTCAGTTGAATGGCGAGATACAGCAGCGGTGGGCAGAAGTGGAGGTCTAATTCTAGGATGGGATTCTCAGTGGTTTGATGTTAGTAGGTCTACGAGCGGTAGTAGGTGGATCCTAGTGGAAGGCAAACTGGGGCCCAAGAGAGTGGAATGTGGGATCATCCTTGTTTATGGGCCAACAGACCCACGAGAGAGGAGAGCATTGTGGGAGGAGCTGTGGGAGGTGGTGCAACAATGTCATAGACCCTTAATAGTAATGGGGGATTTCAATGAGGTTAGAAGCCAAAGTGAACGCAAAGGAGGGTGGGTGGACCAGAGCAGTGTTAGTAATTTTAACGAGTGGATTGATAAGCTGGGCCTTGTGGATTTGAATCCATCAAACTTGAAGTTCTCTTGGCAACGAGCAGGTTCAGCTAGTCTACTGGATCGGTTTTTGATTAGTCCATCTTGGGTCACAGAGATGCCAGATATACATTGTAGTGGGTTGGGACGATCGCTTTTGGATCATAATCCGATTAGGCTAAGTGTCAATTTTATAAGAGCTAGGCCGAGACCATTTAGGACTTAGGATATGTGGCTAACACATCCACAGTTCCGAGGCTTCGTTAGAGAGTGCTGGTCAAAACTAGAAGGGAGGTCTTGCTAGAGTAGACTAAAGGAGATGAAGGGCCTAATTAGGAAGTGGAATAAAGAGGTATTTGGAGATTTTGAATTGAGAATCAGTCAGATCGAAGAAGAAGTAAAAAAGATTGATGGGCCTGAGTCGGATGCTATGAATAACGAAGTGAGAATAGCAAGAAAAGAGGCATTGCAATCCCAACTGTGGAAGTGGCATAAAAGGAAAGAAGCTTATTGGATGCAGGTGGCTAGGGTTAGGGGCTTCAAAGAGGGAGACAGAAACACAAAATATTTTCATACAGTAGCAGCAATTAAAAGGAAGAAAGTGGTCATAAGGAGGCTAGTGGACAAAGGGAAGGTAATTGTAGAGCAAACGGAGCTGAAAAAGGTTATTACAAACTACTTCAAAGAGATGTATCGACAAGCAGATTTACCAGAAGTTTCCCTTTCAGAGGATGGGTTCCAAAAGCTAACAAGGGAGGAAGGTTTGGAGCTGGAAGCATGCCTAGTAGGGAGGATTTTAGAAGAGCAGTATGGTCTTGTGAGCCCTCGAAAGCACCTGGGTATGACGGTTACCATTTGGGGTTCATCAGGAAAATGTGGGGAATTATTGGGGAGGATTTTACCAAATCCGTGCTGGGGTTCTTTCATTCAGGCAGACTACCGGTGACTCTAAATACGACGTTGATAACTTTGATCCCTAAAGTGGATGATGTAGAGGAAGTCAGTCAGTATAGGCCCATCAATTTGGTAGGGTGCATCTACAAAGTGATAGCAAAGATTATTGCCCTCAGGTTGAAATAGGTGGTAAATAAACTGGTGGGTGATTCACAGTCAGCTTTCATAGGAGGGAGGAATATAGTTGACGGGGCTCTAGTTGCAAATGAGGTGGTCCAGTGGGTTAAGGGTTAGAATAGGTCGAAGGGACAGATGGTCAAGTTGGATTTTCAGAAGGCATACATGCAGGAGATGATCCATCAGAATTCCATACGGAAGGAAGAGCATGATTCAGTGGTTTGGGAGCATGAGGCCTCTGGGTTGTTTTTAGTGAGATCGGTCTGTCAGACACACTATCAGAGATATACAGGAAATGAGGGGCTCACGGAAGTGGAGAATATCATGTGGAGAAGTCTAGCACCTCAGAGATTTAAACTAATAGCGTGGTTCGTGGTCCAATAGCAACTCAACACGAAGGAAAGACTTGCCAAATTGAACATCATGAATTTTGAAGATTCCATATGCCCTATGTGTAACACTGAGCAGGAGACGATTAATCATCTCTTCCTACATTACGCTGTGACAGGAAAGGTATGGTATGAGATTTGTGAGTGGATAGGGTATTATTGGGTGACACCCAAGTCTGTGGAAGATAACGCTAAATCTTGGTTCGGAGTGGCCAAAAAAGGATTGAGAGGGGAGATTTGGCAAGCGGCTTTCTTTGCAATCTTGGGTACGATTTGGGATTCCAGAAACAGGAAAGTCTTTGAAAAGGTCGAAGTTTGTAGAAGATGGATGATCATGCTCATTAAGATGCGTATCGGGTTTTGGATCAGAAACGGAAGGAAAGATTTTCCCTATTGGGCGGAGGAGGTGGTTCATAATATCCATGCGCTGATAGATTAAGTGTTTTCCTTATGTTTAAGCCTTATGTTCATCTGTAACATCAATCATAAAAAAAACTACAGTACGTCTTCGAACGCATCAAAGAAGGGGGAAATATTGGCAAATTAGGTGCCGAACAATACCATCCTTTTATTTTCTTTGACTTTGCCCCAGCTACTCTTTGTATGATACCCTTGTAAATGATGCCATGCCAGGGACCTTTTGCAGCCCGCATTGTGTAAACACAACACAAATATTATGTCAATAAATAAAAGTCCACTTTTTTGAAAAATTAAAATGAATTTTTTTTACAAATAATTTATCTTTTTTTTTCTTCCTTTTGACTTCCATTAACCCATTTTTCTAAGTGTTTAGGATTCACTGCTTTATGCTTGACGCATTTTAAAAAAATATATTTTATCGTGTAGTTCAATATTTATTATCACTTTTTACCTGGATTTTTTTTGTAATTGGTATCATCACTATCAATTCATTTTAGGTATTCCAATTACGTAACAATTTGCAATATTATAATGAATAAATTAAAATAATAGCTTTACCTATTTTTCCTTTAGTGATATGATGTAAAGGTATATATAAAATTTGGATGGTAACAAGTTTACCCTTGGTAGAACTATATATATATATATATATATTATTTTCTTTTGATTTTAAGATCATTTTTACTATATTTGTGGTCCACTACCAAAAATATATTAATTATGTTGCTGAAGTATTTTGTACACATATATATGTATATATATTTTGCATTGCAAGGGCTTATAACCTAATACTCTGTATAATGGATGTAATATTTATATAATGATTTGTACAAGTTCTTTTATGCCCCATAGAAAAAGAATTAGTTTGTTATGTTCTCATAGAAATTATTTCTACCCGTGATATCTCACATACTACTAGACTAGTATTTTATGTGAAATTTATATATAAATTTGTGGTATATTTAAGAGGGAAATGTATTTTCCCTAAACTAATTACCCTCGATCCAACAATCTTTTAAGTATGGAGGTTAGTATTTGTATATCCCTAACCAAACTATATGCATGTATGATACCCTAGTTTTGATTACTTCAAACCTAACAAAATTAACTACTATGGCAATAAAATCTCCCATGTTGATTATTAGCAACCATCACTGAACACCGTATCCCTTCACCTCTGTCGCCACCATCTCTGGTGAATAAAATTTTTCTCAGAATTTTGTAGGACATGGAATTTAGGAGAACTTTAAAATCAAGCTTCAATGAGCACACGAAACCCCTTAGTTTCTCATTTCGAGCATCATTGTTAGCAATATGATCCTCCTATAGCTTCAAATCGCCTTGTTGGTATTCAATATAGCCCTTGTGATGAAAGTTCAACTTATTTAAATTTAAGATCATCACCATTCGTATTTTATTTGTCTTCCCTAATCACACCATCATTGACTTTGCTAGCTTTGAATCTTGCAAACCTAAGACAAAATTTCATTAAACAATTATTTCACCCTTAGCTCAACTTTGCTAATTTTGTAGATATCTATCTTCACTAATTTTGCAGACCTTCATCACACCCAAATCTAAATCATCAACCACCACCTTTAATTATTTGATTGCGATATGTACACCATGGTTGGATTCAACAAGAAACAACTTCATTTTTGGGCGATGACACAATTTTGGCCTAGGCTATTTTTTTAATTTTAATCTTCAACCTATTTTCCATAGACAATATTAGGGGCATGTTTGGTTTAAGGAAAGGAAAACAAGATTGCATTTTGTGTGTTTGATTTTTGAGAAAAAGGGGAGTAAAGAAGATAAAAATAAAAAATAAAAAAGGTAGAGAAATATGTAATGTGTCATTTTCATAAAAAAATGAAGTGGGAAAAGGACAAAAAAGTCACTAGAAAACTTACCTTGATCATCCTCCTCAACTATTCACTTTAAATCCCTTTATCATTGAAGATTCTTCAAGATATCAAATTCCTTCTTCTTCTTCTTCTTCTTCTTCTTCTTCTTCTTCTTCTTCTTCTTCTTCTTCTTCTTCTTCTGAGCGTTTGTCCATCTCATGGCTCCTTTGAAGTACCTCCAGAAGCTTCTTGTAGGTTGTTTGACAAGTGCAAACTCCATGCTTCTTAACAAACCATCATTACCTTAGCCTTATTGATCTATCAGGCCATCATTTCAAAGTACATAGCTATGTTTTAATTTTATTAGGTTAGATTTAGTTGGAATTTAGTTATTCAATTTTAGGAATTATTTTCTTGTGGCTTTGTTACAATAACTAGTAGATTTTAATTGGGGGGACTAGATCATTATTGTCACAAATTGTTTAAAAATTACTCATTGTTAGTTAAGACTAGAGGTTTTGAGGTATACAAATTAGATTTAATGAGTCAGAAATATGATAATAACATGTACATTAAGGTTGAGGATTTGAGCAATTTTTCCTATTTTTGGGGCTTTAATAATTCTTTTTGGTTATTTGAGCATATGGTAGATGGATTAATTAGTAACTTCATATATTTTAGTGGTGAAGTTCATACTTGGAAAATTTGGGATAATGATGTTGGTTTGTTTAAGTTGAGGGATTCAACAATAAGATGATTGAATTGTGCCAGAGATAACTTTTTGAAGAAACATACTGCAATTTTGGTTTGTTGCACAACCAGACTTATCATTGAGTTATATAGTTATTATTTGCAAAGTTTTTCAGATGATCTAGCTTGTTTTTTATTGATTTTGATTTTTTTTGTGGTTATTATGAATGTTTGATTATTCTAAATTATGCTTGGATTGCACCATGCATACATAGGTGGCTTTGAGGTTTCTCAAGTTAGAGAAATAATGCATTTTGGACTATCTAATTCAATAGCTCGTAGTAGACTAGTTTCATAATTTTAAATGGGAGGGAGATCTACTACTTTGCATATGAGGGTTTGTTTGCATTTCATGTATATGAATATACAGTATGTTGGTCGTACTTCCTCATTCTCTTCTCTTTTGTATTCACAAAATTCATGTTTCATATATGGATGGAAATAGATGAGCATCATGCTCTCCTATCTTTTATTAATAAATTAGCTAAGTTAATATATATGTATATATATATATATATCATTTGTTGAGTTTGCTTTAATTTTAATGTATTTAGGATATTAGTGAGGAATCAAATCCAATGTCAAGATTAGGTTTCCAATAGTGGAGAAATTTAATGGAATAATGACATACCATCATTTTGCTACAAATGATACCATAGAGATGGGAAAGTATATATTACATATGAATTAATTGTATGCATTTTTTTTATGTTGGACAACTTATTGGCATAGACTTGACATTCAACTTCTATGTTGTCAAAGTATTACATAAAAATCAAAAGTTGTACATAGAGAAGTGGGAAAGACTTGAGCTAAGTTCCAAGTATGAAAAATAACCATCAATAAAGATCTTATTAAAATAGAATCTAGATAAATGAATTGATTAATTAACAAAGTAAATTAAAATATATTCATTATTTAGCACTATGGCATGCCATCATGGCTTTTATATATGTGTATGTCTTTATCTGAGAACCTCATATTTATAGAATCTTTATCATATGATTCTTCCCTTTCTCAAAATAATAAATTCTTATAGTTATGATTAATTTTTCTAACTATATATATCTATTTGATTAGATTAATTTAAACTATATTTCTTCTTTGAAATGCAACCTTTAAAGAGATCAAGAGAAAATGGTGGATGTAGCTTTGAAATTGGATCAAAAATTCAACCACTCATATAAATGGTTTCAATGGTTAATAGATGTAGGGTTATTATTGTTGTATCCAGTAAAATTAAAATAATTCCTTGGTATGGTTGATTGGCTTCCTAACTTCATTGAGATCTTCAACAATTCAAATGTAAGTCTCAACTAACATTTTTGGTTGATTTTATAAAACTTTTTTTTCTTTTGATCATGTTATGATAAATTAATCTGATGAAGGAGTAGAAAAAATTAAGAAGATAGAAAACACCATGTGTAGTCACCTATGGAGCATATGTCGCTAGTTTATTATCCTTGGTTTGTCCTAAGAATTATGTTCATTGGCATGTTTCTTAATTGGAAGAGTATAAGCGGTAAGCCATTTTAGATGGACAAACATTAGAAAAGATGAGAATTGCTTAAACTAATTGAGGATGGGCAAAAGGATTTTGCTAGGATTGTATCAATATTGAGGGATTATGGGAGGTTGAGTGATACTTATTCTAGATGTGTAGAGGAGAGAGTGGCCATACTTGTTAATATTATAGGTAGGGCTATTAACGAGCTGAGCCGATGTGAGCTTGGGCTCAGCTCATTTAATAAATGAGCCTAAAAATAAAGCTCAAGCTAGGATCCTGAGCTTTTGTAGTAAACGAGTCAAGCTCACAAGCTTTTGCACTGTAAACGAGCTTGAGCCTAAATTTTTTATGCTCAATCTCGACTTATTTAATAAAAGAGATGAGCTCAAGTCTTATTTTAGACTTTTTTATTTAAATAAGGGAGCCATGTCAATCCCTTAATAAGCTAATTCCAAAAACTCATGAGCCAGCTTGACTCGTTAAAAACCTTAATTATAGGGCATAATATGAGAAACAGGTCGGTAAAATTAGACTTTTAGTGTTTTGACAAAATAATGAGTTGATATTTCTACCATTTGTCAAAAAATATCATTTCTTTAGAGGATGTATTTTTACAAAAACTTGATGGATCTTACCGTCCTCTTGAAATAACAAGCTACTAAAAAATTTGGTCATATTTTAAGATAAATGTCATAATGTTATAAATCAAATAAATAAGTGCATATTACTAGAAATATATTATAGCCTCTAATATTGAATTGGTAGACTAATTTGTAATTTTTTTTACCATATTGATGGTGATATTAATCCATTAGATGTTTGGTGATGCTAATACTTGGCAGTCATATTATGTCCTACATAGTTAGAGAAAATTTTATCCCATTTGATTGACATGCGTTGCTTTAGAATATGATGAAGCTGCTGAGGATGAGTTCTTAAGTTCTTATAAGAATCATGGAACATAAAATATGATAAATTTGTTGTTGTTATTATGATTTTCCATATATTTTGAAGCTCCTTTTGTGCTAAACTCTCTAATCTTCTTAAATTGGTAATTACATGGAACCTTATAGAGGTTGCTTTTTGATTTATTATGCATATATTTTGAGAAAATTATGAGTTATGTTGTAAAACTTGATGTATGCATGTTGTGAATTAGGCATGAATGTTGTGTTTTATTGGATGAAATAAGGATGGTTGAGAATGGTATTGAGTTAGCTAGGAATGCTTCACTTGGACAGGTTATTAGGAGGGAGGGAGGGAGAGGATTTTGGTTGTTCTTGATGATGTGTTTGGGAATCAGTATAATGGTCTTACTGCTTATGAGTTGGGATCTTGGAAACGATGCTTTCTTACTCAACTTGTTGAACATGGTATGTTAACCTTTTTCTATTCCTTTGCCTTTTTGTTTTGTTGGTCATTATTATTAATATATATTTTTTCTATTGAATTATTGATGTTGGGTGGTGAATTTTGTGTTGATTATTTGTCGAAATTGAAAGATTAGTGGCGAATAATAAGAAATCAATATGGTTTGAAATTGGTAATTATCACCACTAGATAATAATAATAATATAGATATATTGACTATATGTTCTTAATTACATTCTCCGATCTCTAAAAAATTAGCCCATCTAAGACTATGGTATAGAAAGCATGCAATCCTTTTTTCTTTCTTTGGTTCAACACATAATCAATCAATATATACAAAATTTTGAAGTTTTTATTATCAACTCTTCTTCATTAGAAATGATTTGATTTGATTTGATTTCTCTACTTTGACGATTGTGCAAGTCCATGTAATTGACAATAGTAGATAGCATAAGTATTGCATAATAGTGGTCAATTTTTATTAGAAGAAAACAAGAAGATAGTGGAGGGTCTTCACCTTTTAGAGGTGGTGTACTAGAGTTTGAGCATACAACAACTTGTACTTTATGTATGTTGTAGTACTTGATAGCATAACACATAAAACAAGGCTATTATGGTACATGAATTTCCTATCCAAATAAGGCTTTTCTTGGGACAATAACCTAATGAATATGAACAAAAAAGACATAGTTTGATGTTATTTGATACGTAATTTAATCATTTTCGTTTACAACACAAGTGTGATAAAAGTTAATGACGGTTATCAATGAGATTTACCTATTGCTTTTTTGATAGTTTCATTCTGATGCTAAACAAATTTGATACAAGCTAATTCAAAATTGCCATAGGTTATATATTTTGTTTGGCAAGGACCGAGTAATTAGAAATTTGGTTTTTGGTTCAAAAGAAATTTGTATATGCCTAGAAAGACAAGAGAAACACTATGAAGTAACCTCTTATTTGGCTAGTGTATTTGGATCAAGAACCACTAAAAAAAGAAAAATGAGAGATTACGTATCTAAGAAGATGAAGGCTATATCAATGCAATAGAAACAACTATTGATAAATGAAATCCACATAATTTCACTAAAGTTGAGTTATACTAAGAGCTTAATAAGGTTGAAGGGTTAAATAAAGTTTATTTTATGCAAACCTATACCAAACTTGCTACAAAAATTAGTGTTACTCAAACATTTCTTGGTCCTACACCTGAAGATAAAGCTATATGGTTATATGTGGAGTTTGGTTCTAACATTTTTTATGATCTTATTGTATAGGTTTGGCTTATTGAATTACTTGCTAATAACTATAAATTGTTCATTTCATTTTTGTGTGTGTGTGTGTGTTTCCTTTTGAAATCTTGATGTATTGATATTTGGAGACCTTGTTGGTTGACATGAGTCTTGATCTTTAAATTTTTCCATTGGTGCCCAAAAGTGTGAAGTAATTTATGTTGTCTTTTTATTTTACTTTTTATATTCTATTTTGAGCTAATGATAACACATTCTCTCATGGATGAATTTTGACAAGTATTTTTATTTTCTATATCTTTAATTAGTAAGGTGTTTGAATATGTGTACTAAAAAAGTACATAAAAGATAGAATAATAGGTTAATTATATTGTAATATTCCAAATTAAGCGGAGTGCTATAAGGATTGATATAGCTACTTATATCAACATGGTATACCATCCTTTTGGTGATTCCATCCTAAGAACTCCATAGTTAAGCATAATGGACGTGGAGCAATTTTAGGATGGGTGACCCTCCTGGAAAGTTTTGGAAATTTTCTGAAAATTTCTCAAAAAGTGCGTGAGTGAGGACAAAACACGCTGAAAGGACTCGTATTGATCTGTGGAGTCAATTGATCAATTCGAAAGTACTTCAAGGTAGCCCCTTCGTGGTCACATCAACTCGAGGTGTTACAAATGGTATTAGAGCGAAACCGCGACCGTGAGCTGAACTTGGATGAGCCAGTTAGCCACTAAGTGGGAGGATTCTTGGGATAAAGCTGTATTGAGATAGTTAGTGGTTGAAGCGCAATGAGGACGTTGCGTTTTTTGAGTGGGGGTGAATGTAATATCCTAAATTGAGCGGAGTTCCATAAATATTGATATAGCTACTTATATCAACATGGTATATCCTCTTTTTGGTGATTCTATCTTAAGAACTCCACAGTTAAGCGTACTGGCCGTGGAACAATTTTAGGATGGATGACCCTCCTGGGAAGTTTCAGAAATTTTCTAAAAATTTCTCGGAAAGTGTGTGAGTGAGGACAAAGCGCGCTGAAAGGACCCGTGTTGATCTTTGGGGTCAGGCGATCAATTTGAAAGCGCTCCAAGGTAACCCCCACATGGTCGTATCGACTCAGGGTGTTACAAATATTGTAAGAATATAACGAGTACATTAGTAGCCAACGATGAAAATTTTCTTTTTCTTGTTATAGTTATTGTAAGTTTTTTATGTAGTATTTTAGAATTTTTCTAAAAAATAATAATTTGTCATTAGTATTGAGTTTATGTAGTTTTTATAATTTTGTAGAAATTTCATGGAACTTTCATGGACCATTATAATTTTTTTTCAATTTTATTGAATATATATAAAAGTATTCAAATAATAATTATTATTTATTTTTAAATTTTCTATTGAGGAAACTTAATATAAAAAACGCTTTCTTTCTAGTTATTTATTTTCTACAAAAAAAATTCAACAACCAAATAAAGAAAAAAAAAGGTTATTTTTTCATTTTCTTTTCTTCATTTTTATTCATTTCTTTTTCATCTAAATTTTGTACAAATGAAACAGAGTACTAGCTTCCAAAAACTAAATGGAAAAATATTCTATTTTTTTAATTCTAATATTTTGTCTAAAAGGACTCCCTGACTCTACGACAACAATAATTTGGAACAACTATGCCTTAACCTATCTTGCTATCTATTAATGAAGGTATTCACGAATTGAATATGCAATAAAAAGAAAAGCTTTAAATATTTAAGAGATTGAATATTTAAAAAAAAAATCAGATATCCAATAATTTAGATATTCAAAATTTTATATCGAATAATAAATAATCTATCAAATATCCGAAAATTTTAACATACCATAAATAAAAAATTATTGAATAAAAAATTATTCAATTAAAAAAAAATTATCCAATTTGAAATGATATAATATGTTTATTTGATTTGAGTCTTAAATTACATTATATTAAATTAGTAATTTTAAATTTTGGATACTATTTAAATATTTAGTCAAAATAATAATTAAAAAGTATAAAATTTACTTATAATAAACACTTTTATTTCAAGTTATATACACAAATGTACATATCTCTTTGCAATAAAATTGTATGAAAAATAAATAGTATTTAGAATATATATATATATAATATTTATTAGATTAGATATTATTTGTGTTTATTGAATCAAATATTCAATTGGATCGATTATTTAATTTTTAAAAAAAATATTGGACTAATTACTTAATTTTTCAGATTAAATTAATTATAATATCAAATTAGATTATAAGATATCAAATAACATCATCATTTCTAGTGCAGTGGAGTGGTGAGCTAGCCAACATGAATCACTTTGTAGCACCACTAGATGGAAATCAATGCATACAAGGGCTTAATTAGCCATATTCACACGCTAATGCTTCTCTCGAAGAAGGATCTTTCACATTGGGTTTCATCATTTCTTTTTTCCGCAGCTCTTGACCCGCATGCTACGCAAAACGTTATTAGAAGTACAGGGTTTTTTCTAATAAGCTAGTGACTTTCGCCTAATTTTGTTCGACTATGATTGTGATTGCCCGTGAGCTGTGGGAGTTGGAATACACCACAATCTTGGTTCCCTTAATTATTTGATTTAAAGTTTGTTCATCCTTCGTACTTCAAATATGCAGCTTATTTCTTAGCACGCAGCTCTAGCCACTAACCTTCGTCTGCGAGAGAGCAGGTAGAAAGTAATGCATGTTTCCGCTCGATGCGCGTAGTTTTATTTCACAGAAATTGTACTTAAAAATTTTAAAATACATGAAAACTGCGGTCCATTAAATGATTAAAAATATTTACGTATTCCAAAGAGTACAAAACATTATTATTATTATTATTATTATTATTATTATTATTATTATTATTATTATTTGTTAACTAATAAAAAATTTATTAATACCAATGCAAAATGGGTACATCAAATTTGATCGACCCTCGCATCTTGACACTTCCTAATCCTCCTAAAACAAACTTTATCCTATAAGCATACAAAAATATCCATTACAAGCTTTCACACTAAAACTCTAGTCAAGAAAGCACCGGTACACGAATTTAAATAACGACAACTAGTATAAGGTATTTTAAAACTAAGTTGTCGTATATTTTATTGTCCAATATAAAAACACGAAAAAAAATATTTTGACATTTTTAATGATAAATATACACGACAATTTTATTCTACAACCATCGTGTATATCCTTAACGAGAAAAATAAATAGCTGAGAAGGATATATAAACGATAACTTTAACTTAGAATCATCATGTATACTATTTTTCATACTAAAAAAAAGGAAAAATAAGAGTATACACGACGGTTATAGAGCAAAATCACCGAGTATACTCTTATTGTAACGATATTTTTTAGAAGGGTATATTAGGTAGTTATATTCTATAACACGACATGCATATTTTGGATTTCTCTTTTATTTCCTATGACAAATAGTATATACGGTGGTTTTAACTTGAAACCGCCATATATACTCTTTTTTCTCTTTTTATTTATTTTTTATTTTTTAACTTTGCCATTCTTTAACCTAGAATTGCCTTCGACTTTTCATTTTACCTCACTTGCTAGTAAGAAACTAGTCAACGACCATCTGAAGCAAAGAACTTCTATTACTAGCTGTTGTCCTTCTCTCTTCTCGTCGCTGTATATCTTGCTTATTTTTCCTCTTTTGCAGCTTACCAGTGTTGGTCCTCTCCCCCCCCATAGTATGTTCATTATTCCTTTATTATTCTTCTCTTTTCATTTTAAGCTTTTGTATAAGTTTCTCCATTTTCTAAATTTTACTTGTGTCTTGCATATTCAAACTCCTTCATGCATATTTATACTGTATATTATGTTATGAAGTATGTTTGTATGTTGTATGTTGTTAGTTTTTGAGTTGATTTGTCTTGTGGAGATGGAAAGTCGTTCACTAGATGTATAATCAAACTATTTCTACAAATAAATGAAATAGATAATATTATAGAAATCGTGGTATTTTTACGAGTGCAAATGTTGTTGCGGTGCATGTGTATTCTGGGTATATTGGTAGTTTTTGTTTGAATAGGCTAATATTATTAGATTTCCTATTTTTTGTTTTTCATTTAGGGGTTAGATTTAACTTATTTCTCGTTATGGATCGTCATTAGATACATGCAAGTAGGTTGTCTAGAGAATATATAAAGGGTATTCAAGACTTTCTTAAGATAATTATTGAACATTCGAAAGATCATATGCGGATATCTTGCCCATATGTAGATTGTGGAAATACGATAAGAAGAGGGGTAAATAAGATACGATATCCTCTTATTATTTATAGAATTGATAAGAGTTATACTATATGAATATGGCATGGAGAGCCACTTCTTAATGATCCTAGTGTGGTTGACCATGAAGATGTTAAAGCTGTAGATGACTTCACTTACACAAAGGACCCGACCAACAACATCAAAGAACATTTTGGAGACCATCTAGAAATGTTTGAAAAGTTGGTCAATGATTCAGATACGCCTTTATAAAATAGTGGTACTAAATTTATAAAATTATCTATCGTGTTATGACTGTAGAACTTGAAGGCGCGTAATGGATGAAGGGATAAAAGCTTCACTTCTCTTCTTGAGCTTTTGAAAAAGATACTTTCGGAGAACAATGTGCTTCCTTCCTGTACATAGGAAGCTAAGAATATTATGTGCTCTATGGGTTTGAATTATGAAAATATCTATGCTTGTACTAATGATTGCATTTTGTATTGCAATGAATATGCATTATTAGATAGTTGTCCTCAATGTAAAATGTCATGATATAAGAGGGATAAGGTTCCTAATAAGGTGTTGTTTTACTTTCTAATTATACCACAATTTTGATGCATGTTTTGTAATGAAGAAAATGTAGAGAGCCATATATGGAATATGAAAAAAAGGATGTTTGATGACAAGCTTATGCATCTAACATATTCTCGCTGATAGAAGATGATTAATTCTATATACCCCAATTTAAGTAGCAAAGTTAGAAACATGCAGGTTGCATTCTGTTTAGACGGAATGAACCCTTTTAATGGAAACACCAACTATAGTTTATGGCTTGTTATTATGGTGATCTACAATCTTCTCTCGTCATTATGCATAAATAGGAAATGGATGATGCTACATTTACTTATATCTAGTCCAAATTAGTTGAGTAATAATATTGATGTTTATTTGGCTCTGCTTATTGAGGATTTAAAGTACATGTGGGGTCATTGATTTTAAGTAGTTGATGAATGGAGATAAGAGTCTTTTAACTTAAAAGCGATGTTATTTTTACTATAAATGATTTTCCTGCTTACAGTAATATTTCTGGTTATAGTGTGCATGGACACTATACATATCTTATTTGTCAAGATAACACAAAATATCTCCAACTACTAAAGAGAAGAGAAGATTGATTATCTTGGGAATCGTAGATTCCCACATACGAATCATAATTATCAAAGACAAAGAAAATCTTTTAATGGAAAAATTAAATAAGCAAGATCTCCGAATCTTCTAATGGTATTTCAAGTATTTGACAAAGTAAAAGACTTAAATGCCTTTTGAAAAAAAAAACAATAAGAAAGTAGATCCTTCAAGTGAGTGGAAGAAGAGGTCAGTCTTCTTTGACCTTCCATATTGGAAAATTTTGCACATATGGCATTATCTTAATGTGATGCTCATTAAGAAGAATATATCACATTTTCTAATGAATATGCTTCCAAATGTGCCAGAAAAATATAGAGGATGGTATCAATACATGGTTGGACTGGTTGACATGGGTATAAGAACATAATTATATCCGTAGAAGGTGGAAAATATTCTTTCTTTTTTTACCTTTTGCATGTTATACTCTTTCCAAAAAAGAAGAAGCAGAAGAAGAAGATGATATCTTTCTATGAATGTTTGCATGGAATAAAGATTCCCAGAGGATATTTATCAAAATGGCAAGGGATTTTTTTAAGAAAGATTTAAAGTTAGTGGGTATTAAATCTCATAATCATTATATTCCCATTCAATACTTGTTGTCGGATGCTATATATTCTATCTTACCAAATCGAGTTTGAATTGTCATTATCATATTTTGTTTCTTTTTCAAGGGATTATGTAGTAATATAATTGATCTTGCAATTTTCTCCATCGTTTTCTATAATCATGATTTATTTGATGGTTCACTTGGCTAGGGAGGATAGATTATGTGGTCTATTTCATTTGCATTGGATGCATCCATTTGAAAAGTATATGAAATTCTTAAAAGGATATGTGAGGAATCCAAACGATCTTAAAGGTTGCATTGTTGATATTTATCTACTTAAGAAGGTAATATAATTTAATATAATTTTGTTGTGAATTCTTACCCAATGTTAATAAGATAGGCCTTCCTAAACCATGACACTTAGGTATAGAGGAACAAGGGGAATAGTGAAAAGGATTTTTCATGGTCTTCATTGATGATGATCAAATTTTTTCATAAGCTCACCTATATGTAATTCACAATAAAGATGATGTTCAAACATATATGGATCAAACCATGGATAATTTGAGGCCTTTAAATCCATCTAGGAGCGATAAATGGATATTAGATAGACACAATAAATCCTTTTCAGAGTGGTTTCCATCACAGTCATTTGAATCGGATAATGATCTATATTAGTTTTCACACCCTCCTCATAAAGAAGTGATATCTTATAGCTCATATATGATCAATGGTTGTACTTTTACTATGAAAGAGAAAGATTATAATAGTAATATGCAAAATAGTGGTGTGAGTGTAATATTAAAAGCTTTTCATATATAAAGTGTTAGAGATAAAAACCTTGTTTATGCATCATTGACATAATATGGGGTGATAGAGCACATATGACTATTGGATTACACCGCTTTTAAAGTTCCTTTATTCGAATGCAAATGGGTTGACAATTAAAATGGGGGTTGTACTACGAAAGCTAGATTTATACGGGTGGATCTTTCAAGGTTTGGTCATATGCAAGATCCATTTATATTATCCTCATAAAAAAATAGGTATTATATGTTACTGACCTAGATAAATGGTGGTCCATTGTCTTGAATACAAAAAAATGGAAAGATTATATACGAGGGGAGAATGAAAACAAGTATTTCTCTTTAATTTGTTTAATATGGTTATTTATCCCCAACTATTTTTCTTACTTTAAATAGGAGGGTTTGAGAAAGAACTATATGGTCAGTGCTTTTGACAAAGAAGGCCTAAATGACCTTTTCACACATGCATTGGGTACTCAAGAGCATGGTAGCTGATGTAGAACATATAATTATGGGTTCAACCTATCTAAGGTATTTGGATATCGCCCTTCAAATGAAAATTTTGAATATATGGAGAACAAAATGATAGCATTAAGGGAATCAAAAGAGGCAATCCATAAGAGGTTGGATAGTACATCATCCTATTTATAATGTCCAAATTAACTCTCCACATTTAGTATCTTTAGACTCTTTCCAATAATTGAGGAGGTAATATGCTACACTACATTCTATGTACTTAAATATATTTTTTTAATAAAATATAATCTACATTTGACAATGCGGCCATGAATTAAATTTTTTTTACTATTAATTAGAGGGTCAATATCCTTATGACTTGCAAGTAACAAAAGATGAGCTTATTGTAGCAAATGTTACTACATTCATTGAGTCCAATTCAACCCTTTATACTCGAATGTTGAGGGTTGATAAAGTTCAGGTTTCAATTTATAATATATTTTATGCATACTTAATGGAGCTAGTATCAGTTGGCATGGCATATAATCGCAAAGAAGAGGATATGCTCGTACTTTTCTTAATAGCAGGAAAATTCATTGGATAATTGAGTAATCTAGTAAATATCAAGGACGAGGTCCAAACTTTTTTTAGTTTTATATTATATTCTTATTACTTTAGGGATAATATGTGATCTAATAATTATATTTTTCACTCTTTCTTACTTATTTAGAGTGGTCATACTATAATCAAAATTACTATTAAGAGGTAAAGAAAGGGTGTGGAGTATGCGGAAGTTCAAAAAGCCTTGGGCATGAAAATAATAATTAGGCATTGTGACCTATCACCTCAATTTAGTTTGTATTTAGACATAGCACTATCTTTGGATGACAATTCTATTAGGATTTCTCTTCCAATAGATTTTCACATGAAATCAGAAGATGTGGGTATCTAGATTATGGTAGAGGACATCCTATATTCATTACAAGGTGACTTGCTACAATGTCAACATATAATAGCATAGACAAGGTAATTTAAATCCTTTCACGTTTAACTTTACTTTAATTCTTATTGGGAAAAATATTTTGATACTAAATATGTTATTTATTCTTTCATGGTCATATTTTCTAGAAATAAAATTTATTATTTGATGTCTTTGACAGGTCTAATATATATAAATTTCTATGCTCAAACATGATATCCAATGAAAATGATAATATTGAGTGTGTTACATATATGGCTAATGCGATGAAGATGGATCCACATTTCCTCTTTTTTACTCTATTTTCCTTTAGGCACTAGCGATATTGCATCCATTTTTAAGGACAACATATTGGATGAATTCAATTGACGGAAATCCTCATTTCGATCCATAATCACTTATTGAATGGTAAATATTTATCTATATAATGATATTAATTAGAATCATACACACACACACACACACACACACACAAAAATATAGTTAATCTATGAATACTACATTAATTAGGCCATTTAAGACTTATTTTGGGCCACAAAAGAAGGGAAGGGCACCACCACCTCATTTGTCTTGAAAAAAAAGTTTTGTAGTTGTTATATGACTTAATAATTATTGCTATTTAATTTTAAGTATTTAACATGATAAAATAATTTGAATACCTCAAATTTTATCTAATATTAATCCCTAATAATTAAAATCCTAACCTAATTCCAATATCAAAAAATTGATAATTATAACCTATCTTAATCCTAAATTTTAACCTAATCCTAATCTATATTTTGGGTTACTAATATTTATAACCTAAACCTAACCCCATATGGTTAATAATTAATTTTAACATAATACCTTAATATAAATTATTTTAACCTAATTCTAATCCTAATATGAAACCTATTTTTTCCTTCTCCTTTTTATTTTTCCCTATTGTCATTCTCCTTTTCTTTTCCTCCTATTTGGTTTCTTTTTCCTTCTTCTTCCTCTTCTTCTTGCATGAATCACTCCCCCTCCCAACCAAATTCCTTCTTCCATGCTTCCATAACTTATCTACTTTGCCCTCATCATTACACCATCTACTCCCACATTTAGCATTGATGTGTTTAGTTGAATATTTACCTCAATCGTGCCTCACCTCTTTTTTTCCCTCTTTACCATTCCTCACGGGAAAGTAACATGTATCTATTATATATATATATATATATATATACCCCTCCCAGACTTAGCTATATATAATGCCTAACCACCTCCATCTCTCCCTCAAATTTTTTCAGCGAATAATGATAACCAAAGAGCCCCTTCCTTTCCTCCCTTCCTCCTCCTCGCTGTTTTCACAAATGACATAATAACCTAGTAATGCCACCATCCAATATTCCTTTATCCCTTTCATTAACATTCCTTGTCGTTCTTTCCCCCCTTTCAACAACCACAATCACTGTTGCCACCCCCAAATTTTGGCCATCACTAATGAAACCTCCACCTTTGCTTCGACCTCCATCACCAAAACCTCCCCCTCACCTTTGGTCATTCCCACCAATCCTCACCCATAATATTTGGCCCTCCTTACCATTCCATTACCCCTATTAATGACATATAGTTCATTTGCTACCCTCAATGGCTCCAACACTTGTTACTATCTCCCCCTCCCTTGTGGTGTAAAATTCTACCATTGCTTATGGACAACATAACCATATGATGATTTTATGGCGAGCCAATCCTAAATGACTTAGCTCCTTTCATGGTCTAATGATGTCATAAACTTTATAAAGATGGATATTTATTGCCGTATAAAATTCCCCACAACATTATGATGGAGTAGAAGACTAAGTAAACACATAAGTGACTTGAAAAACAAAGAGTGAGAGACCTTACATATATACTCCTCTACGGTGATTATTTAGAGATATACACCATGTACCCATCTAATCTGAATGCTTTCCTTATGAAAAAAATATTTGCCATAGATATCTTCCCACAACTGCTCATTTCTAGTAATAAAAATCAAGAATGCCAATAACACCCTCTCTTTTTTTTTTAGCTCACATAATTTCTTCCAAGAGTTAAATGCTTTAGGCTTATTCTCTCCTATTCTATTTGAAAAGGAGGTCTTGTATATGCTGTAAACTTGCTTCACTACTCTCTTGGGTAATAAGAATATTTGAGTCCATAAACATTGAATACCTCTCAAAATAACTTGGATCAACTACAGCCTCTTAGCATAACTCATAAATCTAATAGTCCAACACTTTATTTTTGGTAACAATAAATCAAGAGAAGGCATGTAATGTTTTATATTCAACTGATCAATACTTAATGACACCCTTAAGTATTAAAGGGGGATTTTCCTAACTCATAAACTAAAATAGAAATGATATGTTGCTAATGCATTAGACGTATCCCACAAAAGTAGAAATTTATCTTGGATGGATTGGCTTGTAACCCAAACCAATCACCAAATTCTTAAATTTTACCATGAATCAACCTTGGAGATGCACTATCACCTTCACAGAAAAGTAATAAGCCATCCACAAAATAAATATTGATGAATCTCAATTGGTTGCAACCTGGATGCCCATGAAACTCATTCTTTTTTCATAATTTTTGCAAGTTATGGTGAAAATATTCCATTCATAGGATAAGAGGGTAGGAGGGAGAGGATTCCCTACCTTAGTCCTCTCTTAGTAGAGAATGGTGTAGTTAAACCTCTATTTACCTTCAATGAAATGTGGACTAAAGTGATATAAAACATAATCAAAAGCATAAAATGTCTGCGAAATCCAAACTCCAATAAGCCTTATATATATCTATTTGCATCATCATTTGAGGGATAATAATCTCCCGTTGTAATGCTTTATAGGTTCATAAGGCATAGGAACATTATCTATCAATTCTACCTTTAATAAAATTAGTTTGAGAAGCAACTATCACTTCATGAATCACATGTTACAATCTATTTTTCAAAACCTTTGAAAACATTATGTAAAAAAATATCGCAGCAAGGAATTGGACTAAATTCCTTTTCCTTACCAGCATTAGACACCTTAGGGGTTAGGAGGATGGCAGTATTTTTTATCTATCTTAAAAGTATGCCAGTATACTAGAACTCTTAAACAACCTCAATCATATCTTGCCCAATGATAGACTAATAATTCTTAAATAACTATATCTATACACATCTGGTCTTGGACTTTTTAGATCCCCCATCAAGAAGACAATATGTTAGATCTCTTTAATCAAAACTGGCTTAGGTTGATGTAATTAACTATCTTGAGACATAATTATGGGTTTGAAAATATCAATAGAAATGTGTTAGAGTGTAGCATTTTATGTCCCAAGTATTTTTTTTATTCATAAAATTTTACAAATTCTCTCTTGACATTCTCCTCCCCTTGTAAATAGGTTCCATTATCAGCAATTAGCATGGTGAAGGTGTTCCCAACCTTAACATTTGCAAAGAAATATCAAGTTTTCTAATCACACAGCTTCATGGAGTCTATATATGCTTCTTGTTGAAAGAAACTCTCCTCTTCACTTGCTTTTCAATTTCAATTAAGGATATCTTCTCTTTCCTTACTAATAAGCTCACTGTTAAGGGAATTAGCTTGCAGTTGAGCTTAAACTTCTAGCTAATCTTCATGGGCCTCCTCTATTTTTTTTGTGCAACATGACCACATTGTGAGGAATTATACACTTTGAAAGTGTCTTCAGATAATATATTATACAAACAACCTTGTAATTAGAAGTCCCTTATACCCTAAGTTGCCAAGCGTTTGCAACCAAATCTAAGAAATAGGACCTTAAAGGCTAAAAGTTATAAAAGAAATATGGTTGAGGAATTGGTTTGGATCAATTTTCCTACGTTAATATACCATCTAAATGGTCAGCTATATGACTTAACAAAAAATGGGCTTGTGTATATGTATACAAATGAATCCGGACACAATTTACTAAATTTCTATCTAACTTGCACCATAATCAAGTTTATGGGATTTGGTTATTTGTCCACACGTAGAGATATCAAGTAAAACATAAGTCTTATAATTCATATGCTTGGAGGCACCATGTAAAATCCTCCACATCTCGAGCATCTATCTCTCTCCCAACCTTTTCATGAGCATGCAACACTACATTAAATTCACTAAGTACTATATAAGGCCCTTGTTGAGGATTAATAGTTTGTAACCACTGCCATGGACTATTTATCTACTGCCCATTGTTGAAGGCATACTCTATGATCATTAAGAATCATACATTACTATTTTTCTACATCACACTTACACGAATCCCTTGTTCAATTTTAGATAATACATGAATATAATGCTTATAATCATGCCATAATAACCATATTCTCCCACTTCCATGATGTTCATAGTTGCATACAATATTCTAGTTCAATCTCAATCTATCAAACACTTGTTTGTATTTTTCAACTTTTATTCTTTCCTCAAGTAACCCAAAAATACCTAGATTATGCTTCTTAGAAAAACAATGCACGCTATTTTTCTTCAGAACTTTGTTAAGTCCTTGTACATTCCAAAACTATATACATATAGAATCAAGTGGTTTTCCTCCTCCTTGATCCAATCTACTAGGAATCACTAGTTGTCTAGTCATAAAAGTAAAATTAGAGGCAACACACTCTTTATGGATGGAAAAATCACTCCTCCTACTACTATATCTTTGTCTTTGATAGACTTTTTATGTTCTTTAGTTGTCATTATATGTTCATTCACACCCACATCAATTTGTATTTTAGACCTATAAACTATATATAAGGAGGATTTCACCTCAAGCACTAAAGTATGATTTTTCATCCATACTTGCTTCTAATGTGTTGCACTTTGATGTTCCAAGCATTATTCCAAATCTTGCACAATGGTTTCACTAAGCACACAAAATATGGTCTCCATTCATATAGAACATGTTGCTTAAGTGACTCCTTATTAGGCAATCAACACTCCACTATGTCTACTAACATTAACTTCAATAAGAAGTCTTGGATAGGAGATAATCCCTCTATGAGTAATAACAACATCCACACAAATAGGATAACTAGTTAAGTTATCAATTCTACTCAAGAAATTAAGTGACCAAAGAGCAATCTTGGGAGAAGGAATCAAAGAGGCAAAATGTGTTTATCAGATTCATCAAAAGCACAATTATAGGTGTCATTTATGTAGTAACAACGGTCTAGCACCAAACATCTAATATGGCGTATCTGGTAAACTATTAATATTATTATCATTTGAGAAATGGAAAAAAAAAATAACCTCTCTCATGGCATTGGATCTTTGGCTTTGTGGCAAGAAATTTACATTAGAGATGAATGTGCCTGTACATATATGCATAAGTGGGTATAGGACTAGGCACATATCTAATAAGAGCATTTATCCAACACACAACTTCCTTGTTAATTATAGTTTGTGTAATTTGATCCTTTGGTTTCCCCTTAACAGTGATCGATGCCATATGCCTGAGATTCAAACCCTTTTGAGGGTAATAATTATAGGTGAGCATCTCATTCCAACTAGATTTACATTTTAGCATTGTAGAGGTCTCTTGCACTACATCAAATTAAAGGGTTTCAACGTTCAAAGGGCTAGGGACTAGAAAAATAGACACCAAGCTGGTTTGAAGATCAATATTTCCAAGACTAGTCTCAATCTTCTACGAACTACTTCCCATCCCATAAGGTTTCCCAAATCCACTTATGTACACTAATTTCCCACTATGATTCATGATCATTTAGGAGCTAGAAGTCGATTGCATTGGCTTACAATTGGTGGACTTCTTCTTCATTATAATGAACATCATTGTTGTTGAAGCACCATTAAGTTTTGTTATATTTAAGCTCTGATGTACATTTATTCTAAATTTATCACTTTACTTAAGCTAATATGACTTATTGTATTTTTAACTTATATTTTATCATAATTTACTATAAAACATTCACAAATAAATGGCATATCAATGAATGTTTATTTGCATTATTTTACTTTACATTGAATTTGGCATATTATTCTTTGAACAATGTTTTAAATATAGATGATCTGTCGCTACATTTTAATTGTGACTAGTAAATTAGAACATGTATTTGGGAGAGAGGTGTTTAAGTTCTAAGGGTTGACGATGGGCATTTGTTACAACCAATTAATTGGCATATTTATTTATTTCTTAAATAGAGAAGGATCATACGTGCCTTCAGCGAGGATAAGACTCCATCGTTATCTCTGGCGCTCGTGTCCGTTAAGCAAATTATTTTTAGTTTCTATCATAGTATTTCATTGCATACTTATCTAAAAAACTAAAGAATTTCATTTCATGACACTAAGTGTCTTAGGCATAACATAATTACAGTACATCTAAAATGATAATATATTCTACTTAATATTTCTCATTATGATTTTAACTATAAGGGTATTTCTTCTTCTTCTTCTTCTTTTTTTAAATCATGATGATCCACTAGTGGAGTCCTTGGTGTGAATACTTATTTATTTGCCTGGAGCATTGCCTTTTAGGTTAATCTACCAATGACTATGAGGCTCATATGGATCATAATTATAGAAATGAGGATGACCCAGATATTTTACAAGAATGTTGATGTCGTCATTTTAATGATTCAGTAATGGTCGGTGGGTTACCTCACGTTATTTTTTTCTTTTTTGAAATTAAGACGAATGATAATATTTTGATAGTTTTGGCAATAATGTTCAGTCATATCTGCGTAGTACAAATTGTGATGTCATTTTTTTCATTTTCTTTGAGATATATACATATATAGTTAGTTAGTTTATTTTTAATTTAAATTATTAAATACATAAAAATATATTACAATAATTATAATTTTTAAAAATAAAGATTTATATTGATATACTTCTAATATAGAAAATGAGTTTTTATTTTATAATTTTTGTATTATAACTTTACTATTTTATAGAGTGGTTATATGATATATTGAGGTGATTATATCAATCACTGTAGTGATTATGTATATTTTTATGATGATAGTATTAATTATTATAATTATTATACATTTCTATGGTCATTATGTTTATTATAAGGTAATTATGTTATTTATTGTGATGATATGAGATATTGTAGGATAATCCTAGTTCTTTTACTCTTATTAAGTACTGTTAAGGTGTCAAATTGAGTGTCGTGTTTTAGCCGATATAACTGCATACATCCTAATCTATCGAGTAGATACTAAACTTTCGAAATAAATGAGCTCCAATGGCTATACATTTGTGTCGAACTTATCACCGAAAGAAACATGAACGAAGCATACTTTTTTCTTCACTTAAGGCTTATTTGGTATAGCTATAATAGAAGTAGAATATTTTTATATTATTTATATTTAATATTTAATAATTTTTTGATAAAATATTTATTTTATATTAACTTAAAATTTAAATTAAATATTTATTAAAATAAAAATATTTAATTTTTTATAAAACATATAAAATATAAGAATAATTTTTTTATTTATATTATTTTTTTATCAACAAACGCTCTTAATTAATAAAGTACGGAAATGATAATTTAATATCGCTTCCTATTTTCTAAACATTCTAAAAAAGATTTTGTTTAAAAAAAAATTATGTCAGAATTGATATCGAAACTAATTAATTATTTTTTAAAACAATTATTGATGATTTAAATAAATTAATATAAATAGTAGTTTTAAAATTTTTGTTATTTTTTTTAATTTTAATAAATTTAATCTATATATATACATATATATTATTTTTTAACCCTACCTTCCACCCCATCTTTTAATTATTATTATTATTTTTAAAAGTGACATTTTTTGTTCCTCTCTATCTCCGATTTTCGATCCCTGTGCAACCTATACTATTAATACGAATAGACATCGGCACACGTACGTATAATATGCCTACGCATTTGCATACGTGATGTTACTGTTAATTCGTCAGTGGTTTTTTACGTGCTGGTCTTTCGTACCGTGAGATATACACCCTTAGACCACCAACAACAATCTTAAATTTGATATCTCCATTATACTATTTAATTATTTTTTTTCTTTCTCTTATTTTTATTATTTATCTTAAATTTAATTTAATATTCTACAATTACTAACCTTAAATGTATAATATTTAATTACTTTTATCAGTTATATCGTCAACCATTTATACTTTATATTATTTAACTTTTATTTTATATCAATCTATATATAATAATTAATAGTTTTTCTACTACAATAATTTTTAAATTAATATTTTAAAAGAATATTTAATTCCAATTAATTTTAAAATAACCTATCATATTTTTTCTACTACAATAATAATAAGTAAAAAAATATTACAACAGAAATACAAATATAATATAGTTAATAAAAATATTACAACGGAAATACAAATACAAAAATATTACGAAAATATAAAAATAAAATTAATTATTACAATAACATTGCAAAATAAAAAATGGAAATCCAATTTAAATAACATTACAAAAATATTACAACGAAAATAGAAATACAATAATATTACGAAAATAATAATTAATACAACATATGTGAATATTAGAATGTCGAGAATCAAGACGAGTAGGAATTATTTGTCGTATTCAAATTATCATATTTCATCTATCAAGTTAGTTTTAAGTTGGTGGGCGGAAGTATGATTGGTAACCTGAGTAACTCTTTGAAGGTATGAATTCATATTCGTTATCGGACCATAATTAATCATAAGAAGTGTCCCATTATTATCATTATAGTTGAAAAGATCGGGAGAAAAATCACCTTATTATGTATCTCTTTCATCCTCAACAATCATATTATGTAATATAATGCACTCACACATTATTTACTTCATTGTCGTCATGTCCCAAACACGTAATGGGCTGCTAACAATTGTAAAACATCCTTGTAGCACTCCAAATGCACGCTCAACATCTTTTCTAGCAGATTACTGATGCTCTACAAATAACTTCCTCTTTGGTCCTTGAGGAAGCGATATGGTTTTGCTGAATATTGGCCATTTTGGATATATGTCATATGCTAGATAATATCCAATATGATATTATGTATCATTAACCATATAATGAGCTTCCTATGCCCTTCCTTCGTAAATTTCATTGAATACTGGTGAGTGAACGAGAATATTGAGATCATTTTTTTGATCCGAAACATCCAAAAAATGCAGGTCATATCCAAAGATTTTCGGATGCAATGATTGTCGGGACACCATGGTCACTACGACAAAGCTGACCTTTCCATGCAACAGGATAATTTTTTCACTCCCAATGCATGCAATCAATACTTTCCATCATACCTGGAAACCCACATCTTTTACCCATTTCAAGTAAGTGTTGAACATCATCAACATTAGGTCTTATTAAATATTGGGAAGTAAATAATTCATCCACAACCCGAACAAAATATTTTAGGCATTCAAGAGTTGTTGATTCTCTAATGCGCACATATTCGTCTAAGCAATCGGCTGGCATTCCGTATGCTAACATTTGTATCATTGCAGTACATTTTGTAATGGAGAAAGTCCATTTCTACCAATTGCATCAAGTCGCGTTTGAAAATATGGACAATAATTAGTAACAACTTTGATAACCCTAAGGAATAAGGATCTTCTCATTCTAAATCTACGACGAAACTGAGTTGAGTTGTATGTTGGATTGTTAGAGAAATAATCATTATATAATCTTTGATGGCCTTCTTCACGATCTCAATCAAGGTAGACTCGTTTTTTTCTTCTACTTTGGCTGAGCCTCTCAGTTTCAACAATAGTATCTTTGTTAGTTGTATCCATTGCTTTAGCAAGTGATATATTATCAAAAGTGTTGGAGTCATTACAAGATATATCAGATGACATTGTTGTTGTGATATTGTTGGAATTTTATTTGAAGGAGGTGTGAAAGAGGTAAGTTGTGAATGTATATGCAAGAGAAATCTATATTTATAGATATATGTAAGGGAATCAAACAGTACATTATCACATGGGCTTCGATGGTACGGTGAGGTGACAATACAATGACGTAAAAATATATTGACTGATATATGTAAGGGAATCGAACGATACATTATCATATGGATTTCGGTGGTATGATGATGTGAAAATACAATGACGTGAAAATACAGTGACTGATATGACTATAAGGGAATCGAACGATACATTATCACATGGGCTTCGGTGGTACGGTGAGGTGAAAATACAATGACATAAAAATACAATGACTGATATGCCTATAAGGGAATCAAATGGTATATTATCACATGGACTTCGATGGTATGGTAAGGTGAAAATATAATGACGTGAAAATACAGTGACTGATATGACTATAAGGGAATCAAATGGTACATTGTCACATGGGATTCGATGGTACGGTGAGGTGATAATACAATGACGTGAAATTACAATGACTAATATGACTATAAGGGAATAAAATGGTTCATTATCACATAGGATTCGATGGTACGGTAATGTGATAATACAATGACGTGAAATTATAGTGACTGATATGACTATAAGGGAATCCAATGGTACATTATCGCATGGGCAATTTTTTCCTTATATATTTAGAACTTAAACATATTTAGTCATTCACAATTAATTTATATGAAACAAAAAATTGATCAATGTCTTCATCTTCAATTTCTTCAAATGTCATTCTATCTAATATGTAACAATTCATACCTTGTCATTGTTCTGATGGGGTTGCTAAGCTAAGAGTTTTGCATAGTGAAAGTAGCCCTCATCATTTATACTATAAGTGTTAGACGCATAATTATTTTATATGGGTTCCGTTGACACCTTCAATATCGCCTCCAAACCACATGGTTTAGCCCAACTTACTCAATGCCAGTGAAGATATCTTATAATTGATTGACAGTTTGAAGAACGATGTATTAAAACTCAAACAAGAAGTGAAGAAATTAAAGAAAATCAATATGTGGGGATTTCGTTTGGGTATTATTGTAATTTTATTAATTGTCATCATTTTTACACAAATGTAATATGTGCGAATTTTCTTAATTGTCATCATTTCTTCATGGTAATTTAGGATGGTTCTTAATTATTAAGAATTTTAAACATAGAGTCGCTTTAATATATATATATATATATATATATATATATATATATATATATATATATATATATATATATATAAGGTACTGCCATTCAAAATATATATATATATCTATATATATATATATATAAGAATAAATATAAAAAAAATATAAAAATATTATAATAGAAGTACGAAAACATTACACCAAAATAGTAGAGTTAAGGATTCTCCATCATTCTTCTCATTGCTGCATCATACAAGATATGATGATCTGTTTTTTTCTTTTCAGTCATATTTGATGTGTCACGATAAATTATAGCCATGTCAAACTCTTTTTCCTTTAATCGCCTTCGTTCAGCCCTATAACTCTGCCTATCTTATGCCATTTTTTCTAATATCACATTTCATTTTCTAGCAATTTTTAGCAGCTCGTCGATATTTGATCCTTCGTCTTATCTACTTTCTTTTGCCTTTCCCCTCACTTTTCACTTTGTTGCTTTCTACCCCATAGGTCGCTCCAACGGAAATTTCATCTCTGAAGTATCGGGGGTAGATGAATCATTGTATGCACCTGAAGTTGAAACCTTTGTACGTATTGATGTAGAAGTTTACCCAATTGTACCCTCATTTATTACCATCCATTTTGGGTGGTTTTTTACAAGTTTCCATACATGTTCACTACTAAATGGGCTATTGTACCTCGTTCAATATTCTTTATGTACATCTCTAATTATATCTATTTTGCTAACACCACTTTGATTACATTGACAAATACGAGTATAACAACCAATAAATCGATTAACATTTTTATTAACGTAAAAAAATAGATTCATTACCGTCTTTAGAGTTCTCGGGTCCTCTGCCACGATATTCTTCAAAGTATGTTAAAATTGTTTTTTCCAAAAATCCTTATATTTTTGCCTGTTCCCTTAACTGAATCCTCCAAAAAAATGTATCCATCCACTGAATAGAATTTCTTCTTCTTTATCCATCCATTTACTATATGCTCAACTTCCAAACTCATTGGGAGATTCAACCCACGTCTATTTTTCGAACTGATTTTGCATGGAAAATTCTAAAAATTTAGAATCCTCAAGAGATGTGGCTAACGGAGAATTAAAATTGTGTTGTGGAGAATTTTGAATATTTAGAAAATTACAATAAAATGGAAGAGTGGTGTTTGGAGGTTGAAATAATCGGAGATTGACATCATTTTGATAATATTGCATACTTGAAATTTTCAAATTTTGTGTATATTGCAAATTTTGGACATTTGGGGAATTTATATTCGGATAAATTTTTGAATTTTGGATATTTTTGTTTGGAAGTTCTTTTGAGTTTGAATCATTTGGATTATCCAAAAGATTCAAAAAATTAAATCTAGTAGGATCTATTTTTTAAAATTAAATATAAATAGAGAAATTAATAAAATAAATATAACGTAAGAAATCAATAAAACAAATATAAGCATAGAAATTAATAGAATAAAATTAAATAGAGAAACTAATAAAATAAATACACGTACTTAAATTAATAAAATCAATATAAATAAAAAAATTAACCAAATAAATATAACTTGAGAAATATTGAAGATAAATAAATAAAATAAATATAAGTAGAGAAATTAATAAAAAAAATAGAAGATGATGAATTAATAATTAATAAAATAAATATGACAAGAGAAATTTATAAAATATAAATAACTAGAGAAATGAATAATATTAATTATGTAGAGAAATGATTATGAGAAAGAGAGGTAGAATAGATGATATGAAAATATGGGGAAAAAAATAATGTATTTATAGCCAAACAAATTTTTTTTACCGTTATTATTAACAATCATAATTTTTTGAATATATTAATAAAATGGTTCTGACGGTATTATTTAGGCTAAAAAAGTACTAAAAAGTATAAAAAAATATTCACATCGGTACGCGAACAGCAGCAGCAAACCCTGCCTAGCGTGTGAGCGACGTGCGCGCGCGTCACTAGCACATGGTTCACACTCACCCGGGAAAAAGCTTTTACCTGCTGTACACGCCTACCAATTTCCTCTTTGCTAATTTTTCCATTGCTTTTCTGACAATGGGGTGCCTCAAATTTTTGAGGTTACCTAAACTTTGAGTTAAAACTTCTTTTTCCTCCATTCAGGGCCTTAAATTTGAAGTCCCCAAATTTGAATTTGGGGTTCTCCTACTGCATATGCTCTTATTATTAAGTTATATTCTTTAAAATGATGATTATTATTATTATTATTATTATTATATCCCTTTTATTTGTACCAAAATTAAATTTCCTCTCTTTTTTTTCCTTCTCCTCAAATAATTATATAAAATTTAATTTTGGAAACATTAAATACAATAAGTGGGTGATAAAAATTCTGATTCCAATTAATTTTTTTAGCAAAAATAATTAGAAGAAACAATAGTAAGCTAGATTTTTTTCATAATTTTTCTACTTGATGGGTAACTTACTTGTTAAATTTTACATATGACGGACAAAAAATCTGTCATAATTTTTTTATGACGGATAAATCACCCATCATAAATTATCATTAACAGATAAATCACCAGCTAGAAAGGGTTAGTGATGGACAACTCACCCATTTCTAATTAAACTTGATGGGAAACTCACTTGTCAACTTACTATTTTTTATAAATGATTATTATTCATTTTTATATTTATGTACTAAAAATGTCATATTTTGAATATTATTTATAGAATCCAAATTCAATTAACACTAAGTGGAGCAGATTATTTGCAACATATGAGATTTTTAATGATTGAGAGGTATTTATTGGTTGGGTTAAAGAAATTGGAAGGCCACATAATATGATTTTCGGTATTGAGAGATCAAAAAAATGTATGGTATGTATTCGTTGTGAAAGATGATATGCTTACAGAAAACAACCTTTACCGAATCCAGAAAGTGTTTGATCTACCAGGATCAAAAATTTTGGTTGTGAATTCAGGATTCGTGGAAGGGAAGATGCTTGGAGTGGTTGGAAATTAGTGGCTGAATGTGGAATGCATAATCATAGATTGGGTAAGTATTTGCAGGGGGCATTTGTTTGCTTGTCAATTATCTTTAAAAGAACATAGGTTAGTGGTTAAGTTAACACAAATAAATATCAAACCAAGGGAGATTATAGACAAGTTGAAATGGGGTAATGGTGATAATACAACAATACATAGAACAATCTACAATGCTAGACATAATTTCAAGGTATAGAGTTTGACGGGACGTATAGTCATACAACAATTATTGCACTTCATGAAAAAAAATGAATAGAGTTTATAGCATCTTTAGTTGCCCGACTCTGATGCGGTTAGTGATATTGTATTTGTATACCCAGATTCTATTGATTTGTTGCATGCATTTCCATATGTCATTTGTTTTGATTGTACATACAAAATTAATAAGTGCAACCTTCCTTTCTTTAAGGTTGTTGGTTGTGTGTCTTATGGTAAGAATGTTACTATTGCCTAGGTATTTATGATGAAGAAAAAGGAAGATAACTAAGAATAGGTACTTGATAAGGTAAAGAGATTTATGGAGCCCCATGGACCAGATGTGGTGTCACTGATAGGGAACTAGAAAAGGTACAAACTGCACCAAAAGTCTTTCCTAATACAGCGCCCTTCTTGTGTAGATGACACATTAGTAAGAATGTTCCATCACATGCTATAAAGAATTTGGGAAGTATAGTACTAGGAGAAAGTTTCCTAGGATGTTGGAGGAAGATTGTATAAGTTGCTATAATTAAGACATATGAGAATGAGCTTCTACAAATGGGTGACAAATGGGGCAGATTTCCACAACTTTTACAATATATGTTCGAGAATTGTTGAATCCATATAAAGAGAGGTTTGTTTTAGTGTGGGTCGAAAAAATCATTCACTTTGGCACTCATAAGACCAACAGGTATATCATATTTGTTGTAAATATTCAATGTCTATTAATTTATTAAGTGTGTAACAATTAACCATTACTTATTTTTTTGAAATTAATATTGTAGGGTGGAAAGTGAACATGGTAAGCTGAAGAAATATATAGCATCATCACAGATGAGTTTTGACACATTATGCCACACTGATAAGAATCTAAACTAATGAGGTGAAAAAAGATCTAGAGCAATCATAGATAATTATTCCACATTACTCTACAAATGACATATTGTTCAAGAAGCTTAAGTCTGTTGTATGTCGTAGAGCAATGGACTTGATTTAAGAGGAGAGTAAGATGTCTAATATGGTTGATCCTAAATCCTTGGGATGTAGGTGTTATTTGAGGTTGACACATAGTCTACCATATGCACACGAGATATTTCATTACAAACAAGATCATCAACCTATTCCTGTATCAGTAGTCCATAAATTCTAAAAGACCTTCACTTTTGTCAGATCACAAGAAGAAAGTTTTGCATTTGATGATTCAATTGTTGATCAAGCCGTATATTCATTTGCTTCGAACATTATATCTAAGGTGCAAATGATGCTTAACCAATCTCCATCATATCTACGCTATTATTCTATTCTTATTGATAAGATTCTCGATCCCGTTCAGACAAGAATAGTAGAAGTGAAAGTTCAACAAAGAAAATGACGTCTCAGGCGTAGCACACAGAGGGAACTATCAGAGTGAGAGCACATGGAGCATACTTATTTGGAATTACCTACAAGGCGAGGTCATTCGAGTTGAGGAAGCAACAGAGGTCACTCATCCCCTGGTCGATCAGAATGTGCATCTCTTAGTAGAGGTCGCTATTCTTCTAGTCGATCAGATTGAAGAAGATGTAGTAGTGAGAGGCATAGTACTGGGAGGAGTCGTAAACTCATCCATGATTTCCCATGATCTTATGATATTAAGACAATTATGCTCCCGTGGGTGGAATCTTGGTGTGATGCTTTGGACGATGGAAACTATATGTTTAGAGTAGTTACACTAAAACTCTTTGGTAGAATGTTCAAATGTTAGAGCCGCAATGTATAGGGAATTGGTGATTCATCAAGATTTATATGCTATTGTCTTTATATATCCTATTGGTGAAAATGTGCAACGCTTGGTACATTAGAAGGGATAGGCTCTAATGGAGAAATAGTGCCATCAGCCTGACTTTAGCTTCCTTTTTGTGACAATGTACAATGTCGTATTTGTTTGTTTGGGTATACATAGGTCGATTACTTGTTTATTGCACAAAGTCCCACCTAATGGTGAACAACCTAATCAAATTATCACCATCTTAAGTGTGAATAATTTGTCGCACTACATAACGGTATGTAAGTTATTGCACTCAAATATTTGTATACGATCTATATATTTGACAATCATGTTATGATACTTTATATGCTTGTAGGTAACCTTGATGGAAAATGCAATATGACCACTAATATCTAATCAATGGTATAGATATGCTGCTTCAAGCGTATCTGGATAGCATGATCATATTCAACTGTATTGGAATTTAATGGGTATGGATGTCCACCAAGGAGAAGACTTAGGTTGATGGTTTATGCTTATGGTAGCAAGTTTAGCATTTAACTTATTGTACATTGGTTTATTGCATTGTCATAAGTATTTTGTAACGTGTTGTAAAGAGAGTCATGGTGTAACGTAAAATTAAAATTTGTATACATCAATTAAAATTGTTCTGATAACATAGTCCTGACGAATAAAATTAAAGTGTAAGGAAAAAATCTACTACATATCATCACTAGAGTTTTGGTCGGCCTCCTCCTCTTTACTAGAGGATAATCTTGGCTGGTCCATGGCAAGGCACACGTCCTTTAGCCTATCAAAACATTCATCCCTACCAATTCTACCCTTCTTTTATTCTTTAAACCAGTAGTAGAATCCACCAATTAACTCATTATTTGTCTCCATATCTATCCTAATGTATGGGGCATCACTCGACCCTTCATCTAGTAATACATGATGGACAACTGGATGCGTCCAATGATGATACCAAGGAAGGTATTCAATTGAGGCATCATGCTTTTATGTTGAACAACGAAAAATTAGAGTTGAAGTCTAGTCGATGATGTTGATAAACGTTCCAAAATGATGCACAATTGGAGTAATATGCCTTATACTTTTTTAATGTTTACACTCTAACAGAATCCATGTGCGAACGATAGGGGGAATCGGGATGAGCTGATGGTAGCCAAACTGTCGAAAAACTCGATCTTGCATATGAGGCTCGACTAAATCCATAAATCGCATGCCGCCTTGGTACATCGACTCGAGATATTTTATACCCGGATCTTAACTAAAAGGTAATAAGTTAACCTGCAAACATATGTAAAATAAATTGGGATATCAGTTATTTCAAGAATTCAACAATCGAAAACTACTTATAAAAATTATTTCACTAACTTGTTGTGCCGTCAGAGAATCCAATTGCCTCCTATACTGAATTAGGTCATCTACAGACTCAGGTGGAATCGTCTGACGAGATGTGTCCCACCTCATAGCTGTAGCATCACATGAAGAATTATACGTACGAGAATAACTTTGCCAAAAGAAGGGGAAATACTCATAAATCCATACCTATGCACAAATATAACACAATTAAACAAATTTTATTAAACCAAAAACACAATAAATAATTACCTCTAAAAGTGTCATGCAACCACCAATTTGCTTGCACATAGTTCTAGATGCTACCCCAAGTTGCTTATACAAATAGGCTAAAGTCCCAACTCTAAGGGATCGATTTCCTAACGTACTCAAATAATTTACTAATCTTAGCACTGATAATTGAGTGCAGTTGCTGGACTTGTCAACAAAAAGCGTACAGGATAGTAGGTACCACATATAAAACTGGATATAAGACTCATCATCCTCAATGCGATTAACCATAAGATTATAAAAAATATCATCCAGTGCAACTATGCTTCCCTTCACAAAAGCAAATTAGCCAACGGCTTCACCCTCACATCTCGACCAGAAGCTCTATCACATCACCATTAGTAGGAAAATTCTTGCTAATACACTCATAGCCATGAGAATTAAGATCCATAATGTAGATGCCGTCATGTAGAGTGATCGTCATCTCAACGAATGGAAGGTGGAAGATGTTGGTCTTTGGGTGCCACCTTTTAAGAAAAGCAGAGATGAGTGGAGCATTATGATGGCAGAAGTATGTGGAACGTAGATGTTTTAGGCTCGTGGTCTTAGTGTAGTTATATACAATAACCATGTCCTCATCATCGCCGGGCAGACTTCTCAAGTTTTTCATCCTGGACTGAACCCTCAGAATAGGATGTGATTCCTAGAATAAAATCAATATTAGAAAAATAAATTACATAATAAAATTATAGAAACCAATATATATACTAATATAACCTACCTTAGCATCATTCCCTATGCCATATGCCATATGACTAGGAAAACTAGTCAGAAGATTAGGAATGAGTGGACCCCCACCAGTAGGCCCAACCAATCTCTAATCATCATTTGATGTTGACGACGAAACGAAATCAACTGCATGGAAAAATTTGCTAGTCCCCGCAAAAGCTCCATCACTAGGATAATCATACTCTTCTTTAAAAGGAACATAAAATTTGTCTATAGTATATAGAGCTTTGCCACACTCCATCACCGCTCGTGCTCTAACACTGGTGGTAACCGTCCTCTTCTCTACCCTAGTTGTAGCGGAAGTAACTTTTTCTTAGATATTTTCCTCTACCTCCTCTACCAACCATCTACCCATAATAACAACAACAAAATATATCATTAAATATCATGCATTAGCTCATCAATGATTTATGGTTTAGGGTGCATGGTTAAGGGTTTAGGGGTAAAGAGTTAGGGTTTAAGGGTTAGGGTGTATAATTAAAGGTTAAAGAGTTAGGGTTTAGGGTGTAGGGTTAAAGGGGTTCCAACGGGTGAGTTACCCATTTTGAACAATGTTTCATGGGTATTCTACCAGTTGGTGGTCGAGGTAGACGGGTGAACCACCCATTGACCACTATTACGACCCCGACCACCACTTTTATCATTTATATTTTGAATTTTAGGAAAAAATTACAATCCATTCACTAATATAGGTTCTATATATGTATACAAATATTAATTTTAGTTAAAAAACACCCAAATTTTAAAAGTTCAATAATTACACTATGCATTTCAACATTTTCAGAAATGATAAAAAATGAAAAAAAAATACTGAAATCTTACTTACCTTTTGATGTAGAATGTGTTGGATTGTTGATTTCAATCTGATTTGCTCAATTGATTGAAGATTGGGAAGGATTTGAGAGGAGGGAGAAGAGAGAGAAGAGAGAAAATGTGTTAGAGAAAATTGATGGGCGGTGAAATGAGAGGGGTAAATACGAAAATGGTGAAAAAATTAAGGGTATATAGGTGTGAAAATTTGGGTGTGTAAGGAAAGGTGAAGGTTCCTGAATCCATCCGATAAAGAATAGTGTGGCTCATACGCCGTCAAAGGCAACGTGAAGGGTCTTCATATGAGCCGTATTCCCCATATGATTGTATAAACCTCTCGTGTTACACAATAATCGTATTAATGATATCTCTATTTTCCTACTAAAAGAAAAAACACTTTCTATTTCTCCTAATTTTATTTTGGTTCAAATAACACTTAAATGTTTCCATGACCAAATATTGTGCCATTCAAATTTTAAGGAATGACTTGCAGGAAAATATAATGGAATATAAAGGAAAAGCTTACGATAATATTTAGATATAGAGCGCTAATTTTTTTTTGTCTGAAAGATCGTGGAGTATCTTAAAATCATGTAGAAACTCTAGAAAAATCATATAAAGAGTAATGTAATATTCTACAGACATTTTAGATAATATAAGAACTCTTTTTATCTCCTTCTTTAATCTAGAACATTGTAGAAAAACATACAAGAGAGTTTCTAGAATTCTTATATAAATATTGAAGGTTAGAGATGTTTTAGAACCTGACACCATGGAAAAGTAGGGAGGGGAGACCTTAACTATAAATAGAGGAGGATCCCTATTTACTTTCACCATCCTATAAGTTGTATGGCTTTCTCTAACGTCTTATCAATAAAGTATTCCGTTCATATATGCAGACACTATCGATTTCTCTAAATTTCCCAAGTTCTCTAAGTATTGATGTTTTTACTTGTCTTTTAAAGCTTGGTCATAACTTTAGTGTGCAAAATAATAACTTAATGAGTATCAAAGGAGTTTTATCTATAGATGTTGTACGAAAAATATTTAGGAGAAATGAGTCATCCGTATACGACAACACACACTTTCACATTGGAACATTTGATAACAATAGATTACATAATATTACGGTGAGTTTCGGCATGCATGGTCAATCGATAGCTGCGGATAAAGAATTTATAGGAAAAGACGATATGTGAAATTATCTACCATAAACTTCTTAGTTGAATTTTTTTATTTATTAATTTATTGATAAGAATGACCTGCCTCCATCTATTAGATGGGATTTGGAAAACTTCTTGAGGAATCAAATTTCAAACAAGATAATTATGGTGGTAGGAATCTAAATGCACGTTACTTTAGGGCTTTTTTGGTAACATAATATTTTCATCTTAATCATATATCCCAACTAAATTGTGACTTGTCGCTTTTTTCTTCTTTTATTTTTTGTTTGTGTGTGTGCGGATCAAGAAAAAAGAAGATGAAGACGATGTTGATAGATCAATTGGGCTAATACAATTCTACCATCAATTTACATTTACTATTGAAAAAATTATTTTAAAGTTCAGTAAAGTGAAACTATTTAAAGTTATATAATCTATTTTTAATATTTAATTTATATATGTATATATAAGATATTATCTATATATTTATATATAATTAGATATATATATATATATATATATTAATATAATTTTATATACATAATATTTTAAATTTAAAATGATATAATATAGAATTATATTAATTTTTTTCTTATTAATTTTATTCAAATAGACCTTAAACTAATTTTTCCTTTAATATAACCCACTATTTCCATTGCTGTCAAATGTAATGAAACACACGTTGAAAGTCGATAAATCTAAAGTTGACATCATGTTATCGCTGTCGGTTACGAACACGTAGGATATTGGCCGTCACTTCAGATACCTCTCTCCGTTACGAAACGGAAACGTAAGAAGATCCATGATTATTTTGATTTTTACGACCAACTTGATCTCCTCTTATGTTCTTGGGCATCACCGATGCCGCGCTGTCAGACGGTAGGCCGTACAAATTTTCAAATTACGGTCACAAATGATGTCGGGGTGCAGGTCAAATGGACTGCATACATAAAAAGAAAAGAAAAAAAAAAAAAAACTGATTTGCAATTGCATTGCGTGAGGGGTAGGTGGGTTTCTAGACGGTCCTTGGTATTTCTTTCACAACCAGAGATGCCAAACCGACCCCCACCATAAAACCTTGGCCCAAGTCCCCGCCCGGCCACCCCTTTCCCAACTCTCCTATTGAGGTCTCCTTCTTTAAATTTGTGGTCCATGAACGGACAAGATCTCTGCTTTGTTGAACCATCAATTTTATATGGCCTAAAATGGCGGCTATGGGGTTTCGTACACGTCAGTCGGTCGAGTTTCATGATCAGCATAACCATATATATATATATATATATATCCGTTTGAACTCTCTGGGCGTTTATTATTTTAAAACAATTTTGTGCGCATAATACACAAGGCCGACATGATTATTTGAGAAATTGTGTTTTCCATGGGGTGGTTGTGTGGGATTAGTCTATTTAATTAACTCGTAACAAATTATCCACATCCTCTTTGAAAATGTTTCACATTCTAATCATAAAATATACTCGGTAAATATTAGCAATACCGACCGAAATAAATTAATCAATAAATTGAAGATTGATGTCGCTGACAACATCGTCGACTATGTTTAAAGTCGCTTACTTCGCCAAGATTATTACTGTTTTTTTTTTTTTTGTTTTGTTCAAATATAGTTTTAAAGAAAATAAAGATATATGGGTGAAGTGGCCGTCTGAAAGAGCTACGTGTTGTTATCACTCTTCCATTGCAGAGAAACATGTAACTCTTACATTTTGGTTTCATACTATGAATCATTTTGTAAAGATGATAAGAAAAAATATATTGTTATTATTATTATTATTTTCTCACCTTATTATTTGCTCATCAATGATTAATATCAATTGTGGTGATAAATTTACTTTTAGTCGAGTTAGATATTAATGTATTTATCATCAATTCTAAAATTTTGAAGATCAAATATAAATTTTTTAGTATAAATCGATGGATTTATTCAATTCGAACGTATCATTGAAAAGAAGAGTATTTAAATACTTCTAAAATTATATTTTCTATTAATGTGGAATAGTAGATAAAGGTAAAAACAAAAAAAAAACTATTTTTTTCAATAACTACATATATACGTACATATATACATATTAAGATCAAATATAAATCCTTTACTGTGTACCGATGGGACTAATTCGTACATGCATTTATATTCGAAACTGTTATTTGGAAAACAAGGATTTACTGCGCAGAAAACATTTGTGCAGTAAATTCCTATTTTACCCAGCACTATTCACCTTTGCAGCAGCCAAAGCATCGGCAATTTTTGCCGATGCACCAATTTTTTTTTTTTTTTTTTTTATAAGTTTGGCCGAAATTTAAAAAAAAAAAAATTTAGTGCATCGGCAGTTTGTGCCGATGCTTTGGCCTAGTTTCGGCAATAATTGCCGATAGCCTGGGCCGGTATCGGTATAAATTGCCGAATTTATCGGCCGAAATTTAATATATATATATATATATATATATATATATATATATATATATATATATATATATATATATATATATATATATGCTGCATCGGCAGTTATTACCGATTGTATGGCCTGGTTTCGGCAATAATTGCCGATGGCCTGGATGTTGACTTAAATATTTCGGCCGAAATAAAAAAAAAAAAAATTTTGGTGCATCGGCAGTTTTTGCCGATGTCTTGGCCTGCTTTCGGCAATAAGTGCCGATGGCCTGGGCCGGTTTCGGTGAAAATTGCCGAAAATTATCCATAGTTTCGGCTAAAATTGCCGATGCTGATCGTGGCTTTCGACAAAAATCACCGATGTGAAGGTCACTTTCGGAACTTTTCGAAATTTGTTTTCCACCGAGTAAAAATACGTTTTCTATAAAACAATACCCTTTATATTATCCAAATACGATCAAGCACTAAATTACCAAATGCGTTGGTAGGTACGTTGAAATTCATATGTAAATCCATAAATACTAATAATGCAGATAGTAAGTCGCGATTATGAAAAAAAAGTAGGAAGTCCCTGAATTTGTATGGGACCCAACAACATTCGTGTCAAGACCGAGGAAGTCGAGCACCGATCAATCAGAAAGGTGAACAAAAAAAGACGGTAGAGACGAGACATAAGTTCAATCTCCGGTTAATTTCTCTAAGATAGCAAGAGAAAAATAAAAATAAAAATAATAATACGTGCACTCGCTAGCTACACCAACTCCAACTTAATTTCCAAGTCGAGTCAAGTCAAGGTGGCCCTAAATTCACTATAGCCATAAAAAGACATATACGTACCACGTTCTGTGTATATTTTGGTCGCCTTATTTATCTTCCCCACCCCCTTCGAATCAGCAACCACGGCCACTATTAGTGCGCAAGGAACACGTCATATCTGAAAAATGAGAACCAACAATGGTTTCTAAACTATAAACACCGAGTTTATTAAGACAACAAGGACGTTATAATGTGTAGCCGTGTATGAAAAAATAAAATAAAAATTCAAGCATACATAAAATCCTTTGGCTTTCTATTTATAGGAGGTATATTGAAACTTGCACATATAATATTTGTGTAAATTAATAAACCTAAGGTCTTCAAACACTAATTATAAGTTTATACCCACTAGAGCTTATTCAATAGAGGGAGATATAATTGTCGCTAATGGTTTAATATATGAAAATGTCAAAATTACTTGTCATATTGAACATAATTTATTAATGCATTCATTATAGATGATCCATAAATAATTGGACTGATAAGGTTCATTTTCACAAAAATGAAAACAACTCCACTTGTCAAGTTGTCCAACAATAAGGATGGAGGTTTTGAGAATTTACCCAAATGCCTTTTGTTTAAGGGGTTTTCTTATAGTTCGAGAGTAACAAAACAAGTGAAAGAGGCTTTCCTTCAAGCCGTGTTTTTCAAGTTGTGTATCTCTTGTGCCCATATTTTCAATATTGAAAGCTATTATTGTTATCCCGTAGACATAGGTGCCTTGCAAAACTACATGTAATCTAGCATTCTATTTATTTTAATTTCCCGTTATCATTCCTTGTCTGTCACTACACTTCCTAGCAGTGGTATCAAAGCTTGGTTGGTGCTAAACTGGAAGGTTCGAGGAGTACCATGGTCTAGTTGAATCACTTAAATTAGACTACAAAGAAGTAAATAATGTAAGGCCATTCACTATTGCAATGGTTTACTTGAGACTATAGAATGAGCAGAAGCAATGCTAAAATATGTATCTAATGCACAACGGAAGAAGTCGAATCAAAAAGCCCCACGTCATCTTTGAGAATAGGTGGATGATAGTGTGTTCTACCATTTGTCCAATGTGTCATATGCTAAAGTACTATAGGTGACGTTAGAGTCATTATTTGACCAAAATACTACCTCTAAGAAAGTGCCTCTAATCAAAGAACCAGCCAACATAAAGGATCAAGAAGGTCTAAAGGTGACTAGGCATTGCAACAATTTTTAAATCATCATTAGTCAATTAACCACAATGGATATGAAGATCAAGGATAAACTTCAATATTTTTTGCTTCTTGGGTCACCACCAAATAGTTAGGAGACTTTTGTGATAACTGTAAGTAATTATGCTCTTAATAGTGTATTATCTATGAATAATGTTAAAGAAAATATGATGAATGAAGAATTAAGAATCTAGAAGAAGGTATTTGACTTTTGACAATGATCAGATCTCTATCACTAAGAATAGAGGAAGAAGCAAAAGCAAAGGAACTAATCGAGATTCTAGAAGGAATGCTAGTTGTTCGAGGACATGGTAATACCCCATTTCTCAAAAATATTGATCTTTTTAGGATCTTCTATATTTAAAAATAAAACTATATTATTTAAAATCTTTTATTCCATCATTTATCAAATTATAAACCCTTATTTTATTTTTAAAATATTTCGTTGATGTTTTTTAACCCTTTCTCATAAGTTCATTTTGGTGAGATCTTTTGAGATACTTTAGGTTATCATACATCTTCTAGATTATTTTAATTCTTTCATTTTTAGAATCATTAGACTTTTCTATGTTTCCAAGGCTAGTTCAAAATTTTAATCAGATATATCTAAAAAAAGCACCATTCATGTCTTAGTTAGCCCTCAGTATTTCAAGCCCCGAAGCGACTAAATTTTCTATCTAAAATTTACAAAAAGTTGGAAACCCTATATTTTTATGTTATTGTTTTCAAAATAATTTAACAATTATTTTTTTTGGGTTTTGTTTGATATTATTGGGTGTGGATACATCATCAAACTCAAATTTTCTTCTTTAACCTTTATGAAACTTCATCCTAGCCTTCTATCTGTCAACCTTAGCCTAATAAATGTCTAATATAATCCCTATGGCTTTCGAAACCCATCACGACCACCCAAAAAATATCCTTTTGTGTTTTTACCTAAATAGCTTTATACACCTTCCTAAGAAAACTAAAACATCTTCTACGTTAAGCATATGATCTTATCTCTCCCTCCACCCCATTATCTAAATCTTTAACCTAACTTTTTTCTCCCAAAATTGATGCACCACCTCCACCCTTTGGCCATTGATTTCGTTGCCACACACCTTCACCAAAAGTCTTCTATACTTCTCCATTGTTCTTCTCTTATTTTCTCCTTTGATTCACTACCTTATTTATCTCTTTTTTTCATTGTAGTTCATAGGTATTCTTATCCATTTCCACCACAGAGGAAGCTTATTTTTCTTCCAAATTAAATATAATAATTCATCTCCTTTCCCCTTTTCACTCTCTCTTCATTGATTTGGTTTTTATGTGTTGATTTTCTCTATCATTTTCCTTGATTTTTATAGGCATCAAAAGGCTTTATGGAAGGGTTTTGTTTGGTCTTTAACTTTTTTTTTTATTAATTAAGAGTTTTGGATTGTAGGCAAGATCTTCTTACTATATATAAGCATGATTTAGCATGTTTGTTGGTTGATTTTTGCCATGTTTGGTTGTGAGTATTTTTAGTAATTTGGATTTTTTAGATCTAAATGTCTTACTTAAATTGATGATGCCGTGTTATAGATCTTGAGTTATAAACGATATTTGATGTTTATGTTGTTTTTATTCAAGCATGTTTGATATGATTTTAGTTAAAATAGTTTGTGGATATTCTAGGTATGATTTGATCTTTTAACCATTCTGGTTTTTTTACTGATGATTTGATCATACCATGTTAATCCTTGCAATTTGTAGATAAAATTTTGTATATACAATGCTGATCAATGATCAAGTTTAGAATGTTTTCATTTTGAAAGAAATTTCTAGGCTTAGGGTATTTAGAAGATGTTATTCATGTTCTTAGTTTCATTCAAAGTGTTCTTAACTAATGATACACTAATTACTTTAAATAGGGTTTAACTCAAGTTTAACCATATTTTTTCTAATCAAGCATGAAAATAACCAATATACCTTTAAAAGGATTTTAGCATGTTTTAGGGTCAAATGTTGACCATGACCTTTGAATATTCACCATTGACCCTTGTGAATAGTAATTGAGTGTGAATAATTAATCCTAGTGAATAATAACTTCAAATAAAAAAAATTAGTTTTTATTTTTAGGCTTCTTGGTATAAAATGAATTTTTCTATTGATTGATAAATAGTAGTTTTATAAATAGTGAATTTCTTAATTTTGGCATGGGATCTTATTTTAACTTGGTTAAGTTATTTCTAATTGTGTTTATTACTGATTTTGGTCCTAACAATAAAATATTATTTTTGGTACTTTTGCACTAGTTTTGTAGTAAACGAACTTATAGAATGGGTTTTAGGTCTTTAAAGTGTGTTTTGGTTGTTCAATGACTAAACAGATGAATAATGAGTTAGGTTGTACCTTAGGTACTTAGACTTAAGTTTGACTTTCACTTGGTTTTCTAAAATTCTTATTTGATAAAAGGTGTACTGCTTTTTCTAGTTGAAATGTTTTCTCTTGGGGCTTTTGGCTTGTGGCATCTTATTTCAAATTTTATCTTTTGGCTTATGGCCTTTGATTTTTAAGTTTTCCTAAAGTTTTTGGGGACCTTCTAATTTGTGGTGATCTTTTTTATCATCGATTTTTATTGTTTGATCGATATCTTATCATATCTAGGGTTTTATGTTAACCTTAAACACTTATATATTATATTATAAATGTACTCTCTTAGTTTTCCTGTGTGGAATATGCTTTGTGTTGGTGTTATAAATACACAATCATCTAGACCCTCATTTTACATTTTCATAAAATGTTGGGTAATGCTAGTCATATAGTAGCTTGGTGTCTTTTTTACTCAATGCAATCCTTAAACTTATATATAGGGGTATGCATACTTAAGAATTAGATTACCTTTGGTGAAACTACTTTGGTTGGAGTCCATTAGTAGTGGATATGATGTCTGAACTTCAAAGACATTTACTAGTTCTAGGCTAGGTGGACATTAGATTATTTATACAAACACCTGACATTACTATGTTCATTTACAATGGAGTGAGTTTCTCAATTGATTATTATTTGTACCCTTGACTTTTTTTTTATTATGGAAAGACAATTGACCTTGTATGCCTTGTTGTTATCATTTTTTTCCCATGGGTTTTTTCTTATCGTAGTTGGATTGAATGTCCAGGCTTGTATCTTAGATTTTGGATCCACACACTTATTACCTATGTGATTTTACAAAGCAAATTCACAAGAACATAATATATTTTAAATTCAAATGTATGTGACCCCATGGAATTTGAATCACTGCATCATAATTAATATGTTGTTACTTATCTTGATAATGCTTTTAAAAAAGGTTTGGATCTATTTTTTGAAATTAAAAAAAAAACTCTCAAAGGAATTTGAAGTGACCATGGAAAAGTTAACACCTCATATGATTTCCAAAACTATTGTTAAAATCATGGCATAAAATGAGAAGACTGCTCTTGATACTCTTGAACATAATGGTGTAGTAGATAGGTTGAATTATACCATCTTAGAGAAGGCTATATGCATGCTAAAAGTTAAAAATCTATTGAATTAGCTTTGGGGTGAAGTTGTGACAACTCCTTATTTCCTCATCACCTTAATGCCAAGTGTATCATTGGATTTTGAGACTCCAAAAGAAGTGTGGACTAGGAGAATTTTTTTTCTTATTCCCTGCATAGAGTATTTAGGTTTAAATCATTTACATATGTATTAAAGGAGAGGATAAAATAGATTAAAGTGTTAAAACACATATTTTCCTTGAGTATGGTAATGAGAAGATGGGTTATTGATTGTAGAATCCAAAGATTGAGAAGATGTTTAGAAGAAAAAAATGCAATATTCCACGAAGATCAAACCATTGCGGATCTTAATGAAGAGATAGTTGATCATTCCAATAATCTCACATCATTGCGACAAGAAACTAGTGAAAAAGTTAAAAAGGCCATTAATAAAGTTTTTCCTAATAGTGATAAACTAGGAGGAGATGATAATGATCGTGGCGATCATGAACAGGAGTCAAATTAGGAAGAACAATGAATGATAAATTAAGAGAAAACTCAAAAATAAAATAGAGTTCCAAGCATCTTTCATCATATTTCAAGTTATACTATCATTCACGTTGATCTTAGGGTCCCACTACTCTTAATCTTGTGGAATAGACCAATGTACCTTTCAAGGAAAAATACGCCTGAGCCACTAATATCGTCATGCGAAAAAAACCCATAAAACACCTCAACCTAAATCACATGATATTTCACTTTAAATTATTAATGTATTATTCATGATTGATTTGATATTTAAAACACATAATTGAAGCAATTACAGCACAACCACATAGATATCAAGGTCATTCACAAGGATTTAAGTCCATAAACTTCCAAAGAAACCATAATTTCACATTTTAGGTATAACTTATTCCCTATTACTCTTTCATCCACCAAATTTATTACCTATTCCCAAAATATTATCATTATCAACATACCCAAAAAATAAGGTCCAACTCTAACATCTTACAAGTCTAATAACAACCCTATATTAAGAGTTATTATTCATGATACTTACAAAATCCTAATTTCACAAGTATGTCATTACTTTTCCCATAAGAATCCTATGATTAAATAATTCAATATAATTTTATAAAATAACAATATTAACAACATATAAAAAAAATTCCTAATTTCATAATATGATTTCTCAACAAATGATAGGGCCTGTACTCTAAGGTATACACCGATCTTCCATGGCTAGAAAGAAACCGGTGATGATCGAATTCATCTGAGAACTCCAAGAAATCTATGGATGAATCTGAGACTCACTCTCCAATTTCAATTTCAAAAATGAATGAATAAGAGATGAATGATAGGTTGAAGGAAATGGTGATTACCCTAAAAAAATAAAGAAAATAATATTGTAATCAAAACTATGATGAATTATGAACACTCGAATGTGTTTTCTAAATCAATGAATAAAGTAGTAAAGGAAGATCAGAGATACCACCCTATGGTGATCGGATCTAATATCAATCCATCACCAATTACTGGTAAACCAATACTGATGATGAACCCTATAATTTCTTGGAGAGATCGTGTTGCATTGAACAGATGCCTAGATCAGTGCTTAAACCTCTCCTATGTTCCACCTTACATCAAGAATGACCAAGTTGTTATCAAAATTGAATAGAATAAGATAGACAAAGAGGCTGGTGATTAGAAGTTTGCCCTGATTGGATATCTGTATGAGGATTCTCCTTCATACAATAAGATGTAGGGTTTTGTTAGATTCCATTAGAGCAATGTTAGTATGCGCAAGATTATATGTCATGGAGATGGATATTTTATCTTCAAATTTGCAAATGAATAGGACTGAAATAGTATACTCTCCCATCAATGGACATACTAAAGCAAACCACTCATACTTAAGAGATGGTAGAGGAAGATGAAGTTCTCATAAGAGGAACTTCAATTCATTCCTTTATGAATCAAACTACCCCATATCCCTCTCAAATATTAGTCCCCAAGATCTTTAAGTATGATATCTAGCTCTATGGGCAAACCTATATGTGTTGATGCAATCACTATGAGGAAGGAACACATAACCTTCCTTAGAATATTAGTGGAAGTAGACACAAAAAGACCTCTATGTGAGAGTATTATCATTCAAGATCCTAATGGCACAATGTTCCCACAGAAAGTGGAATTTGATTGGAAGCCAAAGTACTGCCCAAGATATGGCAATTAAACCCATGATGGAGCTTATTGTCCTAGAAATAGGAAGGTAACAACCACACTCGAGTAGAAGAAATAGGGTTGGATAGTGGTTAAGGATAGAAGACACATTGCTGCCCCTAAAATACTTACCAAAAAAACCATTGATGATTTAGACAATTTAGATCTTACCATTGCCAATCTTATGGAATATCAGATCCACATTAGGCAAAACCTTTTACCTACTATTAAGGGTGAGAACATAAATGCTAACACATCAGAAAGGAGTCAAGATAACACAGTGTTGATCCAGAACTTGAAACTACCCAGTAGAAATTATGCCTTAAGATCTAGCCTACGAAATGCCCAAACATCATTAACTATAGCTAATGCATTTCAGATGCTGTAGTAGGAAGACAATGACTGGGAGGAGCAAGAGGAAGAGGAGAGGAAAATTACCTTTGACCTAGGTGAAGCATGCTAGTAACATAGAATGTTAGAGGAATAAATGATCAGTCCAAACAACATTCAGTAAAGGATTGGATCATAAGAGGGGACATAGATTTATAGGATTATTGGAAACTAGAGTAAAACAAGGTAAAGCTAAACAAATAAGACAAAATACAACCCAGCATTGGCATAGCCTAAATGACTACACCTACCGCCACAATAGCCGAATATGGATTTTATGGGATCCTCTGTATTGGAAGATTTAACTTTTACAAGCATGTGATCAATGTATTCTCAATGGTGCACATAGTCTTACAAATGGAAAACAATTCACTATGGGCTTCATTTATGCTTTTAGCACTGTAAAGGTCCGGAAATCCCTATGGTATTGGCCGATAAAAGAGCTTATGTAGGTCACTTCTCCATTATTAGTCGTAGGGGATTATTATGTAGTAATGAAGATGACTGAGAAGAGTGGAGGCAACACCCCTTCCCAAATAGAAATGAATGAATGTTCTTAGATGGTGAATTCCTTAGGTCTTGTGGATTCAAAGGATATGGATCCTTCCTAACATGGTGTAAAAAAAGAATAGATGCAAAGGTTGTGGCTTGTAAACTATACTAAGCTATGATTAATGTAGGATGGCTCAAAACCTTCACCCGATCTTATGTTAAGTTCTTAGCACCTTCTATTTCTTATCATTACTCTATAAGTGTCCTTCTAGGTGACTATATTCCGGTCAAGAAACCTTTTAGATTCAATAATTTCCTAGTGAATGATAAGAATTTCTTAAAGAATGTCAAGGAGCATCGGAAAATCATACTTATGGTAATCAACTTCTAGCCATTATGAAGAATGTGAATCAGCTCAAGCCGGTTTTTAAAACTCTTAACTAGGGCCTTTATAGTAAGGTGGAACAAGAAAGGGATAAGATGCATAAAAATTAGCTCATATATCCATAAGATGTGTCTAATACAACATAATGAAAAAACCCTAGAATGTGAGAATACTCATCATAGACTTAGCCACTGTGAGGCCTTATTTCTCAATCAAAAGGTAAAAATTCATTGGATGAAAGTAGGGGATGCAAATAAAAAATTCTTCTTTACCCATGTTCAGAGCCATCAAAATAGAAACATTGTATCCAAACTAGAGTTAGATAATGGACACACAGTGGCTAACAATGAAGACATTAGACAGGCTTTCCTTACTTTTTACAAGGAACTACTTGGCAATAAAGGGGAAGCCACTGAATGTGTTAAATAACATGTGATATCCCATGGCCCTCTACTATTAGAAGATCATCAACATGCTCTTTAGGCCCCAGTTACTAATCAAGATGTGAAACAAGTAGTGTTCTCAATTGGAGATAATAAGGCTCCAGGGGTAGATGGGTTTTCTACTGTGTTCTTTATAAGATCTTGGAATATTATAGGTAATGATGTAGCTATTGTTGTCACACAATTTTTCTCAATAGGCTTCCTACCAAAGAAAGTTAATATCATGCCCCTCACTCTTATCCCAAAGAAAGAGAATGCTACCAAAGTGACAGATTGCAAGCCAATAGATTGTTGTAGTGTCTTATATAAAGTCATTTCAAAAATCCTAATTAATAGGTTTAAAGCCATCATGCCTTATTTGGTTGACCAGTCCCAAACTGTATTTGTTTATTGAAGGAATATTGGTGACAATGTCCTCTTAGTGGCTAAGTTATTGAAGAAGTATACTAAAAAAAATCTCTCCCAAGTGTATGCTTGGATTTGATAGTAAGAAAGCCTATGAAATAGTTAATTGAGATTTTTTTGTATCAAACATTGCATGCTCTTGGTTTTCCCCTATATTATGTTTGGCTGATTCTTGTATGTGTGGAATGAATTTCTTTATCTCTATTGCTTAATGGAGAACTTACCTTGCCATTCAAAGGAAGAAGAGGCCTAAGATAAGGTAATCCACTCTCCCCCTATCTTTTTGTCTTGGTCACAAAATACTTAACAACGCAACTTAAACTCCTCTGGACTAATCCTACCTTTAACTATCGCCCTCAATGTGAAAAATTAAAGATTTTCAATCTAGCATTTGTTGATGATATATTCTTATTCTATCGGGATGATTTAAGATGTATTCAACAAATCATGACAATCATCAAGAATTTTGCAAATAGGTTCGAACTAAACATAAATCCCCAAAATGCTATATATAATTTAGAGGAGTTGAAAGACAACTTAAGACCTATATCCTTCTGGTGCATAATATCTAGGAAAGGAAATTTCCTTTTACTTACTTGGGGGTTCCCTATTTGACCTATGCTCAAATGCAAGAACTGGTAGCAAAAATAACCAAGAGAATCCAGTCCTGACATACTCAACTGCTATCCTATGCTGGTCAGGCACAATTAATCAAATAAGTAATATCAATCATGTAACTATATTAAAGTCAATTGTTTATCCTCCCCCATAAATTAATACACCAAATTGAATTTTATGTAAGAGGTTCCTTTGTACAATAAAGGTAGATAGATCAAAGAGAGTAGTGGTAGCATATAGAATTGTGTGCCTTCCAAAACAGGAAGGTGGATGGGGCCTAATAGATATGCAAACTTGGAACAAAGTTGTAATGGGTAAACAGATATGGGATATGTGGAAAAATAAGGATACCTTGTAGGTAAAGTGGGTGCATACCATCTATCTACAAGGGAGTGATGTGTGGAATTAAAGCAGGATGAAGAGATGTTCATGGAACCTGAACCAAATACTCGCGCTTAAACCTTTATTTATCAACCTTTTCTAGAGTGTCTTAACTCAACTCATTGATAATTTAGAAATTCAATATAGTATATAAGAGACTTATGAAGAAGTAAGGCACAAAGAAAAAAAAATCTAGTGTTTTTCCTTAGTTTGGTGCAACATTACCACACCTAAACACAAATTCCTTATGTGGCTTGTTATCCAGGGTAGATTATTCACAAAAAAATTGAATGCAACGTATGGGGATCAACATGGATTTAGGATGTGTCCTGTGCTCTAAAGGAGATGAATCCCATGCTCGTCTATTCTTTGAATGCCTTTATACATGTGAAATTTGGAGCAAGATCAGAATAGATTTTGATAGAAGGGATATGGTTACAACTTAATTTAGCGAGATGATGCCACTCGCAAAGAAGACTCGACAACCTAAAGAGATGAAGAATTTGTTGTGTGCATGCTATGTTACTTATATTGCTACTTTTTGGTGTGTGAGAGATGCTATAATCTTCAAGAATTTTGTCAAGAAATGCCCTTGATTTTTTGAAGGAAATTAGTTTTACCATTGTTAGTAGGTGTTTCTCACCTAGTAATGAGTATAAGTTTGCCCCATGAAAATTTTGTATTGATAACCTACTAAAGGTTTGAAGCCAGATCTTTTACTATTTGTAACGTTTATTTTTTGTTCTTATTGATGGTTATAACTTCTCTTTTGGTTTTAAATAATACTTCATTACTTACCCAAAAAAATTTGTGGTTTAACTCTAAATTTTTTCACATGCAATAATAACATTGCTATTTTAGGGTTACTATTCCTAAATTAAGCCATGTTCTTATTTTGTGGAACCTATTTCATTTATATTTGCTCTAAAAATTTTACATGACACTATTAGAATATTTTAACCCATATAACACATTAAAATATCATAACTTTCATATTAGACCTATATTTACCCAAATGCCCTTAAAGATAACCAAATATCCTTATTCAACAAAAATATTATATGTTCAGTATAATTATTTCCAAATCCTCCATTTATCACCATACATATTAATTAATCATTTAAAAATTATCATGCTTAATCAACCCAAAATATAATACCATATATTATACCGATTCTCTTAGGGTTTTCAATATAGAAATTATTATAACGATATCTCATGATTCTCAAATTACTTTTCATTATATAATATCATATTAACACATCATAATATTTATCAACATGAAATTATCAAAATAAGCACAACAACACAATAATAAAAATGTCATATTAGATATTTAGCAAAAAACCCTAACTACGACTAATATCCTTACTAAAAAAGGCACTGATCTTTAAGCATGTAGCATATCCCACCTCCTTAGAAACCTCTTGAAAACCACCTAAGAAATAATAATAACACCATTATAAATTAATAATATAATTAAGGAATATATAAGGTAATAGAAAGTGAAAGTATCGGAGAAAACTAAAACAAAGTATGAAGGTGTGATCGGAAAAACTTTATGTTACAAAGGAGGGAGGAACAATAGCAAATAGTAAATCCAGGGGGGCTAAAAAAACACAAGTTTTTGTTACTAGTGGTGGGATAACGATGAAGGATGCCAAAGGTGGTTGAGGTTTACCGGTGGAGGAGGTCAAATGGGGTTGGGTTGTTGTGGTGGTTTTAGCCAAATGGAAGTGGGTTTTTTGGTTGTTTGGCTGAAGATTGCTAGGGTGCCGCTGTAGTTTTTGCCGATGGTAGGGGTAGGGAATAGTGGTAGTGGTCGTTGGCTGGGGTGACTGAATGATAATGATCACAAGCACACAAGGCAGAAAGAAATGGAGAGGTTTTATGAGTTTGCCCAAAGGAAACAAGGAAGGCTTTGGTGGTGATGGCTAGTGGTAGGGGTGTGTTTTCAGTAGTGTTTGCCAAAGTTATGTGCGTGGGACAATGGTATTATCTAGTGTAAATGGGGGAGGAATGACAAGGGTTGTCAATGATGGTTTTTGTAGTGTGTTTGTCAATAATGAAAAGGAGGAAGGGAAGGAAAGAAAGCTTTGGTTAGTGGTGTTACATTTCAACAAAAAAATGGAGGGAGGAAAGAAGGTGGTTCAGGGAATTTATTATGCTGCACATATATATATATATGCACACAACAGAGAGGAGAGGAAATAAGTGGGGTGATCAGGGAAAATTTTCCAAGGCAACCCATATGCATAGAGCATTGGTGATGATAAGGATAGGGGTATTGTGTGTGATGACGATGGTAGGGTGTAGATGATTGAATGACATGATTGAGGCATTGTCTAGGGGGAATGTTTTACGCAAAAAAAAATAATGGGAGATAAAAGGAAAGGAGTTAGAGCAGGTGAGGAAGATAAAGGAAAAGAAAAAGGAATAAAGTTTTAAAACAAAAGGGGAAAAAAGGGTAAGAAACTTGGTTAATATAATTTAGGTTAGGATATTAGGATAATTTAATTATCGACTATATGGGGTTAGGTTTAGACAAAAAAAATTAATTCCTTAAAATAGATATTAGGGTTAGGTTAAGAATTATGAATAAGTAATTAAGGTATGATAGAAATATTAATTTTGTAATATTATAATTTGGTTAGGATATTAATCATCGATATTAGGATTAGCTAAAATTTAGGGTATTACATCACTAATCCATTAAAAGACAATTCGTCCCTAAAGTCAAAAAGTTGAGGTTGGGGAAGAAGAGAAAGAGGTTTTAAGGAAATGAAATCTCAGTGGTTAAATCTACTAGATTTCACATGACACTGACAAGGATTACATCCTTAAAAGAGATATAACCCCAAAGCTTGACATACCTGTCCTAAAAAGCTTGGTATGTGACCATAACATGTCCTTGTTTATGTCCCAGGTCACCTCCTCTACTCCATGACAGCTCCAAAAAATCTTTACGAGTAGAACTAAGCTCGTCTAGGTCTAGGGAACCTTGGTGTTGATAATCTACAATAGTACCTCTTCATATGATAAAGAGTTGTTAAGCTTGATCTCATTGGATCTAATTACATGGGACAGATGTATAATGTACTTCTTCAGTTAAGAGATGTGAAAGATGTTATGAACACAGGAAAACTGTGATGGAAGTGCTAGGCTAGATATAACATCACCAACCCTATCTAGAGTCTCATAAGGAACAATGTATCTCAAGCTGAACTTACTCTTATGACCAAAACTCTACATACCTTTGGTGGTGAAACCTTCAAAAAAGCTTTGCCCCCCAACTCAAATATGTCATTGTGATGCCTCTGATCTACATATATCTTATGGCGACTCCGAGTTGTTCTCATTGTGTCTTAGATCAACCAAACCTACCAAGTATTCTCCTCAATCACCTCTAGTCCAAGTAAAATAGTCTTGCTAATGTTGCTTCAACATAAAGGTGTCTGACACTTGCGTCCATACAATACCTTAAAAGGTGTCACCCTTGTGCTGACATGATAAATGTTGCTATACAAGAGTACTCAAAAAAATATATGTGCTCCTCCTAATTACCTCAGAAGTCTAAAATTCAAGATAGTAGCATATCCTCAAGTGTCTGAATAGTCCTCTCAGTATGCCCGTAATTAGCTGGGTGGAAGGCAGTACTGGTCCTCAACTTCATACCCATAGCCCCCTACAACTTCCCCTAAAAGTGTGAAAGGAATCTCAAATCCCGGTCAAACACTATGTTGGTAGGGGTACCATTCCTACTCACCATAAACCTCATATACATATTCTATAGTTGATCCATAATCCAATTCGACTTCATTGGCACAAACAATATTAGCTTAGTCAACCTATTGATGAAAACCCATATTGTATTGCATTCATTGTGTGTCCTTGGTAGCCTACTCACAAAATGCATCAAAATGGAGTCCCACTTCCACATCAAAATGTATAAGGGATGGAATAAATCTAAAAGCCTTCGATGCTTGATTTTTAACTTCTTATTGGTCAGACGCCTCAACATAAACTTTAACACCTCTTACTTTACACAAGGCCACCAATAGATCATCTTAAGGTCCTTATACACCTTATCCCTTCCTATGTGGATGGAATACATAATACAATGACCCTCCTCTAATATATGGATCTTTAGATCAACACAATTTTGAGGTACACATCAATGACCCATATAGAAAATGCTAACATCATCATGAATCTAGAAACCCTTAGCTCGATTATCATATATCTTCTACCGAATCTTCTCAATCTTAACATCCCTAGGCTTTCCCTCTCCGATATCATGAAACATAGTTGACATAGTCTTCAAACCACAAAACTGGACCTCCAAATCACAATGTTGAATGAAATCTATCTCCATCTCACTAAGTGTAATATCCCAAAATCCTAATTTCCGAAATTATGGCCGAATAAGGAATTATTAGGAAAATTAATTATATAAATTTATTTATTAAAATTTAGAGAGTTAATTAAGGTATATTAAGAGGAAAATAATAAAGAATTTAATTGGAAGAAAATTTGGGTGTTTCTCTAATTAGCATGAAGGTTAAGGGAATTTATCTAAAATAGTCTAAAATAAGCAAAAAGGAATTTATCTAATATTTCATAAATATTAATATTATAAACAACCCAAAAATACCCCAATTTACCCTTAAGTTATTTTATTTAATTTTCCCATCCTATTTATTACCCATTTTCCCTCTTTTTTTTCCCTTTTCTCTCTCCTCTTCTTTTTTTCTTCTTCTCCCCGGCTGGGCCAGCCCACCGGCCCAGACCCCTCGCCTCCCCTCTCCCTTCGCGCGGGCCCAGGCCCCGGCCTCTCCTTCCTTCTCCCCGCCCGCGGCCCAGCGTCGCGCGACGCCAACCGTTGCGCGCCCAATACGCCGCGTTTTACCCTCATAAATGCCGAAACGCCGCGCCTCAATTAATGGCCTTATAGCCGTTGCCAAACGGGCAACGCGACGCGGCGCTTTGTCGCCCATAACGTCGAAACGTCGCGTTCGACTTGCGGGCTTAATAAACAACGAACCGGCGGTTCCCCTCCTCTTTTCTTTTCCCTGGACCGCCGGTAACCCGAAACGTCGCGTTCGACTTGCGGGCTTAATAAACAACGCTGAACCGGCCGGTCTCCCCTCGACCCTGCCATCTTCTTCTTCTTCCCTGCCCCCCCCCCCCCCCCGACCTGCAAATCGACCTGCAAGTCGATTTCGCCGGCAGCCACCAACCCGATCGTCCTTCCCTGCCTCTCTCCCGTCGCTTTCTTTCTTTTTTCGGCCCGACCAAGTCCTTCTCTCCCTGTGTCCGCGTGCCGTCTCCTTCCTTTCTTCTTCCCTGTCCCCGACCCAGCCTGCCATGGCAGACCTGCACCGCCTGCCATCGGCGGCCACCTGCACCCTGCCCCGCGTGCCACCTCCCTCCCTTCGTCGTTTTCCCTCCCCCTGGCCTATAAATACCCCCTCCCGAACGGCCACAGCAAGCCCTCCGTTGGGCCTTGCTGAAACCCTGTTCCGCCGCCGCCGGAACAGACACCCTTTCTACCGCCCCTAGCCACCGCCGAAACCACCTCTCCCCACCGTTATCATCCTTGCAACGCCCTCTACGAAACCAGACCACCAGCACCCTTTCCCTTGCCCTGCACGTGCCGCCATAGCTGTGCAAAAATCCTAACCCGAAACCACCACCTCCAGCCTTCGCCGCCCTTGCGCCGCCTCCCACCGCCAGCCCGGCCGCCATCAGGGCCTCTTCCACCCTCCAAAATTCCCAGCAGACCTCCCTCTACCCTCCCCTGCCTTCGATTTCCCTTGCCTCCCTCTCCTCCTTCCTCCCCCATCTCCCACCTCTCTCCACCACCCTCGGCCGCCGCCGTCGCCGCCGCGCGCCGCCGCCCTTGCCACGCCACCACCCTCATTCCACTCCCCTTCACCTGCTGCTTCTTCCCCCACCTCGAACTTCCTCTCTTCTCCTCCCATCTAACCACCACCTTGATCTTTTCCCTTCTCTTCCTCCTCCACCGCCGCCGCCGTTGCCGCCACGCGCCGCCGCCGGACCACCACCGACCCTAGGTGGTTCTCCACCCATCCAAACCCTAACCCCCTTTGTATATAGTTGCTACTATTTTCTACTAATATTAATACTAATATACCTATTATTACTATTATTATTATTACTTTTATTATTATCATTACTTTTATTATTATTATTATTATTATTAGTATTATTATTATTACCATTATTATTGTCCTCATTATTATTAATGTTCTTGTTTCTTACTAATACTAACATCTCTTTTAAACCCTAAAGTATATTATACTTAGCTTTGGTCTTATTTTTATAAGTATTAGTATTAACATTTTTATTATTATTATTCTATTATCCTTACTATGGTTATTATTAGTATTGCTTAGCCTTAACTGGTCGTGCTATTGTGATTATTATTATTATTATTATTATTATTATTACTATTATTATTATTATTATTATTATTATTATTATTATTATTATTATTATTATTACTACTGTTATTACACTTAACACATTTACCACTATTGTTAATAATAATACTACCTTGTCTTACCCATGTTACTTAACTCAACCTAGTAAATATCATTTGGTTGTTAACTAAGAAGAGTACTTGAACCTTATTACCATACCATTTAACATTAACCCTAACCCTATTGCTATGACACTATTATTAGCTATTATTATTACTACTACTATCACTACCTTATTGTTGTAATCAAAAGCATTTAAACCCTTTTATTATTCAAGAATATACAACTATTGTCTTTATCACCCTTAGGAATAGTTACTTGTAATATTGTGACCTTATAATAATATTATTTTGAATACGACACCATTAATAGACTTAGCCTTAAAAATGCTAGGGTTTCTCTTGCTATAAACATTAGTGTCATGAGTATTGGTTTTATTATTAGTATTATTATCATTATTTTTCTATAGTTAACATGAACATTATTATTATAAAAATAGGGCTAACGGGGCTAATAATATAAGTGTAACAATAGGTATTAAAAATAAGCATATTTTGACTACTAATATTTAGTATACTAATTCTAAGGTAAAAACCCTAATTTTTGTATAAAATCCTTTTTAGTAATAAAAACCCTAACCTCAAACTATAATGAGGGTTGATAGTAATTATAAGGGAAACTAATACTTAGCATTTTTCCTTTTTATAGGTGACCCCGACCAAAGCCCTAAGGAGTTAGAGGAGCGTGCTCCAAGCCCGGTGCCTACCTAGGTAAGGACGAAGCTAATGGCCTTGTGCTATGTGTGACATGGATGTGTTAAATGTTGTGTATGCCATGCTATGCCATGTATTATCTGATTTGTGAATAACTTGCCTTATGTGTAACGCAGCTTGGAGATTGAGGTATGTTGTATGTGCTTCCGTGACATGAGCATGACATTTATATGTATGATGTTTATGATATAATATTTATGGCCCACTAGGACATGCATGTTAGGATAAATGGTAATATGAGTGGTAACCATCATGGGGGTCTTGAAGTTTGTATGGTGGTATTAGGGTGTGAATGGTGGCATCAATGCTCGCATGTTGGTACTAATGATTTTATAGTGGTATTAATGATTATTTGGTGGTATTAATGACCTATGGTGGTATTGGGGTTTATATGGTTATATTTATAATTACTTGGTGGTATTAAACACTTATGGTGGTATTAAGGTTTGCAAGGTGGTATTAGGGTTTATATGGTTATATTTATAATTACTTGGTGGTATTAAACACTTATGGTGGTATTAAGGTTTGCAAGGTGGTATTAGGGTTTATATGGTTGTATCTATAATTACTTGGTGGTATTAAATACTTATGGCGATATTAAGGTTTGTAAGGTGGCATTAGGGTTTATATAGTTGTTTTAATGATTACTTGGTGGTATTAATGTTGTATGGTGGTAATTGTGATTTTATGGGGGTATTAATGTGGTACGATGTTATTTGTGATTTTATGGAGGTATTAATGTTGTATGGTGGTAATTGTGATTTTATGGAGGTATGAATGTTGTATGATGTTATTTGTGATTTGATGGTGGTATTAGTGTTGTATGGTGGCATTAGGGTTCGCATGGTGGTGTTAGGGTTTGTATGATGGTGTTTGTGATTTAATGGTGGTATTAATGTTGTATGGTGCTATTATGGTTGGTATGGTGGTATTATAATTCGCATGGTGGTGTTAGGGTTGTATGGTGGTATTAATGATTACACGGTGGTATTAATGGCCTATGGAGTATGGGGTTGAGAGTGAGAACTCACTTATATAAAGGATGAGTGTGGGTCTTCTATACGAGAGAAGGGGGTTTGGGGCAAAGAGGAGAGGTTACTTGGAGAGGAAGTAATGTGCTAGGGTTTGGTGTGGCCAACTAAGGTTTGGCGGTCACATGCGGAGTTTGGGGATAAAAGGGATATATATGTGTATTGGGAATTTCTTGGTAGAGACGGGATGCGAGACAAGGAACAAAGTGAGGTTAGGGTGAGTAAGAAGAGTTGGGCCATGTAGGCCCAAATTAGGGTTTTCCAAGGAGGAGCCCTAGAGGGGTGAGGACCTGCGGGACCGATATTGTTGTTTTAGGATTTGCCCGCATTCTCGGGAGAGTATACCCTTACTACGCTCCCTTATGTATGAGAGTGAGAGGGGATGGATATCGGGCGTGAGGAAGGGAGAACAGTCCCAAGATATGGGACGGGCCTCCTCGAAGGGAAGAAGCAGATAGTAGTAGACATGCATGTCAAGGGTGGAACCCTATTTGATAATACGTGAATAAGACATTAACTACTTAAAGAGTAAGATTGTTGAGCCGGGCCCAGACCGATCCACCGGCATAATAGTGGCCAGGTGCCGGGGTGCCCTGGAGACCGATCCACCGGCGTAAAATAGTGGTTAGGTGCGTTCTGCCCTATACGTGACCGATCCACCGGCTATAATAGTGGGGGATCCCGAGCTCAACAAACCAAACAGTATGTTGTAATTCAATCACGGGAAAGATACTATATACTTACAGTGGAACACCATGAGAGTCGGGGCCAGACCGATCCACCGGCATAATAGTGGCCAGGAGCGTTGTGCCCTGGGGACCGATCCACCGGCATATAATAGTGGTTAGGTGCGTTCTGCCCTATAAGTGACCGATCCACCGGCTATAATAGTGGGGTTCCCGTACTCGCATGGATTAACCAAGATTATGGTGTGAAATGACTTATAAACAAATTATGGAAAGGTACGTTATAATCACAGTGAGACACCATGAGAATCGGGGCCAGACCGATCCACCGGCATAATAGTGGCCAGGAGCGTTCTGCCCTGGAGACCGATCCACCGGCATAAAATAGTGGTTAGGTGCGTTCTGCCCTATAAGTGACCGATCCACCGGCTATAATAGTGGGGTTCCCGTATTCTCATGGGTTCATAGCGATTATGATGTGAATCGACTATAATTATTAGAGTTATGAAAAGAAGAGGTTGGGATGGACCATAACCGACCTGTATCATCCATAATATTACATGTTTCTTATGTGATTGCGTTGCGCGCGTTATGTTGTATGATGGTATGCTTGGCCTTAGCGCACCTGCGCCCTTACTCAGTATTGGACCCATACTGATACTACCTTGATTGAATGGGTCCTGTGATGATCCACCGATGGTGGGGAGCAGACCTCTTGTGCAGGTCTATGATCGGGTACTATTTTGGGGTGGATGGCTTGACTTGAGTGAGTAGGTGGTCCGGATACGAACCCTTTTCGGGAATTGTTTTGTCAGCTATATTTTGTATTACGTTTCCTATTTTAAAGAAAAAGAAATATTATGGGGTTGTAATCCTAAATCTTAGTCAAACTTCTATTGGACTTATATCTTATTAATGATTTATGCTAAATGTCGTCTTGCGTTTTGTGATACTTTGTACTTGTTGATGATCGGATTTAGCCTTAGCACTTAGTACCAGAACGGTAGGAATGAACCGGTCTGGTACTAAGTGTGGCGGTAATACCCCCAAGTTTACAGTTTTAAATTCTTTCGCTTTTGCTAAACCTTTAATTTAAACGAAATTTTTCAGTAGTAAATTTGGGGGTGTTACAAGTTGGTATCAGAGCGGTTGGTCCTCCGGCCACGCTCGTTTTTGAAAGTAAATTTTGTTTTTGGACTTGGTATTTGATTTTGAAGTGTGTTTTGACCGCTCCTATAATTGTTTTGAAACTTTTAAGATGATACCATGAGCTGGTATCAAACCTTTTGGTTGTTAAGGATCGGGTTTCGGTTAGAGACTCAATTCTCATGACCATAAACGTTTTAGCCGAAAACGTATTTTAACTTCCTTCAAGTGATTCTTCTTTTATCCGGATTAGCTTGTGAGGACAGTGTGATTGGGTAGTATAAGTGGCCTTGCGTTTTGCTGTTCATTTATGTCTTCGGATTTGCTTCCTTGTTATTTGACATGCTTAACTTGTGTTAACGTTGAATTTTATGTGGTAGTGATTATAGTTTTATAACTAGTTTGCCCTTAAGGGGGTAGTGACCCCACTAGGTTAACCCCAGCCTTGCAGGTTTAGTGGACTAAAAACCTTAGGGTATATCTTGCCGGGTAAGGAGTGATGTGATATAGATTGTAACGTATTTTGGTGGATTAGTTTTACCTTTGGAGTTGCAAGGAGTCTAAGTTATTATTATTATTTTCACCCTTATAAGACCTTAATTCAAAGGACAAGGTTTTGTGACTTGTTTTGACCTTAAATACTATGTGCTTCTTCCTTGATGAATTCTATTATATTTGATTTGTCGGACACCGATTCTCTTTCTTTTATTTCACCTCTTATGCCTTGTGTGATCCAACTTTACTTGGTTTAGTTTCGTAAACATCGTTTTACCTTTCTTCGAAATTCTTTTAACCTATTTACCTTGGTAAATGTTAATTTTATTCAATTGTTTCGTCAAGTTTCCACTACTTAGGGTTCTCGAACCTCGGAGACGAAGTTCCTTCCTAAGAGAGTAGGGATGTAATACTCCGTATATTTTAAGATTCAGATTTGTTAAGTCTAATGAACTTATTAGTATAACTTGATGTAAACAATTAATTATTTTAATTTCAATTCGGTTTATGGATTTATCGACGATTTTGAATTCATAATTGAACGTAATTAATCACTTTCAGGAGGCGATATTTTATTGATGTTTTAATCATTTGAATGTAATATTTTCGGGAAGTTTAAATTAAACATATTTTCCGAACTTATTTAAGAACTCATTTTGAAATTAATTTTCTTCCGTTCTGCGCCTTTTAGGTTGCGGGAAACCGATTTCGGAAAATATTAAAATTTGTCTTGATTTGTTGGAATCTGACTCAAACATTTTATTATGGGTTTCTAAATATTATTCGGGTCTTATAATGTATTTCCATAAATAATATAAATCTTTACATTCAATGGTAAATCCTTCCCAAAAATGTTTCTGAAGTACCTTATATATATACCTTTTATTAATTTTAAACCTTCGGACCTTCTCAAATAGATTTTTGATAAATAAATTTTTGATTAGATTCTCCCAGTATAAATCTTTGATATTTAGTATTTAATTTGAACTTATACCTCAGGCACAATAATCCCTAGTTCGTCCCTAAGGGGGTAGTTAGGTTAAGTATAACTATCGATGCATTAATATAGAAGATTAGAATGCCCCAACCCTAACCCTAGAGAGCCGCAGGAGACTTCGGGGACGAAGTCTGTTTTTAAGGGGGTAGTGATGTAATATCCCAAAATCCTAATTTCCGAAATTATGGCCAAATAAGGAATTATTAGGAAAATTAATTATATAAATTTATTTATTAAAATTTAGAGAGTTAATTAAGGTATATTAAGAGGAAAATAATAAAGAATTTAATTGGAAGAAAATTTGGGTGTTTCTCTAATTAGCATGAAGGTTAAGGGAATTTATCTAAAATAGTCTAAAATAAGCAAAAAGGAATTTATCTAATATTTCATAAATATTAATATTATAAACAACCCAAAAATACCCCAATTTACCCTTAAGTTATTTTATTTAATTTTCCCATCCTATTTATTACCCATTTTCCCTCTTTTTTTTCCCTTTTTCTCTCTCCTCTTCCTTTTTTTCTTCTTCTCCCCGGCTGGGCCAGCCCACCGGCCCAGACCCCTCGCCTCCCCTCTCCCTTCGCGCGGGCCCAGGCCCCCGGCCTCTCCTTCCTTCTCCCCGCCCGCGGCCCAGCGTCGCGCGACGCCAACCGTTGCGCGCCCAATACGCCGCGTTTTACCCTCATAAATGCCGAAACGCCGCGCCTCAATTAATGGCCTTATAGCCGTTGCCAAACGGGCAACGCGACGCGGCGCTTTGTCGCCCATAACGTCGAAACGTCGCGTTCGACTTGCGGGCTTAATAAACAACGCTGAACCGGCCGGTTCCCCTCCTCTTTTCTTTTCCCTGGACCGCCGGTCCACCCTGCCATCTTCTTCTTCTTCGACCTGCCCCCCCCCCCGACCTGCAAATCGACCTGCAAGTCGATTTCGCCGGCAGCCACCAACCCGATCGTCCTTCCCTGCCTCTCTCCCGTCGCTTTCTTTCTTTTTTCGGCCCGACCAAGTCCTTCTCTCCCTGTGTCCGCGTGCCGTCTCCTTCCTTTCTTCTTCCCTGTCCCCGACCCAGCCTGCCATGGCAGACCTGCACCGCCTGCCATCGGCCGGCCACCTGCACCCCTGCCCCGCGTGCCACCTCCCTCCCTTCGTCGTTTTCCCTCCCCCTGGCCTATAAATACCCCCTCCCGAACGGCCACAGCAAGCCCTCCCGTTGGGCCTTGCTGAAACCCTGTTCCGCCGCCGCCGGAACAGACACCCTTTCTACCGCCCCTAGCCACCGCCGAAACCACCTCTCCCCACCGTTATCATCCTTGCAACGCCCTCTACGAAACCAGACCACCAGCACCCTTTCCCTTGCCCTGCACGTGCCGCCATAGCTGTGCAAAAATCCTAACCCGAAACCACCACCTCCAGCCTTCGCCGCCCTTGCGCCGCCTCCCACCGCCAGCCCGGCCGCCATCAGGGCCTCTTCCACCCTCCAAAATTCCCAGCAGACCTCCCTCTACCCTCCCCTGCCTTCGATTTCCCTTGCCTCCCTCTCCTCCTTCCTCCCCCATCTCCCACCTCTCTCCACCACCCTCGGCCGCCGCCGTCGCCGCCGCGCGCCGCCGCCCCTTGCCACGCCACCACCCTCATTCCACTCCCCTTCACCTGCTGCTTCTTCCCCCACCTCGAACTTCCTCTCTTCTCCTCCCATCTAACCACCACCTTGATCTTTTCCTTTCTCTTCCTCCTCCACCGCCGCCGCCGTTGCCGCCACGCGCCGCCGCCGGACCACCACCGACCCTAGGTGGTTCTCCACCCATCCAAACCCTAACCCCCTTTGTATATAGTTGCTACTATTTTCTACTAATATTAATACTAATATACCTATTATTACTATTATTATTATTACTTTTATTATTATCATTACTTTTATTATTATTATTATTATTATTAGTATTATTATTATTACCATTATTATTGTCCTCATTATTATTAATGTTCTTGTTTCTTACTAATACTAACATCTCTTTTAAACCCTAAAGTATATTATACTTAGCTTTGGTCTTATTTTTATAAGTATTAGTATTAACATTTTTATTATTATTATTCTATTATCCTTACTATGGTTATTATTAGTATTGCTTAGCCTTAACTGGTCGTGCTATTGTGATTATTATTATTATTATTATTATTATTATTACTATTATTATTATTATTATTATTATTATTATTATTATTATTATTATTACTACTGTTATTACACTTAACACATTTACCACTATTGTTAATAATAATACTACCTTGTCTTACCCATGTTACTTAACTCAACCTAGTAAATATCATTTGGTTGTTAACTAAGAAGAGTACTTGAACCTTATTACCATACCATTTAACATTAACCCTAACCCTATTGCTATGACACTATTATTAGCTATTATTATTACTACTACTATCACTACCTTATTGTTGTAATCAAAAGCATTTAAACCCTTTTATTATTCAAGAATATACAACTATTGTCTTTATCACCCTTAGGAATAGTTACTTGTAATATTGTGACCTTATAATAATATTATTTTGAATACGACACCATTAATAGACTTAGCCTTAAAAATGCTAGGGTTTCTCTTGCTATAAACATTAGTGTCATGAGTATTGGTTTTATTATTAGTATTATTATCATTATTTTTCTATAGTTAACATGAACATTATTATTATAAAAATAGGGCTAACGGGGCTAATAATATAAGTGTAACAATAGGTATTAAAAATAAGCATATTTTGACTACTAATATTTAGTATACTAATTCTAAGGTAAAAACCCTAATTTTTGTATAAAATCCTTTTTAGTAATAAAAACCCTAACCTCAAACTATAATGAGGGTTGATAGTAATTATAAGGGAAACTAATACTTAGCATTTTTCCTTTTTATAGGTGACCCCGACCAAAGCCCTAAGGAGTTAGAGGAGCGTGCTCCAAGCCCGGTGCCTACCTAGGTAAGGACGAAGCTAATGGCCTTGTGCTATGTGTGACATGGATGTGTTAAATGTTGTGTATGCCATGCTATGCCATGTATTATCTGATTTGTGAATAACTTGCCTTATGTGTAACGCAGCTTGGAGATTGAGGTATGTTGTATGTGCTTCCGTGACATGAGCATGACATTTATATGTATGATGTTTATGATATAATATGTTATGGCCCACTAGGACATGCATGTTAGGATAAATGGTAATATGAGTGGTAACCATCATGGGGGTCTTGAAGTTTGTATGGTGGTATTAGGGTGTGAATGGTGGCATCAATGCTCGCATGTTGGTACTAATGATTTTATAGTGGTATTAATGATTATTTGGTGGTATTAATGACCTATGGTGGTATTGGGGTTTATATGGTTATATTTATAATTACTTGGTGGTATTAAACACTTATGGTGGTATTAAGGTTTGCAAGGTGGTATTAGGGTTTATATGGTTATATTTATAATTACTTGGTGGTATTAAACACTTATGGTGGTATTAAGGTTTGCAAGGTGGTATTAGGGTTTATATGGTTGTATCTATAATTACTTGGTGGTATTAAATACTTATGGCGATATTAAGGTTTGTAAGGTGGCATTAGGGTTTATATAGTTGTTTTAATGATTACTTGGTGGTATTAATGTTGTATGGTGGTAATTGTGATTTTATGGGGGTATTAATGTGGTACGATGTTATTTGTGATTTTATGGAGGTATTAATGTTGTTTGGTGGTAATTGTGATTTTATGGAGGTATGAATGTTGTATGATGTTATTTGTGATTTGATGGTGGTATTAGTGTTGTATGGTGGCATTAGGGTTCGCATGGTGGTGTTAGGGTTTGTATGATGGTGTTTGTGATTTAATGGTGGTATTAATGTTGTATGGTGCTATTATGGTTGGTATGGTGGTATTATAATTCGCATGGTGGTGTTAGGGTTGTATGGTGGTATTAATGATTACACGGTGGTATTAATGGCCTATGGAGTATGGGGTTGAGAGTGAGAACTCACTTATATAAAGGATGAGTGTGGGTCTTCTATACGAGAGAAGGGGGTTTGGGGCAAAGAGGAGAGGTTACTTGGAGAGGAAGTAATGTGCTAGGGTTTGGTGTGGCCAACTAAGGTTTGGCGGTCACATGCGGAGTTTGGGGATAAAAGGGATATATATGTGTATTGGGAATTTCTTGGTAGAGACGGGATGCGAGACAAGGAACAAAGTGAGGTTAGGGTGAGTAAGAAGAGTTGGGCCATGTAGGCCCAAATTAGGGTTTTCCAAGGAGGAGCCCTAGAGGGGTGAGGACCTGCGGGACCGATATTGTTGTTTTAGGATTTGCCCGCATTCTCGGGAGAGTATACCCTTACTACGCTCCTTATGTATGAGAGTGAGAGGGGATGGATATCGGGCGTGAGGAAGGGAGAACAGTCCCAAGATATGGGACGGGCCTCCTCGAAGGGAAGAAGCAGATAGTAGTAGACATGCATGTCAAGGGTGGAACCCTATTTGATAATACGTGAATAAGACATTAACTACTTAAAGAGTAAGATTGTTGAGCCGGGCCCAGACCGATCCACCGGCATAATAGTGGCCAGGTGCCGGGGTGCCCTGGAGACCGATCCACCGGCGTAAAATAGTGGTTAGGTGCGTTCTGCCCTATACGTGACCGATCCACCGGCTATAATAGTGGGGGATCCCGAGCTCAACAAACCAAACAGTATGTTGTAATTCAATCACGGGAAAGATACTATATACTTACAGTGGAACACCATGAGAGTCGGGGCCAGACCGATCCACCGGCATAATAGTGGCCAGGAGCGTTGTGCCCTGGGGACCGATCCACCGGCATATAATAGTGGTTAGGTGCGTTCTGCCCTATAAGTGACCGATCCACCGGCTATAATAGTGGGGTTCCCGTACTCGCATGGATTAACCAAGATTATGGTGTGAAATGACTTATAAACAAATTATGGAAAGGTACGTTATAATCACAGTGAGACACCATGAGAATCGGGGCCAGACCGATCCACCGGCATAATAGTGGCCAGGAGCGTTCTGCCCTGGAGACCGATCCACCGGCATAAAATAGTGGTTAGGTGCGTTCTGCCCTATAAGTGACCGATCCACCGGCTATAATAGTGGGGTTCCCGTATTCTCATGGGTTCATAGCGATTATGATGTGAATCGACTATAATTATTAGAGTTATGAAAAGAAGAGGTTGGGATGGACCATAACCGACCTGTATCATCCATAATATTACATGTTTCTTATGTGATTGCGTTGCGCGCGTTATGTTGTATGATGGTATGCTTGGCCTTAGCGCACCTGCGCCCTTACTCAGTATTGGACCCATACTGATACTACCTTGATTGAATGGGTCCTGTGATGATCCACCGATGGTGGGGAGCAGACCTCTTGTGCAGGTCTATGATCGGGTACTATTTTGGGGTGGATGGCTTGACTTGAGTGAGTAGGTGGTCCGGATACGAACCCTTTTCGGGAATTGTTTTGTCAGCTATATTTTGTATTACGTTTCCTATTTTAAAGAAAAAGAAATATTATGGGGTTGTAATCCTAAATCTTAGTCAAACTTCTATTGGACTTATATCTTATTAATGATTTATGCTAAATGTCGTCTTGCGTTTTATGATACTTTGTACTTGTTGATGATCGGATTTAGCCTTAGCACTTAGTACCAGAACGGTAGGAATGAACCGGTCTGGTACTAAGTGTGGCGGTAATACCCCCAAGTTTACAGTTTTAAATTCTTTCGCTTTTGCTAAACCTTTAATTTAAACGAAATTTTTCAGTAGTAAATTTGGGGGTGTTACACTAAGCTCCTCAAGAAATCAATTAGACAACACAAAAGCATTCATGGAGTGTGATGTCTTTCAACTCAAGACATCTTCAACAACGTTGGCCTTACCCTTGTGGTAGGTTAACTCGATATCATAGTCATTCACAAATTATATCTATATCCTCTACCTCATATTCAAATTCTTATGAGTGAATATATATTTGAGGAACTTATTATTGGTGAGTAATTTCCACTAAGTTCCATATAGATAATGCATCCAAATCTTCTATTTGAGGAACTTATTATTGGTGAGTAATTTTTGTTCATGCCGCTTAAATTGACGAGAAGAATAAGCCAATAACTTACCATTTTGTATCAAAATATAACTCAGTGCATGCTTTAACATGTTTTTGTAGACCTCAAACCCATATGATCTCAATGCTAGAGTCAAAATTGGTGTTGTAGTCAAACGCTACTTCAACTGCTGAAATGCTTCCTCCCACACATCATCCCATTCAAATATGGTTGTATTCTTCAAAATGTTTATCAAGGGGTAAGCTGCTTCAAATAGTCCTTGAAAAAGCATCTATAGTACCCCACTAAATCCAAGAAAATACAAACCTTTGGGAAGATATTGGGTGCCTTCAAAACTAGCTCCATCATAGGTACTAACTCAATGGTAAAGTATATATCATGTATCGGAGGCATACTTAGTATCTCCTCCAAAATCTCGTTAGGAAACTACTAGTTAATTGGGATATCCTCTAACATTGACACATCCTTATTCAACTCTTGAACTCTATACAAATACATAAGGTAACCTCTCTGCACCAAAGAATACAATGTATGGGTAGATATGGCTTTCATCATTGGTGTAGGCTTACATATCCTATAAGAGACCCTATAACCCTGAGGTCCCCACAACACAAATCCCTTTTATGTACAATTTATCACCCCTCCGTACCTCTCAACATATCCATCCCTAGGACAACATTGAAGCCTTATAGGTCTAATCATACCAAATCAACTAAGAAGCCCTTCCTAATATCCTCCATGATACCCTTCGAAACCCTAGGTCTATTATCCTCTCTAAGGAAATGGGTGAAGCCCATGTGGTCTCCCCTTAGCCTCCATATGTTGTCTGCTAGCTAGGGCAGGTGCCCTCTACTACTATGGTTGGTAGGCCCATTACTGATAGGTTTGTTGTTGAGGTACGAGTGGTCCCTGCTACTGGAACTAACTCTACTAACGATGACACTAAAATGATCAGTGGCTTGAATGACCACATGCCCTACAATGAATAGAATTACCTTGGGAGTTTTTCCCTTGATGATCCTAGAAATAGAAATGACACATGAACCCTTGATTACCCCCAAATATGCTCTAACCACCCATCTGACCCTTGTGTCAAAACCAATCACCCTATGACCAGAGCCGATGACTTGCTGGAACCCTAAAGGTCCACCTCCTTGAAACTAGATCTTACCTCCAAAACCCTTCACCTTCATCTTCCTCTTCCTCACAATGGAAGCTTGATCTTGAACCATCATAGTGACCACACAATCACAATTATACAATGTTACCAAGTCTTAGAAAGCTTCGACACCCATTATCCTCTATGTGCTAATGTGGAGTCCTTGCTCAAATTGATAAACTACAATCAACTTACTAGTTGTTATATCCTATGAAAACATCAATAGCTCAATGAATCTCACATGGTATTGCCTCACCATCATGATCTCTTATGTCAACTACATGAACTTCTTCAGCTCATCCTTCTTAAGAATCTCTAGAAAAAACTTAGTGCGTATTATTGTCTTGAAGTCTTCCCAAGATATAAACAATCCTCCTTGATCATGATGACCTACCCACCAATTGTTTGTGGATCCATTGAGAAAGGAGAATACAATGCTAGCCTTCTTATATAGTGGATAGTTTACTAACTCATACGTCTTGTCCATGTGCTGAATCCATCCCTTCAGAATAACTAGGTCATTATCACTAGGGATGGCAATAGATTGGGTCTGGGTTGGGTCTGACGTAACCCAGACCCAAATTCATTTATATTACCTAGATCCATTGGGTCTCAATAGCTATGATCCAGATTCAGACCCACTGGTTCTAGCGAGTAAACGGGTCCTAAATAGGTCTGGTTATTTTTAATTTTTTTTAATTAATCTATGTAAATATAAATACTTTTATGTTTTATATAACTTAATATGTATTTTTTTAACCACTATTATTAAAAATATTAAAGGTCTAAAACACCTCTATGGGAAGAATACACCTGAGCTACTATTATCATCCGGTGGAATGGACATAACCCATCGGTCGTGACTCATATAATCTATCACTTTAAATAATTAATGTCTTATCCATTATTTACTTATCTTGATTCATATTATCATTCATGTTGACCTGAATTCCTCACTATTCTTAATCCATTGGAACATACGAATATACCTCTCAGAAAAAGAAAAAAAAACAAACCTAAGCCACTATTATCATCAGGTGGAATAGACTCATAAAACACCTCGATCCACCTCACGTGATCTTTGAAATTAAATGATTAATGTTTTATTCATCATTGATTTTATGTGTATAACAAAGAATTGAAGCAACTAAATCACAAAAACATAGATATCAAGGTCATTCTCAAGGATTTAGGTCTATAAATTTCCTAAGAAACCTTAATTTCACATTTTAGGCATACATTCATCCATATTGCTCTTTAATCCACCAAATTTGGTACCTCTTCCTCAAATATTGTTATTAGCAACATATATAAAATTCAAGCTCTAAATTTAATGTCTTACATATGCGATAACAACATTATCTCAAGAGTTACTATTCATGATGCTTACTAAACCCTAACTTAACTAGTATGATATACCTTTTCCCATAAGACTCCTATTTTAAAAAAATTTTAATATACCTTTATAAAATACCAATATTAATAATGTATCCAAAACTCGTGTTATAGCTTTAACATTTCACATATGTGATAATAACATTGCCATTTTAGGATTACTATTCCCAAATTAAGCCATTTTCTCATTTTGTGGAACCTACGGCATTTATATTTGCACAAAACATGTCACGTGATAATATTAGAATGTGTTAACCCATATTACACATTAAAATACCATAATTTTTATATTATACCCATATTGACCAAAATGCTCTTAAGGATAACCAAATATGAAATGCACTAAAAATCCTAATTTTAAGAATTATAGTTAAATAAGGTTTTATTAGAAAAATTAATTATTTTTATTAAAATAAAAGGAAATTAATTAGGGAAAATTAAGAAGAAAAATTAATAAATATTTTATTTAGGAAAATTTTGGATAATTTAGCTAATTAAGGATTTTATTTTGGAAACTAATTAAATAAATAATTTTATTTAAATAAGAGGGAGTAAATATGGCTAAATTAATAGAATGTTATAAATAATTTAATTGGAGAAACTTAGAGTATTTTGCTAATTAAAATAAATTAATGAAAAATATTTTAAAAATCCTAAATTAGCCTAAAAATGAATTTAAATATTATTATTTTTAAATATCCCAAATATTTAAATTAATTTATTTGACCCCAACCCATCTATTTTTCTTTCCCTCTTTTTTTCCTTTTTCTTTTTCTTTATTTTCTTTTCTTTTCTTTTTCTTTCTTTTTCTTTCTTCTTCTCTCTTTATCTTCCTCCTTACCCTGATTGGGCCTGTCCGCGACCCAATACCCTTCTCTCTTTTTCTCCTTCTCACGACCTGCTTCCCCTCTCTTTTTTTCTCCTACCATGGCCCATCTTCTTTCTTTTTCTTCCTTTGACGGCCCAAGACCCAGAATGCCACGTTTTGTCGTTGATTTTTTTAGCCTTCGCCCAGTCCGGTTCTCTTCCTTTTCTTTTCTTTCTTTTCCCCTAGTCGTCCGCTCCATGCACACCCCTCACTTTCTTCTTCCTTTCTCTTCCTTTCTCGTTGACCTGCAATGCCACCCCCAGCTCCCTTATTTGTTTGCCACCGACCTCGCCATTTGATTGGCCATTCTCCCTCTATCTTTTCCCATTGATCCATCGACCATTTTTCCTGACCACTCTCCCCTCTTCTCGTGCATAATTTACCCTCTCCCAGCTAACCACTACCCTGCCACATATTTGAATTTCGGCGGCCTCCGTTGCCACCAGTGAACCCTAACCGACCGACCCTAATTTATCGTCGCTCCCCTATGACCTTAGCCCTCCCTTCTACTCTATAAATACCCCCATAATCTGCCTTGTATCGAGATTTTGATTTCTTACCCAGAAAAACCCCCTTGTGCACCGTCTCTACTTCAAATACCATTAACGTCGTCTTCGGCTAACGACGCCGCCTAGTCCACCCACCTAAGCCTTCCCTACACACCCTCTAACTAAGTAAAGCACCCGTATCCCTCGATTTTCCTTGCACAGGCCACTTTGTCCGTGCAAAGTCTGCTTCCCAATCATCCCTTTCTTCCACCTCCTCCGCCCTTTGCACCACCATTAGCCACCTCTCATGTCGTAACCATCTCCCCATACACCTCCCAATCTGTTCTTCAGACCGCCCTCTACCTTCCCCTACCTTTCTTTTCCTCTTCCTCCCTCTCCTCCTCTCTTTCTCTTCTTCTTCCACTTTCGGCCACCACTACCGTCGTCGTGCACCGCCAACCTCATTCTATTATTCTCCTTCTAGATAACCATAACCACCCCTACCCCACCCTCATTCTTCCTATCTTTTTCCTAGCCCTAAACTTTTCCCCTTTTCTTTTCTTTTTCTAGACGACGCCGCCGCCACCGCCATGTATCACCGCCTGTGCCTCCTGTCACCACCAACCTAAGGTGGAACCCTAAACCCTCTCAACCCTTTTTCACTATTTGTATAAGCTTTATTTATTTTATTTTTTATTTCCTTTATTTTAATTATTATTATTATTATCATTATTATTATTGTTATCATCATCATTATTATTATTACTAATGTATTTTTTTATTATTGCTATTGAGGGCCGAAGCCCTATTATATTTTATTTTGGTTATTATTATTATTATTATTATTACTATTTTCAATGTTATTATTATTATTATTCTATATAGTGTTGAGACCCTATTATGTCTATTTTAAATTTTAGTAGTATTATTATTAATATCATGTCTTATTATTATTATTATTATTAGTATTATTATTATTAACATTAGTATTTATTACTATTACTATTACTATTGGTTTTATTATTTATTCAATGTAGGGTCAAAACCCTACTTCATTTTATCTTCGATTATTATCATTACTATTATTATCGTTATGATTATTAATATTTTGCAATATTATTATGGTTTTTATCATTTTTATTATTACTATTTCTTTGTTTTTTTTTCATATTATTGTTATTGTTGTTGTTGTTGTTGTTGTTGTTGTTGTTGTTGTTGTTGTTGTTATTATTTTGGTGAAGGGTCGAAGCCCTTATTCCACCATTTATTTTAAACCATATCATTATTATTACTAGTATTATTAGTATTAGCATTGTCATTATTATTATTATTATTATTATTATTATTATTTTACTATTATTATTATTATCATTATTTTTTTTATCATTATTATTATTATTACGGTAAAGTCTTCAAACCTTATATTATCAAATTTTACAATATTACTATTATTTCTTATATATTTAGCTAAAATTAGTTATTAGTTAATGTTGTTGTTGTTGTTATTATTATTATTATATTAGTGTTTTATCAAAAACCCTAATTTTAGAATGAATTAGGAAATAATAGTATTTTTGGTATGAGGGAATCTACTCTTTAGCTTTTCCTCATATAAGTGAGACCAGTCAAAACTCTAAGGAGGCGTAGGAGCGTAATCCAAGACCGATGTCATTTTAGGTAAGGGTGTAGCTAAGGCCTTATTTGTGTTGTGTGTATTATATGCCTTGTATGCCTTGTATAATGTCATGTTGTGTATCATGTGCTATTAGTTGACTATTTTATGTTGATTATTTTATGTATGGAGCAGCTTGGAGTCATGGTATGCTTATATGCCTTCTCATTGTGTATGTTGATACGTATATGTGATGAAATCATATGGAATATGATGTAATGTGTTGTGACCCTTTAAGACATGCATGTGAGGTGCATGTGAGGATTTTTAATGTGGTATTGTGTGGGGGAAAGGATGAAAAAGGAGAATGGGGAAAGGAGTTGACCAAGGGATGTGAGTTGACTTAGATATTTTAATGATCCATGAGTGGAGGAATGAAATGAGGATTTTTAAATAAAATCAAAGAGTGGAAGAATCTAGGGCTTTTTGGGGAAAAATCTATGGTTTTACATAGGAGAATCTAATCTATCTATGATTTTGTATGGGAGAGTTTAATCTATGATGTTGCATGGGAGAATCGAATCTATGTTTTCGTATAGGAGAATCTAAGTACGTTGGGAAAAATCTAGGGTTTCGCATGAAAGAATCTATGGTTGTGCATGGGAGAATCTAGGGTTTTGCATGGTAGAATCTACGGTTGTGCATGGGAGAATCTAGGGATTTTCATGGAGGAATCTAGGGAATTGCATGAAGGAATCTAGGGTTTTGCATGGGGGAATCTAGGGTTTTGCATGGGTGAATCTAGGGTGTCACGTGGAAGTTTTAGGGTTTGCATGAAAAAGTTTGAAGGGTTGTATGGGGTGTGTAAAGTTTGCATGGGGGTGAATTTTATGTATGGAAAGTTGATTAGAGGTGTGAGGAAGGTGATAGAAGTGTTGTTTGGGTGTTTGAATGTTTTAAATGTAAAATAGTATGTCGGATAGTATAAGGGTAATAAGAGACCGATCTATGGTTTTGTGTGGCCAGCTAGGGTTTTGTGTGGCTACTTAGGGTTTCGTAGTTATACGTGTACTTGGTGATTAAATTATGATGATGAGGGTGAATTTTATGGGTTGTGATCTGTGGAGTATTAAAATTGAATTAGGTTGTGTGAGATGGAGTAGGATGGGCCACTTAGGCTTAAATTAGGGTTTATGGGGAAAACCCTAGATTAAAGTAATGAGTGGATTGGAGGAGTATAGTAGTGGGCCTTGACTCACATACATTGGAGTTGAACTTCTAATGTGAGTTAGAGTATCGAGGAAAGGTTGTTTTGGCAAGCAAAAAGGTCCAGGGTTCTCATGATATGATACAGGTAAGTTGGAGGATAAGCGTAGAGGGAATTAATCATGCATGTCTTGGGTTAAATTTCTAAATAAGACACTTAAGATATTAATCATTTAGAGTGAAAGATTATTGAACCGGATTGATTATCAGAGTGGCGTGGTCGGTTTTCTCTACTTATGATATTACTATCCCTTTCTATCATTTCTCCTATGTATTGATTTTTTCAGATTCAAACTTTAAATTTTGTTGAAATTAGTTCCTTTCCATGAACTTCGATTTTATACTTTGGATTATGTAAACTTATGCATACTCTGATTTCTATGGTATGAACTTTTGGTTTAAGTATTAATATGAGTTTGATGAAAATATTTTCTTAGCCTTAACACTTGGTACTGGAACGGTAGGAGTGAATCGGTCTGGTACTAAGTGTGGCGGTAACATCCCCATAATTCATGGGTTTTAATTTAATTGTTTCTATTTTAAAAAAATAGTGAATTTTGGGATGTTACAAAATATCATTATTTCACAAAAATATTATATATTCGGTATCATTATTTCCACATTTTCCATTAATCACCCTACATATTAATAAATAATTTTCCTTTTATTATAATTATTCAACCCAGAACATAATACCATATGTTATACAGATTCTCTTAGGGTTTTTAATATAAAAATTATTATAACGTTATTACATGCTTCTCAACTTACTCACTTTTCATCATATGATATCATATTACCACACCTTAATATTGATCAACATGAAATTATCAACATAAAAAAAAACGCAATAACACATGAAATAATACTAGACATTTAGCATAAAACCCTAACTACAACTAATATCCTTATAGAAAAAGACATCAATCTCTAAGTACGCATCCTATCCCACCTTCTTCAAAGCCTCTAGAAAATCACCTAAGAAATAATAATAAAAAATATTAAAATTGAAACAAGGATTGAAGGTCTGATTGGTAAATCTTTACTAACAAAGGAGGGAGGAATGAAAACAAGTATTGAAGCCAAAGGGGTGGCAACGATACAAGATACCATTTCTAGTGGTAGGGTAACAAAAAGGGATGCATAATGCTGGGGAGGTGCAATGGTGGAGGTAGATGAATGAGGTTGAGTGACTATGGTAGTTTTAGCCAAACGGAAGTAGAGGGTTTCAGTTATTTTGGCCAAAGGGGGCTAAGGTGTTGCAGTTTTTTTGGCTAATGGTAGAAGGTAGGGAATGATGGAAGTGGAATGTGGTTGGGGTGGGGGTATAGAAATGATCGTCAATGCACAAGGGAGAAAGAGATGGAGGGTTGAGTGAGTTTGGTTGAACAAAATAAGGTGGGCTTTGGTGGTGATGGTTAGTGGTAGGGGTGTGTTTTCAATTGTTTTCTCCGAATACATAGGGGTAGAAATGGCGGTGTTGGTTGGTAAAATAGGGGAGTAACAACAAGGATCACCGGTGGTTGTATTTTTGTAGTTCTTAGTGATGGCAAGAAAGAGGTAGGGAAGGAAAAAAAGCTTTGGTTGGTGGAGTTATAGCCGGTGGATCGGAAATACAACTCCAGGGCAGAACGTCTCTAGCCACTATTATTTGGTGGTGGATCGATCTCCAGGGTAAAATGTTCTTGACTACTATTCTGGCTGGTGGATCAATATGGGTCTGGCTCAATAATCTTTTACTTTAAATGATTAGTATTTTTTCATTTAATTAACACATTAATTCCATTTATTTTACTTGAGGGGGAGGTAACGAACCCGAAGACACAAATGTACACCGGTCCTACTGGCGCATACAAGTATAACAGTACCCCCAACCATCATCCTAGGGACGCAAAGGTACCTGGTCGCACTAGTGCATGAGGATACACAATACCCTACCAACAATAACACATATTCATAAGGATGCATACCCCCTAAGTAGGTCCGTAGAACTAAATAGAGTAAGATGTAGGGCCTAGCTGGGGCACTAAGGCACACTAACAAAATCTAAAGTAATTATGGCTAAACCATGTCTTTAGCGTAGCAACCCCTAAAGAGCCACTATTCTCGATCTCATGGTCTTAATTAAGGTGACCATGAGAAACACATCAATCACATACTTATTCATTTTCTTATTTATTTCTATTATTATTAAGCAATATTTATTAGTATTATTGTCCGTGTTAACTTAAATATTCCACTAAGTCCATCTTATGTTCCAATTCTTATACTTAAGCACCTTAAGTCAAAATGACCAAAATGCCCTAAGGCTAAGGCTTCCTCTTATCATATATTTTCATCACAGAATTTATTTTTATTTATTTACATGCCAATATAGGTTATTGTATCATAATTAAACTACTAGCCATGGGATCAAGTACTTTACACACCAAAGACTCATTGCACACATAAACCCTAACATGTACTTCTAGCACATCTAACACACATTATAACATAATTAACAATTAAGGCACCTCTTACATGATTATGAAATTAACATTATAACACACCCTTAATTACCCATTCAATCCTAAACCATGCATTATCCTTTTGATACTTATCAATTTACTAAAATACCCTTATCCTTATAAAATATATAATTATACTTAAACAAGTGATACTAAGGTCATAAACCCTTATTCTATTATTTAATATCCCTTATGACTTATTATGATGGTTTATTAGATCAATCATCATGTTATATGCAAATTACCGATTTACCTTTTCTCACTTATAAAATTACTAAATTACCCCTCTTGCTTGCCTATTTACTAAAATACCCTTTTACTTGCAAAATTACCAAATTATCCTTCATACTTATATAATTACCAAAATACTCTTCGTTTTTGTATAATTAACAAAATACCCTTTTTAGTTGTTAAATTACCAAAATACCCTTCCTACTTATGAAATTATCAAAATACCCTTTTCTCATGCAAAATTAGCAAACTACCCATCTTACTTATTAAATTACCCTTTTTATTCATAAAATAACTAAGCTACCCCTTTTTCATACCAAAATTTTCAATGTACCCTTCTTATTCATTAAATTACCATATTACTCTTTTTATTCATAAAATTACCAAGCTACCCCTTTTTCATGTTAAAATTAGCAAACTATCTTTCCTACTTATTAAATTACCAAATTACCATTTTTATTCATAAAATTACCAAGTTATCATTTTCTCATGCTAAAATACTCCTACCACGTGAAATATTAACACCCATAGTCCACATGCATCATCTAGTGCCACAAACCCTTATTATTCATTATTAATACCCATTATCTCCTACTATGCACATTTATTTAGGTCACTCCCTATGTACACGTAAAATTACTAAAATGCCCCTAGGGCTCATATTAGCATTATTTCTATCACCAGTGGTCATATTTACCTATCATGACATGTACATACATCTAATATCATTTTTAACAATAAGGCCCACTATTTCCACACATGTCACATTTCATACAATAGCATGCTATTCATTATTTCTTCCAATATAACATTAAAATCACAAGGTGCTTAACAACACATAATATACACACAAAACACATCTAAAACCCTAATGTGCTAGACTGCTAGTATATGTAAATCTACACATTTTTTTACCTTATTTTTGTCAATAACTAAACTTTATTGGTACCACAGTTAAAAGCTTAAGCTTAACTAGTAAATTTTTTACCTAGGAATAGTATCAAAATTAGCATATTAGTATTAGAAATTAAAAGAATACATTTTTATGAAAATTCTTATTAAATACATATTATCACCAAACTATATTTTACCTCAAAATTAGCTAGGATTATACTCTTAAATTTTTATCATGTCTCATATTGCATGGACAGCATGAGAATGCATGCCAGAAAGGGGGAAATGGGATCAAGAGGAAGTTTAGACAAAGTGGGAGGAAGGGTCTCGGTGATGGCTTGAGGAGGGGAGTTGGGTTGGTTGTTGGGTGTAGGAGAAGTGGCAAGGTGTATGTGGCGACTCGGGGTTGGAGAGTGGCAGCCCAGGGAGGCGGATACAGTGGTAGTAGGGGCTAGAAAATTGTTCCCAGGAAGGGAGAAGAAGAAGGAGGGAAGCAAAGAAGAAGAGAAGAAATGAGGGGGTTGTAGGGGGATTTTGGGTAGGGTGAAGTAGGGAGGTGTCAAGTGGTCAAGGGGCAGCTTGAGCGGATACATAAGAGTAGGGATAGGCTTCGGAAGATGGTGGTGTAGGGTGGGGGTCGAAAAGGAGAAGAAAATAAAAGGAAGGGAAAAGTGGGCTGCAGGGGAGACTGATGGTTGTTGAGTGGTGTAGGGAGGAATTAGGGGAGGAAAAGGAGTCAGAGTGGTGGTTGGTCAGGTAGCGGAGATGGTGGTTACGGGCAGTGAAGCAAAAACAGGGGAGAAGAGAAGAGGAAGGAAATAAAGGAGATGAGGGCTAAATAGGGGGAGAAGGAAGCTTAAGGAGGGGAAGAAATGGGGAGAGGAGATGAAGAGAGAGAGGAGGGTAGGTAGAGGCATAGGGTTAGGTGGTTGCAGGGGGAGGGTTGCAGGTTAGGGTGTAGGGTGGTAGGGAAAGGAGAAGAGGAAAGGGGAAAGAAAAAAAGCATCCGGGGAAGTTGTAGGGAGTTGTGTAGGATCAAAAATGGAAGGTAAAGGGATAGGAGAGAGATGGCAGGTTGCGGCTACAATGGCAGGTTTAGAAGGGGAAGTTGCAAGGGGTAAGTGTAGGCATGGGGGAGATTGGCTCAATATGTAGGGTAGAGAAGAAGAAGAAGAAGAAGAAGAAGAAGAGAGCGGAGGTAGGTCAGCCGTGCGAGGGAGAGGGGAGAAAAGAAAAAAAAGAGTTGGATTGGCCCAACGGGGGGAAAAGAAAAAAATAAAGAAAGAAAGAAGGGGCTAGACAATGCGGGCTAGGGTTTGGACGATGGGAGAAGGGGAACGGGTGGCCAACGGGGAAAGAAAAGAAAGGGAGAGGGTCGATTGACCCAAAGAAAGAAGAAAAGAAGGAAAATGAGATAGAGAAAAAAGGAAAAGGATGAAGAAAAAAAATTGGAATTAGGGTAAGAAATTGTTTAGATGGAGAAATTATTTTAAAAAAAACTTAATTTATTTTAAATTTAAGGTATACATTTAAGAGAATAATTTTAGTAAAATTATGGTTTGGGAATTTATTTAAATAAAAAGAGTATGATAAAATAATAAAATATTTATTTTAATTTATTAAAAAATCATATCTATTTTTATAAATTAAAGTTCCAAAATATAGTTAAATTAATAATTTAAGATTAAATTATTTCAAATAAGGATTAATCATTAAATTCTAGGTTTTATAATTTTGGGGTATTATAGTTGCCTCTTTTAGTAGGTATAAGAGTGGCCCAAGATTTAATTTGTTTGTGCTTTGAAGGAAAATATTAACAAATAAAACTCTCACCCGAGTTGTGAACTATGTAATACCTCACCTATATTGAAAATGAAGTCATGTTAATAATTTATACATTTGTTAAGAACTAATCAAAGTAGTCATAAAATTTTACTTACACTATTCATTGAAAAACAACAAAGAATTTCGTGCATATTTTTTTTAAATGAAAGTGAAAAGTGGAAAATAGATTTAAAATTTTCTAAAAATGACTTTTTTATATACAAAAATTTAATGGTAGAATGATTTATTTTTTAATATGGAGGGAATACTACTATTTACAAAAATCAAATATAGTTGATCATTTACGATTTAATTAAGATTGCCTACTTTTTGTCTGTTAGTATAGAAAATTGCATTTATGAAACCTAAAACCATTTAATATATGATTATTAAGACTAACCTATAGAAATTTTTAATCACTCATAATATTAAAAACTATGTAAGTTGTATTATAACTATAGTAGGAAAGATGGGAAAATAATTCAGCTTTCTAAAACATTAAAAGCTACCTACAAGTATATTTCTTTTTAATAGTAGCAACAAATAACATTGGAGTTAGTTCTTGAAAATCCTAATTGATATTTTTTTTTAAAGTTAGTTATAATACATAAATAAAGTCACTTCATAATATCATTTTATCCTTGTGAAAGTACCTTAAAGATGTGCATAATATATCTAAAGTTTTGCTATAACAACTTTGAGTGACCTCATTTAGTATAACTTACGAGTGAATTCAACATGAAATAATGTTAGCTTGTTATTCTCTTAGCTTTCTCCTAGCAAAACTACAAGGATGCTTTCATTTTGACAAAATTTATGCATTTTAGTGACTTCTATCTTTCAAAATGGTTAGTAATTGAAAATTGGATAGTGCTATGAGTCATTTTCCTTGTCAAAATTGATTCACATAACTCCATGAGCACATAGCTACTAATAATTTCTCATTTACATATTTACTTATGATCTTTTTAAAACAATAAAATGTAAAGTTAATAACATATCGTTAAGGAAGCAAGTGTACATGATAAGGTGAGCTAGCAATCAGTTGAGTTAGGTCACATTTGGGTTGATTCATATGAAGATTAAATCCTCTAAATATTAGATAAACTTAGGTCATTTTATTGGATCAAGCCAGATCACGTTTGATTTAGATAACTTCAGCGTCAAATTATATGGGTTCGGTCTATTATATCAAGTTGGGTTGAGAATGGATGTACACGAATTCAGATAAAATCAAATTATTTTACTTTCGATTCGAGTGTAGCTCAAATTTAGACGTGTTTAGATTGTTCTACTTTTTAAGTCAATTTTTTATTGGATTTAGATCATTTTAGATTTGTTTCATGTTAACACCATTTTTTCCTATTTCAATATGTACATGGTCTAGTTATTTCAAACTTGGTCATTTTGGTTTATTTTAGGATTTGAGTTTGATTATATCAGACTCATATCCTTGTATTTATTTTTCATTGTTTTATCTTTGGACATGTTTTTGTATTTTTGATTGATATTTCAAATTTTAAAGCCTTTTCAATTAAATTATTTACTTTTTTATTTTAAGCTATAACTTATAAGTCATCTACATTATAAGTTGGATAATGATGTATTATTTTTATTTTATGTTATATTAAATATCATGTAGTGATTACATAATATGGACTTATATTCACCATTGATAAAAAAAATGATCACATCATACCAATAGAATTTTAATGATGATGATGATGATACAAAATGGATGATAAAACTATTATAATGAAAGCAAAAATAATAATATTAATAAAAGACACGATAATAGTAATAGTAATTAAACATTAAAATTTTTAATCCTAATTATATCATATCAAATAATATCATTCATAATAATGATATTGTACGATGTTCTCTATATTGCTTTAACTTAGTTTGGTGATTTTTTTGTTAATGTTATATTAATTCATCCTAGTTCACTAATGCTTAATTGAGGGTAGAGCAACATTTACTATATACTGACTTTATTTGTCGAGGCTATTGCTCTATGAGTCTTCTTTGGAATAATATTGATACAAGTGTAAGCTACTTCTGATGAATAAGTCTTCTTAAGGCCTATTATTTTCAATCTATGCCCAGATTTTATAAGAATAGTGGTAATACTAATAGAAAATTAATAATTATGACATTAATCATATTTGATAAATGTTGATGAGAATAATTCATTATATCTTTTTCTATGTTTTATCTCTTTTGATAGTAGAGATGCCAATTTAAACTACCAATATGCAGTAAACCTACTATTTTAGATCATAAGGGTTTATCTAGTGAACATTGTATATATTTTTTTTTATCTTTTACTCTTAAATAAAAGAAGCACATATTATAATATAATATTAAAAAATAATTTTGTAAAAAAAAATATTTAGTCTGGTCTTTTTCGAGTTTATAAATTTTAGATTCTTTAGATTTCAAATAAGCATCGAATTAGGTCAGGTTTATTTTGGGTTTATTATTTCTCGAATCATATCGAGTATCGGTAAGATTTTGGGTAAGGTCGGATAGGTTTCAAGTTCACAATTACTTGGGTCATATCGAGTATTGATCAAATATTGGGTTGGGTTAGATTGGTTTTGGATTATAATTTTTTAGGTTATTTTGAATAAATTTTTTGATGGATGAAATTAGTTGTGTCAGTTATATTGGATTTGGTTAGATTTTTTTTTTGCTCCAAGGATAAATAATCATAACAAGTGTGTACATGAAAAAAGAAAAAGAAAAGTCATTTTCAATAACATAAACCTTTTAAGTTATCTCTATTATAGAAGCACATGTAATGGATCACTAGAATTAGTACTTTATATATCAAACATCTTAACTTACATTTAAGAAGTCACAATAAGTAATATACATCGAAATTACTTAATTAAAAGAATGTAACAACTATCCATCCTTTAGTATTTTATTCTTTATACGTTCCACACCTTTAAAGGTAGATCAACAACCATATACACATAATTAGCCAAACAAAATTATGACTAGGATTCGTATTATATACTACATTGGCAGTCAACTGTTGTTTCACATTTCTAGTGTACTAGTTAAGAAACTCTAATTCAATGAGTTAATTTGGAAATGCAATAATTAACGATCATCAATAGCTAATATCCAATTTTAATTCAGACAGCCTATCCCTATAATTAAATATGGAAACCATGTTCCTAATAAGATTGGCACATAACAATTGTCCTCGGTAACCAATATTTTTTAGTTTGAAATTTGATTTTAATATTCCCAAAAATCATAATGCAATTAGAGAAAACCATGAGTCTATTTAATTCCTCAGCTGGATATTAAGTTTGGTTAGAATAAAAAGAACAAAATAAATACTAAGAGTCGGATAATCTTTGAGGTTGAGAATTAGGGCTTACTATAGGTGCTCAGGATGGAGATAAGAGGTGATTGATGTGGGAGGAAATGTTATTTGCAATAATGGTGGTGTAATATCATTGGCGAAGCAAACAATGGTGCAAAATATTTAGTGAAGAGAACGATATGGTGGTACAAAGACTGCAAATGCAACATTGACTTTTAGAATTATCATTCATTCTTTTAACGTTAGGAGGGATTGCTCTTTTATTTTTTTGTTACAAATTTCAATAAGTGCCCTGAAAATATATTGAAGCCTTGAATTAAATATTTACTTTGCTTATATTGAAAAAAACTATTTTCTTGTAGTGATCATACTTGAAAAAAGACATAAACTATGATAATAAATATGCTTTACATATCATCAAATATGATTCTTAACTTATTTAGCACGCATATTATAATAAATATGCCAAACAAAGCATAACTCTTCAAAATCCTTATAACATATGTGATAACAACCAAATCATTATTTTATCATAGGAAAAATAGATCTTACATTTGTTATTAAGGCACAAATATGACCAATAAGGAAGAAGGTGTTCACGTCAAACACACCTCACAAATCACCTTGAAGCCCCTTAAAATATTACAAAGACATAAGTAAAAAAGCATACTTAAAGAAGGATAGATCAAGAGAGATTAAAACTAAAGGAAAATAGAAATATTAATCCATACCCTTGAAAAAATTATATGGTCACTTAAGAGCCTTATAAAGGTGATACGGAGAAAATTAAACATCACCAAATGCCACAACTTAACTCCCTTTTGCCTAACATGACAATGATGAGATAAATCTAAGCTTTGTTTTAAGTTATTGAAGTCAAAAGTGGAGTAGAAATGGTGGAAATGGCACAAAAAGAGTATGAAGAATTTAAGAAGGCATGCATAAGAGAAGAGAAGAAGGAAATGGGCTTGGTTGAGCTAAAATGCACACACATACAAAATTGTAAGTAAATGGAGATAATTGTGCACGTGTGATAGTGTTATGAGTTTTTGTATAATTTTTGTATCAATCATCAATGGGAAAAAACATAGACAAACATAGATAGGGGTTTTGTATTCCACATAACCAAGAATAAATAAATAGGGAGGAATAAAAAAATGTTGGAAGAGGATAAGTTAGATGATGTTTTTGTAATGATGAAGAAATATATACATTAATAAATCAAAATAAGGAGGTGTATATTTCAGCACATACGTGCACAAGAAAGACAAAGAGAGATAGTGATGAAGTGATTAAAAGAAGAAGTGGTAATGGGACTATTTATAGAAGTAACAAATGCTAGAAGGTGAAGGATATTGATAATGATTGATTATCATTATGGAATATTCTTATGTCACCAAATCATGCCAAAGGGAATAGACGTATAATAACACACAAGAAAGAGAAGCAAAAATGGTGTAGGTGGTGTGAGTGAAGTGAATGGGAGGTGTATGCCATGTTTTGGCTAAGGAGAGGTTGAATAAAGATGACTTACTGTATGCCATGTTTTGGCTAAGGAGAGGTTGAATAAAGATGACTTACTAATGATTAGCAATCATTAAGAAGTATTCTCATTAAATATCCCATGTGCCAATGGGGTATACTTGGCCAATTAATGGCTAATATTGAATCTTGGTATAAATGGACGACTTAGATTAATTTTCAATAAAGAAATGTAAGTTTCAATAAATAATTATACCTAAAAATGGTGAATAAATATAAAAATAATAAAAAGGAAATTTTTAATTCATTTATACCTAAAAAAATTAAAATATAATTTTCCCCAAAGTTTTATACTTTTTAAATTAGTGAAATAGTTAATTCTAGGATTAAACATAAACGAACATATAACATAGTATGAATAATATTTTTTTCATTGTAATATCCAATTATCATTTTTAAAATTACTACGATAATTAAAAAAATATTCAAGGAATTTAAATATAGATTAATTAGAATTATTGAGAAGAAGTTATGTAGCTAGAAATGACTCAAAAATCTCATGAGAGTCAAAACCCCATGAAATGACAAGAAAAAAATTATTTTGAAAACAAGTCTAAGATTTTTTAATTTTAAAAATATATAATATAATATCAAGATGCTTTTATTTTTAAATCATAAGTATTATGAATGAGCCAAGATTTTAGATACATAGGATCTTACAAAAAGAGAGTTTTCACTCCAAGTGTGGAGTGTAGTTTAGATAGTAAAACAAGTGATAGAGGATTTCCTTAAAGTGGCATTCTTTAAATTATGCATCTCTTTTTTATGTATTTTTAATAATTAAATTTCTTTTTGTTTTTGCCTTGTGAACCAAGGTACCTTACCAAACTACAAAAAATATAGAGCTCTCTCTTCTTCTTTTTCTTTATTTTCCCTAAAAAATTATACTACTTTCATTCATGTTCAATCATTATGTAATACCCCAATTATACCCTAACCTTTATCCTGGATGACTAGTATCTTAACCTTTTCCTAATCTTTGAACCTTAAGCACCCTTCTTTATTTCCCCCATTTCTTTTTTTCTTTCCCCTTTTATTTCGTTTTCCCTAGCCTTGTATTCCCTATACGACCTTATATTTTTGCCTAACCCATTATTGTTTTGGTTTGTTTAAACAAACCAAATCACCCAAATATTCCAAAACTCTTACTCAACACCCTTTATTCAAGTGTTTTTCACTCTAAAATCACATCCCCATCCCTCACTTTTCTTGGTCATAGACTTGTAACCCGACCTTATTCCATAAATACCTCACATAAAAAACAAACTATATAACCCTATCTCACTCTCATCTCCTCATCATTTATTACAACCTAAATGAAACCCAACCTGTCCCTTTTCATCCAAAATTCCTTTTCGTGGACTTTGCCATCAGTCCTTCATCTCATTTCTTTAATTTTCAATTTTGTTCTTCGCACCACACCTACACTTTCATCTCTCCTTAATAAAGTAGAACCTCTATCCACCTTTAAGCATCACATTACACAACCACCTACCATATTAAACAACAACTCACCCAACCAAACACCACCACATCTACGACCACCATTCACGCACCCCATCCCCTTCAAATTCCAACCTTTATGCTTACCCCCAAGCTTTAGAGTCAATTCTCCACACACCTAGCCCCTTTAAAGTCCACCCTTCACGATCACCTCTAGCCTTCAGCATGGATTCTCCATGCAATTGAGGCTCCTTAATGTCCATTATCTATGTAATTTAGCCTCCTTAGCATCCCTCCTCCACACGGTCTAGCTTACGTTATGTGTTTCCAAGCTTGTGTGCCCTATGTTGCCGAAATCATGCACCTTGTGTTGTCGAGCTTGGGCATCCTTATCCCTTGCATTAGAGCTTATTAATGTCCCTTTCAACTTGTTGAGCTTGCTTTTGGCCACCTTCTCAACGTGAGTCTTCCATACTTTTACCCCTAAATGTGGCATGTAGCCGGGCAGTGTTGTGTTTTGTTGATTTATTTACGATGCCTTTGTTAACAATTATCTAGATGCTAATATATTTGTTGCTGAGTTATTTTTAGGTAAAGAAGGATGTTATCAGTATTGGCTAGAGTGTTGTCTGTTGTTGGTATTGTTGTTAATCTTGTTTGGAGTTAAGGTAATCATATGGTGTTAATCTTAGTATTGTATTTATTTTTACTTAGAGACCGATGTCACATTATTGTAAGGATGCATGATATGAATTATGGGGTTTTGATGCTATGTGTTTATTACATGCAATATTGTGTTAATATGATTCCTTTGATTAAAATCATATTGGTATAGTATATTTTTTTGGAAACCACATTGTTGATGTTATACAATGATCTTGTTGTATAATGAAAGTATGATTCTCGTGTAAAATTATGAGCTTATGTGATATTTATTGTTTAAGTTTGTCTTGTAAAGCTAGCATATTGGTATGATCTAGTTATTTAATTAAATATGGAGAGTAAAATATAAATCTGTGTTATCGTGATAAAGTGGGTTGAGGGATGGATGTTGATAATGTTGGCTCTTTTATGAGTTTTTTTGGAAAAATAAATATGACATGATAATCATTGAGGATTTTATAATTAATTTCATGTGTAACATATTAGAGTGTAGGCTAAGTATGACACAAGTTACATAAAAAGATGTTTTGAAGTGTTTAAGCAAGATATAGTTATTTTTGTCAGTTTGGATTAAATATTAAATTTTGGTATTTGTAAAGTGTTATTAGGTTAAAATATGATAATTTTTTTTATGTGTAATACTTGGGTTAATTATGAGTAGCATATGCTAGATAAAAATGAGAAAATAACTTAATTTGATAATAATAACCCTAGGGACATGCTTGTTATTTCATGTGCAAATTTTAGAGTTAGACATTAATTTTGGATGTGTTTCTAATAATAATATTTTAGAATGTTGTCTTAAATTTGGTGGTTTGGCTAGTTTTTTTAAAGCAGTTACGCGTGGCTTAATAAATTAGGGTTTCTTCGAGGCGTTGTGGTCCTTTCCTTGGGGGATGCCCAAAAATACCTTTGGTTGTGTTTTATGTACCTTATATATTTATGTTAAGTATGCATGATACTAATGAGATAGCCAAATATTCTAACAAAACACTAATATTTAGTGCAAAAGATCACATGAGTCAAGATAGAGTTGTAATCATTCATTTCACCGGACGAGAATGGTGGCTCGGAGCATTATGCCTTAAGAGTTGTACGAGTTCATTCTACCAAATAAGAATAGTGATAAGGAATGTTATGCCCTGAGAGTTGTACCAACTAGTTCCGCCATATGAGAATAGTAACCAATAAAGTTATGCCATAGGAGTTATACATGTATATTCTACTGAATATTAATAGTGGTTAGAAGCATTTTACTTTGGAAGTTGTACATATCTGTTCCAGTGGACAAAAATAGTGACCTAGAGCATTCTAACTTGAGATTTCTACCTATCCACTCCACCAGACAAGAATATTGGGATCCCTAAACTCAACATAATTAAGTAAATGGATTGTATGCGTACCTAATATGGGACTTTACTAAAGTTCCCTCTGGAGTCATCTCATGCCATAAATAATATGCATGTATAGTTATTTCATTTGATGTTATGTGATATTTATGTTATGTTTCTTATGACATGTATTGTTGTCTTACTCAATACTTAAATATTGATTATCCTTTTAATGGAAAATGCTCATTTCTACGAGCAAACTACCTAAGTGTTGATGTGCATGTTTCTGGAGAATATCTCGATACTTTTGCTAATTTTGATGCACTTCTTATTGATGAGTGATCTATATGTTTGGGTGTGGGCATAGAATTGCTTTTATTCGGCAATTAGCTTTTTGTTTGGATATCTCATAAACTCTTATTCCCATTGGATCCTTTTTGTTATATTTTTCTTATATAGTACTCAGAATTTTATCTTTAAACTTTTAATTAAGTTTTATAAAAGTTCCTCTCATTCTTCTATTTATCTTATTTCAAGTTGTAAATTATTTGTCTTGTATTCGATATAAGAATGGTACAGTAAGTTTGACTCATGTTAAATATTATGATAATACTCAATTATCTAATTATTATACTTCTATAAAATAACAATTTTTATTAGTAAATTTTGTAGTATTACACATTATGCTTTCCTATCTGAAATAATAATATTTATTAAAAAAAATAACAAAGTTAAATAAGAAGATTTTCATCATTTTGGATAAAAATATTACTTAACTTTATTATTGTGTAGGCAAATTTATTAACAATTAGATGGGAAAATAAAAACTGTGTCAGGCGGGGAGCATATAACACGAAAGTCTTCTGATATATAGTTTATCTTTCATAGGAGTAATTTGCACGTCATCTCATTCCTCGAACAAAAATTGTATTTTTAATTATAGGAGTACTTTTTACGTAATCTCATTAATCGAAGGCAAATACTTCTGGTCCTCACTAGGCATGAGTCCATAACTGCTTGGACGCTTGACCGAAGCTCATGGTTTGATTTTCTGAAATTACTGTGCATGATAATAATAAGTGTCTGATCTCGGTTAGGTGTTGATGTTGACAGACGCTTATTTTCGATAAATGCCACGTGAAAATACCTCATCAACTACTGTCACCTGTGACTGCCGTCCCCCGTCCCGAAAACGTCCCCGTCCCGAAAATTCCTCAAAAATATTTCCTGATTAAAAATTATATTAAAATTATTTAATCAATATTTTTATTAAAAATATTATTTAATTAATATTTTTATTAAAAAATAATTATTAATAATTAAAATTAACTTATATAAGAACTAATTTTAGAAATTTTGTACTTTTCTCTCTTAATTTTAATATATTTAATCTATTTTTTTTTTAAAAAAATATATATATATAATTTTTTTAACATTTCCAGCCGTCTTCGTTTCCTAAATTTTTAAGAAATACCGTTTCCGCGTTTCGTCATGTCCCCTTCTCCGTCCCCGTGCAACACTGCCCATCACTTCGTTGTAATTTGATAGTGCATACTTTGAGGAGGCCTTGACTATGAGCATTGAGCAATAGGTCGAAGCGAAAAGTACTAAATTTTTTAAGATTTTTTCCCCTCGATGCCACCCGAAGTATATCCGGTGTTGCACGGAAAAGGAGATTGAGGTGGAAGAATTGAAAAGAGCAAAACACAAAAAACGTTATTTTTTTTATAAATTTAAAAAATAAAAAGGATAAAAATATTAAAATATATATATATATATATATATATATATTTAAAATAGATTAAATTTATTAAATTTAAGAGAGAAAAGTAAAAAAATTAAAATTATTACTTATATTAGTTAATTTTAATTATTAATAATTATTTTTATTAAAAATTAATTAAATAATATTTTTTAATAAAAATATTAATTAAGTAATTTTAATATAAATTTTAACTCCGAAACATTTTCAAAACTAGGACGTTTTCACAAAGGAGGACATCACCTAACTGTTTTTATTCCATTCACCAATAAACCACCCAAGCCTTCCCTCACTATTTTTATTCTAAAAATGATCTTTCATTTTTCTTCCATTTAAATTTTTATGTCGGAATTAGTATTAAAATCATCCACTTATATTTTAAAAAATATTAATAATTTATATTAATTAATATAGATAGTAGTTTTATTTTATTATTTATTTATCTCGCTTAGTTTTAGTGAATTTGATCTATTTTTTAAATGTATATATAGTATGTGTGCGTGGACACACAATTGCATGTTATCATTATCTTTTATCCTCATTTTTTAAATTTTTTTTAAATTATGCTTTTGCATTTTTTTTATATCACCATTTTTTTGTCCTCATCCTTGTACAACAATTTATATCACTACCAACATAAGTTAAATACTAGTTATATTTTGATAATGTTACGTATATTTTTATTTATTAAAATTACTAATATGTTGTGCCTTATATGTGCACCATGCACCTCAAAATATTAAAGTAAGAGTAGTTTTAAATTTGTGAAAAATCATCAATTAAGTTAATAAAAGGATAGTAATAACATGATTATTAAACTTTGCAATTTAAACCCTCAAAAACCAAACCAACCTATCACTACAACATCAAAGAAGGGTTATCACACTTTTATTTCTACACTTTTATAAGAGCGAACAAAAAAAAGGTAAGCCTCTACACTTTTTCCTCCTTTTAATAAAGTGAATAAATAAGGTAAGTATATACACTTTAAAAGGGTGGAAATACACTAATTTTCTTTTTCATATATATTTAATTTCAACTTTTCATGACTAATCCCACTTATTCTTTTTTTAACTACCACTCTCTTTCATGCCACTGAGGTACTAACTATGATTAAGAGAATGCTAAACACTTGAAAAACAAAGAAAAGAAAAATAGACTTAACTCAATACCATCATCGGTTCTTTCATTGTTTTGTACCAACCTCATCCTCACTCTCTCTCATCTATTCCTTAACTACTTTCTGCCTCGATTTGTTTTCAATACATACCTTTAATCCTTCGCCAATTTGAAGATGATGTCTACAGATTTTATCGCCTGATTGTTCTCATGGTTTCGAGCGTGATATCTTTAGTGGCATAGTTATGTTATTGCTCTGACCTAATTTTGTTAATTGTTCCATCAATTAGTTGTTTAATCCTTTTATTTTGATGAAGTAGGGATGGTTAATTTGATTTTGATCGGTTGATTCTAATTTACTGATTGAATTTAATTATGAAATTATGTGTAAAAGTTTTCTCTTGTATAATCACCCCCCTAATTTTATTTTATTTTTGGAATGGATTTGAGTTTGATAGTGGATACATTAGATGGTTGAGCTTATAAGTTCTATTATAGCCTTTGGTTACACTTTTATTTCAAGAAGTTAGTACATAATATGATATTTCATTAGCGAAAATTCACAAATGTTAGCTAGTTGTTGGGTATGTCTATATGGGTATTCCTATGTGAGTCATTTACAGGTTTATATGTATGTCATGGTTGTTTCTTTGTAAAAAGGATGCATAAAAAGTGTATACAATCACCAATCACCATAGTACTGAGAAACGGAAAGCAACCATAAAAAAAGGTTTATCTAGTTTATACCCACAACATTTCATCCGATTAGTTTAGTAATAAGATCATGGGAGATCTAGCAACACCACCTTTGTACAATAGCCAACCCGAGAGCTATAGTAGGGGACATCATCAAATAATAATAAGAGAGAGATAGAGGCACCTAAGAAACATGTATCCAGTTGACAAAACAACAACACAAGAGTAGAAGACAAGCACACCCAAAAGTATACCATTCGTGCGTGGGAGTTAGTCATCCATGACTCTATACCCACACCATATCCAACCATCAATTTCATTATGCCTTGAAGTGGAATAGTTAGTTGAGGTAGATGATATTCCTTGAGTAAATAAAAATTAATTCTCACCAACCATGCCTTACCCAACCAACATAGAAATACCAGGGATACAATAGTCTAATCCATGATCTAATAGTCACCAATTATCAAAATTCAACAAAGAAATACAAAGAGAAACCAAGATGATCCATTTATCAATAAAGACTATTAAAAGCATCACTAACCTTCTGGTTTTGCCTTTACGATCCAAATATGATAACGAATTCTTCTCCAAAATTATAGACCATGTATGTGTGCAAAATTATTGCTATGGGAAATTGAAGCAATTTCAAAGCCAATGTTTTTTCTTCACGAATGCTTTGATAACATCCACAATGTTATTTGATACATAATGAAAACGCTCGAGAAAGTTATCTTTGTCCTACTACTCCTAAGCCACAATCTTTTTTCTGCTCTCCTTTCAATTATATAATACAATTATATATTTTGGCTAAGGCTTTGTGAAAGTTAAGCAACTCACACATTACTTTTAATTAATAAATGCATGTTTATAAATTAGAAGTTCCAGATGTGGTTGTATCCAAAAAAATCCACAAAAATCAGAAGTTTTAGCTAAAGCTGCAACTAAGGCTGTAAATGAGTTGAGCCAGTTTGGTATTCACCTCGGCTCGGCTCGTTAAAAGCTTGGTTTGACTCGTTCATTTAGTTAAATGAGTCGTGCCCGAGCTCGAAAAAGCTCGACTCGATTCATTTTTTAGCTTTGGCTCGTGAGCTCGGCTTGGCTCGACTCGTTAAAAGCTAGGCTCGGCTAGTTTACAGCCCTAGCTGCAACCTCCTATTTACCCATTCCCATTAAACAATAACTATTTACACACTAGAAAAATATTCTAACTTCTATTAATCATAAATAACACAAGAATGGTTAAAATAGTAAGAAGAGAAACCTAAACCCCTTCTGTGCTATCATTGGTTTGTTATGAATTTGTCTGCAACACATGTGTACATACTGATTAGGACCATATACACACCCATTTTAATCGTCATGACAACCCAAGAGAAATCTTACTTACCATCCATATGTATGGATGATGTCAAACTAACAGTTCTTGCTTGTTCGGTGTATTTATAATACTCCCAAAATTTACTACTAAAAATATTTATTTTTAGAAGTTAAATGCTGAAGCCGAGACAATAAATTGTTGGGTGCTACCACTACACTTGGTACCATACTGGTTTCCTCTTCCATTTTGATACTAAGTGCTAAGGCTAAAAATATTATTTCACTTAAATTAATATTACAATTATAAATCAGATTAGTGAAAGAGTTAAAAAAATTAAATAATGTTTTGAATAAAACCCACTATCAATGGTTACAAAAATGTTAGTGAATGGAAATACATATGAACCATAAGAAATATAGAAACTTTTAGTTCAAAATCACCGGATAAAACTCTAGATAACCTTACACTCTCAACCCAAAGGATAGCCTTGAATGGGCCTTGCATGCTAACCTATAAAGGCTACTATGAAATAAGGAGGGGCCCAAGAAAGGAACAATTCAGTACAACGATACAAAGTAACACATTATACAAGACTAATATGCAAGGTTTGCATAGAACACATAAAATGCATCACAATAATACATGAACATGTAATTATGCATATATAAATTGAAATACTTTAATTATTCATATAACCATATAACATCAAGACCATATACTACCAATGCTAGTTTATCTGGAAATAACTGAAACTTACTAATGGAGCATCCAAGAGATGTTGTTTGTAGTATAATTATAAATCCACATCATTATTAGGTTATAAATATTGTCAAAATTATCATTATCAAACCCAATACTTCTCATAACATAGGTAAGCCTATCAACATAACCAATACACACACATCATCATAGGCAGGCACAAAGGTTACTTTCGAACCACAAGTAAGTACAAAGCTTGCTACCAAACCACCCAATAATCATTTTCATTCAAATATCAAACATTGCCATTTTTATTTACTTAAGGGGAGATCAAACGGACTCGGAGACACTAAGGTACCGTAGCCATACCGACGCACAAGGGCAGCACTATATCCTATCGACTATCAACCTAGGGATGCTATGGTACCCTAGTTGCACTAGTACACAAAGATACTGTAATACCCCTAAGAAAAGTATAGTTGAAAGTTTTTGTTTAATCAAAACCATACGCAAAGATAGGGGTGTTACCACCGTGATCAACATAAGTTTGGCCCACAGCCAATCTCGCACCAACCAAAAGGCTATAAAAATTCACAAGACATTAAACCAATTAGGACATAGAATCAAAATGATCCAAAATATTCATAATTAAAAGGAAATCAAAGTGTGTGATTAAAGAGTCATTACAGAATAGAAAACAGTTGAAACATCAAAGCCCCAAGGGGAAAGAACAGTACAAACAGTAATATATGATAAAAACTAGAAAAAGATGAGTTCGAATGACACTCGCTCTTGGGCCCCATGCCAAGTTCAACAGGTTATCACTTAGCTATTCCCATCACATTGAATGTGTCATAGGCATCAAATACAACATCTTCTACCTACGCCAACTCAGAAGGGGTTATTGCTCATGGAAATGAACAATACCTATGAAACGGATGATCAGTACGCTTTATAATGAGCAAAGTAACCATGCAACTAAGGCCATACATAAAAGACAGGTAATAAAAGTAGTGAAATAGTTCGACTAAACATAATCATTAGATCTTTGGCCATCATTCCCATTTTTGCACCATTCTCACTTTAAGTCCATGCGAGTATGGGAACACCACTATTATAGCTGGTGGACCGAAAAACACCCAGGGAAGAACACAAATGGCCACTATTATTTGCTTGTAGAATGATCTCTAAGGCACAAGGTACCTAGCCACTATTATCGCTGGTGGACTGGTCAGACCCCGACTCTCATGGTATTTCATTGTAAGTAATTATTGTTTTTTCCATGGCTTATTATCATTAGGTTTGGTTTATTGAGCTCAGAATCCCCCACTATTATAATCAGTGGACCGAAAATATCCAGGATAGAATGCACCCAACTACTATTATTTACCAGTGGAACGGTCTCCAAGGCACAAAGCACTTGACCACTATTATCGTCGGTGGACTGGTCTGAGCCCGACTCAATAATCTTTTACTTTAACTGGTTAGTGTCTTATTTAAGTCTTATTCGACAAATACTTTTGCATTCAACATGCACGCCCATTGGAATTTTCACTCACACGCCCCATTCATACCTACTCTCTTAAAAAGCCCAGACCCATATCTTGGGACTTCTATGCCTCCTAGAACACCCAAACATCCTATCCCCCTTTTCCTTACTTACCATGCAAGCCCAACTCCTGTGTATGTGGGTTAAGGCCCACTCTCTCATACCTTCGGTTTAATTCACCATTGCCCTCTAGGGTTTTCCCTTTGGAAACCCTAATATGTCCTATATGGCCTAACCTCTCCATATTTTACACGTCCTATGTTACCTTTGTTCCCAACTCATCACCCCGCTCGATCCACACTCAACATCCCAACCTTACCTTCCATTCCGCACTTGTGGCCATGAAACCCTAGTTAGCCATTCCAAACCCTAACACCTCTTATTTCTCATATGTAGTCCCTTCATCATCCTCACTTACCATTTTCTTTTCTACATGACACACATTTACCATCCATGTGATACCCTTGCACTCTCACCCCATATTCCAACCTCTTCCATTATTTTCCCCCTCCATTATTTTTCCCACTTAGGGTTTTTCTCACAAACCCTAGCCAAGTCCCCCATGCATCCTTATACCAACCCACATACTATTTTTCACATATAGACTCTAATCATCCCAAAAACTCTTCCCTCACCTTACTTAACCCTCAAGTCAACTTTTCTCACGTAAGAGTCGTCCCACTGCAGAGATTAACCAACATATGCAAACCTTACACTCCCCATGAATAATTTATCCTACCCTCTTATTTTATTCATATCATCCTTTTCTTTATCCACCCATAAGTCCTGAGATACACAAGCCTTTCTCACTTCCCTCTTATTACTCCACTCCCTTTACTTTTATCATTTCCCCACAACGTCATCTTAATACTTAGAGACTCCAAGCATGCATGTCAAATAAGGTAGCTATACATAAGCACAACATAAGTACAAGTCATATTACCATATTACCCATGCCATAAAAATACATATAACTTACCTTAGCTCCATGCTTAGCAAGCTATGCTACAAGTGCATAGTTCATAACCACGTAAAGTACACATATATAACCAACACACATAACATATGATACACATATTAGGTCTTAACCACATCCTTACCTAAAATGACCCCGGACTTAGAACACGCTTCCTATGCTTCCTTAGAGGTCGGACTTGGTTCACCTATAAGAGGGAAACACTAGGGTTAACTGCATTTTTATTACTTTCATTATTCCCTACTTTACCTTTAGTAAGAACTAGTATTAGTGATAATAATAATAATAATAATAATAATAATAATAGTTTTAGTAGTATTAATAAGGGTATCATCATTAAAGTGGCTAACAAATACATTAGTGGTAGTATTAACCAAAATAAGGCTATTAGTAGTGATAATAATAAAAATAATGATGATAATGGCAGAATAATAGTAGTAGTAGTAGCAGCAGTAGCAGCAGTAGTAGTAAGGCTAAAATAATAATTATGCCAAAATAATTTATACTTTAAGTGCTAGCTAAGGTTAGGGCACAACCTAAGTGAAGGTGGCAGCTAGGGTGACGGCGTGGTGGTGGTGGTTTTGGGAAAGGTTGGTCTTTTGGGGATGGAAGAGGGAGAGAGAGGTGGCAGTTGTGAGGTGGTGGAGTCTCTAGACTGAGAGGGTTACAGTGGTGGTGGTGGAGTAGGTGGTGGCGGTTGTGGTGGCTGAGAGTGGTGGAGAAGGAGGAGGAGGAGGAAGGAGAGGGAGAAAGGGAAAATGAAGGATAGGGGAAGGTGGAGGAGGGTCTGCTAGGTTGAGTGGGTGGCAGTAGGGGTGTTGATTATGGTGGAGGAGGTAGTACACGATGACGAGAGGGGCAATGATGGGGTGCAAAGGGTAGCTCGAGTTGCCTACTTTGCACGATCGGAGTGGGTTGTGTAGGGGGAGTTAAGGGTGGTAAGTGGCTTAGTTTGGTGGAGGGTTATGCAGGGAAGGGGTTGGGTGGTGTTTCAGACGGTGGTGACTAGGGCGGCATTTAAAGTTGGGCGGCGAGAAGGGTCGAGTTTTTTTACGCTAAGCAAAGGAGGTGAAAGGGGGTGGTGAGGGGGTATTTATAGGTTGAGGGAGGGAGAAGAGGACAAAGGAGGAAGAGGACAAGAGGGAATAAGTGGCAGGATCTCGTTGGCCAACGGTGGCAGGCCGGTATGAGCCTACGAAGGTGCAGGGGTGCAGGGTTGTAGAGGGGGAGAAGAGAAGGGAATGGGCATGGGGGGGAGGCAAGTGCAAGGCGAGTTTGGCTCGAATTGGAAAGGAAAAGGATGAGGGAGAGAGAAGGGAGTAGGTCGGGATGGTAAAATGGTAGGGGAGGACAGACAATGGCATGTCGTAGATGCAACTTGCAGCACGAGGGGAGGATAAGGGAGGAGGAAGAAGAAGGAGATGGGTTGGCCAATCGAGTAAAAAGAAGAGAAAGAAAAGAGAGGGAGAATCGGGCGTGCGAAGGGAAAAAAAGAAAGGAGAGGTAACGCGCGCTCCGTGCAGGGGAGAGAAGAGAAAAGAGGGGAGGTTGGTCTGCACGGACGAGGCCAAACCGAGGGAGTGGAAGAGAAAAAGAAAAAGGAGAAAGGAGAAAAAGGAAGAAAGAAAAAAAGGAAAAGGAAGAAAAAAAGAAAAATAAGGTAGTTTGGGTATTTAGGGTCTTTTTTTTATTTTTAAAAATTTTGAAATAATAAAATTAGTAAAAATAAATAATTAAATTATTTTTATATTAATTTAGAAATTTTGGGTAAATCTTCCTAAATTCTATTTTAGTTGGCAAATTATCCTAATCTTCCCTAATTAAATTCTATATTATTTCTCTCCTTTTTATATTAATTACTCCCATTATTTTATTAAAAATATTATATTTAATTAATCTCACATATTAACCCATATTTTATTATAAATTCCTAAATCAAAATTTTGGGGTATTATAGATACACAATACCCTACCGACAAGAACACATAATCCATAAGTATACATACTCACTAATTAGGTCTGTAGAACTAAATAGAGTAAGATATATGGCCTTGATAAGGCACTAAGGCACACCTGAAAAATCTATAAACAATCGTGGGCTAAAATACACCTTTAGCTACCCCTAAAGAACCAACATTCCTAATCTCGAAGTCTTTCACTTTAACTATTAGTATTTTATAAGAATGACCACAAAAACACATATTAATCATATATATCCAATTCTTTATACTTTACCATGTTTATTTATTTCCAAACATTATGGGATAACCAACATCAATATCATTATCATTGTCAACATCAAAAGTCTGCTAAGGCTATCTTAGGCTCAATTTCTCACACTAAAGCACTTTAGGTCAAAAATAACCAAAATATCCCTGAGGGTAAAGTTACCACTTTACCATCCATTTTCATTACAAATTCCAATTTATTTATTAAATTGTCATAAAAAGGATAACCCACCATAATTAAATTATTTATCATGTAATTAAGTTACCTAACACACCAAATGACCGGTTTGCCCTTATATACAATTCTACATGTAAAACCCCAACATGCAATGCTATAACATCAGAACACATATTCTCATGCTTAACAACAAATAATACACATCCTATATGTTTATAAGAATAATTATTATGGCATACCCCAAATTACCAAAATACCCGTACACCATATAAGAATAATAATCGTGCTAAAAGAGATATATCTAATACAACAAAACCTCTATTCTCATGCTTAACAACGAATAAGATATATCATGCATGTTTATTAGAATAATGATCATGGTATACTTAAAATTACCAAAATACCTTGAACCATGTAAAATTGATAATCAAGTTGAAACATGTGTTTCTAAGACAACAAATCACCTACAACCATTCTTAACAATAATTATAACACATTAGGCATTCTGGGTAAAGTTAAATATCATAATATGCTCAAATGACCAAATTTCCCTTGGGGCACATGATAGTAAATTTTGGGCTATAAGTGTTTCTAAACATACTTAACCTAACATTTTCATATGTACATATTATACAAAATCATTTTCCAACATTAGACCCATTTTAATCACACTTTGTACACATGATCATTTACTTAGAATAACATGCCACCTCTTTTGATTTTTCATGATAACAATAATAATCACATAATTATTTATAACTTTCATATCTAACACAAATTACATGTTAAACCCTAATATGTTATCCTATGATATCCAAACATTTTAGTGAAGTATAAAGGTTACCCGATTTATAGCAAAAGTAAACTTTATCATTAACCTTCTAACAATGATTAGGCTCCACTAATAAAATTTTTGTACCTAAAAATAATTTCACAAATACCATATTAATATTTGATCAATGAAATAATAATTTTTATTAAAAATATTTATTAAATACAAAGTTAACACAGTAGCCTTATATATTAAGCATTACCAAATTAATTTAAAAATCAAACATAACTCACAATGCATGTGTAGCACGAGTCATCACGCTGGGAGAATATGGCTTAGTTAGTAAGAGGTTGGAGGTGGTGGCTGGGTGGTGCTGATTTTGTCATTGGGTGCATGAGTTTGGGTGGAGATGGTAGTGGTTAGATGGTGTGGTGTAGGAGGGTTGAAGGTGGTGATAGTGGCGGTGTAGGAAAGGGTGTTATAAAGAAGGGCGAGGAGAAGAAGAAAAGGAGGAAAAGGAGGAGCAGGGAGGTAATGATAGGATGGCTACGAGGTGATGGTGCAGGAAGGTTAAGGTTATGGATATAGGTAGGCTGGATGGGAAGAGTCGCAATGGTAGCGAAAGTAATGGAGGGGGGATGAGGCGGCTGAGATGAGGTGGTGGAGGCAGGGTGGTGTGTTGAGCGAAAGAGATGGATGTAAGGGTTGTAGGAAGGTGGTTGGTGGATTTGAGGTGGCGGTTCAGGTTGTGCAAGTAGGCTGCAAGGTGGAAAAGTTGGTGGCTTTGAGTGGAGGCGGTGGCAATGACAAAAACTATAGTTGCCCCAAGAGCGTTTATCGGGGTGTGGTTGGTGACAAGGGGTTAGGGATCGGCAAGAAGTGTCATGGGGAGGAAAGAAAAGGAAAATAGAGTAGTAAAGGGAGGAAGAATGAGGGAAGGAGGGAAAAGGGAGGTGTTTAATGGTGGAGTTGGTGGTGGAGGTGATGGGTGTTGTTGTAGGTGACGATGAGGAAAACATAGGCGGGGAAGAAGAAAGAAATAAAGAAAGGAAAGTTGGGGAGGGAAGAGGTAGGGCATGAGGAAGAGAAGAGAGGAGGGGGCCTTAGGTGTGCAAATGGCCGGGGAGAGTTGTAGGGAGATGACATGTAGGACAGGGGGTGCATAAGGGATTGACGGTTAGAAGGCAGGGGCGTTGCAAGGCTAACCGGTGTAGGTAAGGAGAGAGGGTGTTGTAAAGGATAGAAAGGGAAGGAAATGGGCGTGAGGAGCGAGTTTGTGTAGGCATAGTTTGGCAGGGAATAGAAAGAGTATGATGTAGGCTTGCAAGGGTGTAGGCATGCTACATGTAGAGGGCATGGGGTAAGGGTGCATTTGGGAAGGGGTGCAAAAGGGGGAAGAAGGAGAAGAAAGGGTATTGGGTTGGAATTCATGGGAATAAGAAGAAATAAAGGAAGGCACTAGATTGGTGTAGGAAGAAAAAAAGCGTGGGGAATAGGTTGGCCCAAGAAGAGAGAAAAGAAGGGAGAAGAAAAGGGGAAAAAATAAAAGGAAAAGGAAAATAAAATAGATTTAGGGTTACAATTAAAAATAAGATTAAATTTAGATTATTAGGATAATATTATACTAATTTATCCAATAATTAGGGTATCAAATTAAGAAAAATAATTTTGGAAAAATTATGGGTTTAGGGTTTATTTAAATCTAAAGAGTAAGATAAAGTAATTATGTTAATTTATTGAATAATTTATCTAAATTTTGTAGGTCAAATGTTGAAACAATAATTAAATCAATATTTAAAGATTAAATTTTTTGGATAAAAGGTTAAATGTTTTAATTTCGGATTATAAAAATTCATGGTATTACAGTATCAGGTTTTTTCTCCCTCTTGCTCTTCCTAAGTACTCTCAGTGCACTAGAAATTATTTTAAATCTCCTTCTCATTCCTAGGTAGTCCTTAATTTCCTTCAAAACCTACCTTATAACCCCATATTGGAAGAAGATGTGGTCCTAGTTCTTTGGTTCAAACAAGTATAGACATTCAAGGGTGATGTCTATGTAGTATAATGTGAACTTCTTCTTGAGAAGTAGAATGGACATTCAACTCCATTGTATCTTTTTTTTGTTCAATTTTATTTTTTTTCACTTCCTTACCTGTTTTTTTTCTTTTTCTATATCTTATTCTTTTGATGGTTTTTACTATTTTTACACAATTTTTCTATTTTTTTAACTAATTTCTTGTTCTTTTTCGTTAATTCTTTTCTTATTTTTCTATTTTTTTTATTTATGTTAGTCGAAATTTTAACAATTTGTCAATAATAATGTTTCTCTATCATTTTTCAGGTTGGCTTTGAGCTTGATCTAAGTGAAAATTGTGATTTCACTAGATGAGTTATTCTAGGGTAGGCCTTTATCTTCTGACATCTATGTCCATATACTTATAAGATTTGAGTAGTTATATTGTTGATCAAATACTGAGAAACAACTATATTTAGGTTATAACCCTACTGGTTTATTTAAAATCATTTACCTTGATGAAAAAAGCATAGCATAATATCATCAATATATTTTGCTCCATTTTGATGATATTATGAAGAATTTTCAATATTAAGTATTGTCATAGTTTATAAAGTGATTTTTCATATAATGAAATTAAGAAATTTGACTCTTGGTTTTGTTGTAGAGCATTCTTACATCAAAAGTGAGAAAAATATCTACAAATAGGAATTAGAACAAACCAAACCTTAGAACCTAAATGGATGTTAGAATATTTTCCAAGATGGCTCAAATCTTAGGTAATAAAATTATTTAAAAAATAGTTAAAAGGCTAAATCTAAAATAATAGACAAGTATAATTAATTTTTATTACTTTTATAGGCACCTAACATTGATTTGAGTAGCAAGAAGGGGAGATAAAAATGGCCTTAGCTTGTGGATTAACTATACATGTGAGGAGGCTCAAATTCTATATAATTAATGGATAAATGTTTCACACCATGGATCATGAAAGAAATAGAAAGATGCAAAATTCTAGAGTGATGGTTGAAGTAGATGGAGATTCTTACTATGGAAGACTTGTTGATATTTACGAAGTTGACTATTATAGGACTAATAAAGCTGTGCTATTTTATAGTAGTTGGGTAGATATAAATTCACGAGGGGGATTAAAACATGATAGAAAGAATTGTCCATGCATAAATTTCTCTAAATTGATGTATACTAGATGATATTTAAAAGCTGATCCATTTAATTTTTCCTCTCAAGCTAAACAAGTTTTTTTATGAAGAATATGAGATAGAACAAGGATGGTTGCATGTTGTTAGTCATAAGATACGAGATTTATACAATCTAGGGGTGGTTTCTATATTGGTTAGCAATGACATTGACACATAGCTCTAGGTTTATATATTTGATTATGCTCTAGGTTTCAATTTTTGTTTCCAATTTCTAGTTTTATTTCATTCAAACTACCAATGATTTTAAACTCTTAAACCTTGGATTGCTACTAATTTTATATATTTAATTTTTAAAGTTGTAATTGGTTTACAACTAAATTTAATTTATTAAAGATGTAATTGGTTTCCAACTCAGTGATTCTTGTTCTTGGAACTTCAAAGCTCAAATATAATTGGCAATTTATCATAATTTCAAATTTGTTTAGAATATATTGTTTGTGTAGTTCTATAATTGCAATTTATCATAATTCATGAATTAATAATATAATAATCCTCTAATCTAGTATATTTGACATTTTAAGTAATAAGCATGTATTAAGGAGCTATAATAGCTTATGATTTTCTCTTCTAAACTGTTTGTGAAGATAAAATTTTAATAATAATATTCTTAATTATTGAAAAAAATATAAGTATGAATCGAGAAATAGTGAAAATATTCTCAAATGAAAAAGGGATCAGTTAGGGTTTTTTATTAAATCAACGTATTTTTTGGCTTTGATGGAATGCCTTTCAACCAATTATTATGTCATGAACTTGGTAGCATATAGCTAGGTGTTTTTAGCATGCAAAATATAAAGTTAGATATAATCATTATGCGTAAAAAATATAATCACCATTGATATATGATACAATCACTATGTAAGTAAATCATAATTATCATTAACAATGTGTTATCTACCCCTTCTATTATCCATGCTTTATTTTTCTAATATAATATTCATCCTAAGGAACATAATCATCATGTGAATAAGATATAATTACTACTAAAATAAGGCATATATCATAAAAATAAGACATAATTACCATAAGCTAACTTCATACATCAAAATGGCTTTTCCTTCATTTACAGATGAGTCATTATCTATAGGACCATGCACTTCATCGTCAATAGTAGCTTTTCCTTCATTACCACCACTTACCAAATGACTTAGTATATCTTCCGTCTCATCTCTTCCCTCCTCACCCATATACACTAGTCCCAGATTATGTTTGACTTCACCATGATACACACACACACACATCATAGTCCTATATGAACCCATTACGCAGCATGAGGTACTCAATCTCATATATAGATTACCACTCCATGTTATTACACCTTGTGTATGGACAACGAATGTAACCATCTTCATTCCAAACACATGGTCTTGCCCTTCTAATAAATGTTTGAAGCCCATTCCAAATTTTGTTTGACCGTCAATTCTTTAACAATCTCCATATTTTATTGATGAAATATAATTCAACAATAGTTACTTATAATTTTTTTGAATTTTGTTAAGAGAAATTGTTTATATACATTAGATAAAAGTGTTACAAAGTACAAACATTATTAAGCTTAATTATGTATCAAAAAGGTACTATAACTAAAAATAGGATTCCTCGTTGAACTCCCTCAGCCACCCATTCATTCTACTATTCTCGTAGAATCCTCTACTCTCTCACTTCTTCAAAAGAAAGTGCATCCACCTCATAGGAGCGACTAAGGTAATTAGGGTATACACTTACTCATATCCTATGCCAAGACCTCTACTTATCATCAATCACTATCAAATCAATCATAGTGCCTCATAAATAATCTGTCACCAACAACCTAGGTTGTGGAACATCAGTAACAAATAAATCTATATATCTAGATCTCATTGCTAGCCATTGATGAATTTTTGGCAATGTTAGTAAAATATAATATGAACTAAACTTAAATGCCCCCAAATATAATCCCCTCCCAACCATGTAATTTATCAAGTACCCAACCCACACATTTTTTAATATCCAAATCTGAATAAATGCTATAGTTGTAAATACAATATTAGTCAGGTAAATAACGCATCATAACCCTACAAAAGGGAAAATTAGTTGCTTTAAAATATTTATGTTATTATTGAATATAATTATATAGTAATACATCAAAAGTCTAATGCCTACAGTTAGAGTTAGGAATTAGAAGTGTTGCATATAATTCGTAATAAATAATTTAAGACCAAGGTAAGTTGTATGATTCTAAATTCTTATTAACTTGATAATAATTTAACAAATGTTAAAAATAACTTTTAATCTCAAAGTATTGCTTTGTTATTATTTTATATATTGTCTAAAATTACTTGGGTTTTAGTTGTTGGAATAAAAATATTTAGTTTTTTATGCATGATTTTCTTAACATTTGATTGATTAGATTTTTTTATTTTCTATATTTGGTGGAAGTGGTTAGGAAGATGCGTGAAATGAAATTTAACTACTCCAATAAATTGTTTCTATACATCATTGTAATGTTAAATTTTTCCCTTTAAGCTTCAACTCGTATCCTTTATGTTATTGGTTTGTTTTCTTATTCTTTCTTTTTTCACATAATAGGTGCATGTGTAAAAAATTAGAATGTTAGGTTTACCAAAAAAAATTGGTGGTTACTCTTCTTTTCTATCTATCTATCTATCTATCTATCTATCTATCTATCTATCTATCTATCTATCTATCTATCTATCTATCTATCTATCTATCTATCTATATTATGGTTTAATGCTTGAAGATAGAGTTAGGGCTTTAAAGTATTCTACATATTTAATAGTAAATTATTTAAGGCCAATAATATTTTATGATGTAAAAATTTTATTATCTTACTAATATTTTATATAAGGTTTAAAATAATTGATTAGCTCAAATATTGTTATTTTATTATTCTAAATATTGGTTAATAATATTTTATCAAAGGTGAATAATAATTTACTATTATAATTATTATACCTCTCTAATAATAATTTATTTAATCATAATACATATATTTAATCATGATAACATATATCCACAATTACCACCACAATTGTTATACCACATACATAATAAATTGTTCAATCGCAATTACCAACATACATACACAATTTCCATCATATATATATATATGATGGGTGGATAAGACAAAGAGGGAAGGTATGCGAGGCTCGGCGGCAAGCGGTGGTAGGCCGGTACAAGCCTACAAATGGTAGTTGCAAGTTTGGTTGGGGGAGAAGAAAAGGAAAGGTAGGGGCACGCGTGGGATGAGGTGGAGGGCTAGTTGGGGTCGAAAAAGGAAAGGAAAAGGACAGGGAGAGAGGGGTGGTGTAGGCTGACGGTATAGTGGTTGGCTGGTCGGCCTATCGGGGGGTTGCAAGTCTTGATCTGCAGGAGTGGGAGGAAGAAGAAAAGGAAGGACAACTGGCCGGTTTGAGGGAAAAGAAAAAGAAAGAGGATTGAGCGGCTGAGCAAGCGAGGAGAAAAAAAGGAGGGTGTGGGCTAGGCTACGTAGAAGGAAGAGGGGGAAGGGGTTGGGCCACGAGGGAAGGGCTACCCCAATCTAGGGAAACAAGGGAAAAAAAGGAGACAGGAGAATAATGAAAGAAAAGGGAAAAGGAAAAATAGGTTGGTTGGGATATTTAGAATATTTTGGCATTTTTGGAATATTTAAAATAAGAAAATTTAGTAAAAAAAATAATTAAATTCCCTTTTTATAGTAATTTAGGATATTTTGGATATTTTTTCTGAAATTTCATTTTAATTAGCAAAATGCCCAAATTTTTCCTAATTAAACTCCTTATTATTTTCCTCTTGATTCTTCCTTAGATTTTCCCCTTATTCTAATAATAATAATAATAATTTATTTATTTAATTTTTCTAATAAATTCCTATTTTAACATAATTTCCTAGAGTAAGGTTTTGGGGTATTTCAACATCTCTCTTATTCCCGTAAATAATGTGGTAAGAATCACACAATTGTTGAAGATTGTTCTTACTTGTATATTTTTAACAAATGTTCATGCATTGAATGGATGCACCACTAGTTATCTGAGAGAAGCTAATAATGTTGCGAGTGCTCTAGCTAAGGCAATGAGAAATGTCTTTGATGGTGTTGTTTGGATAGAGGAGTGTCAGTTGTAACTTTTGGCCTAAGTTATTTATAAAGAAAATATTATAATAAAATATTCCTTTTTTATCAAAAAATAGTTTTGTTTATATTTTATTAATTAAAATAATCATTAAAAAAATTTATTTCTAAAGAGAGTGAGAGAAGTAATTAATTAGGATAGTAACTAATAAGGACAAAGACATGTTATAAAGGCTGAACGTAGAATATATAAGAATTATTTACTAATTAAGAAAAGATAAATTATTATAACTTATAATAATTTAAATAAATAGTCTAAAGGTAAAGGTAATTGTTGCAAAATTCTTGTAACACCCCCAAATTTACTACTGAAAAATTTCGTTTAAATCAGAAGGTTTAGCGGAAGCGAAAGAATTAAAACCATAAACTTGGGGGTATTACCGCCACACTTAGTACCAGACCGGTTCACTCCTACCGTTCCGATACTAAGTGCTAAGGCTAAACTAAACAATCGTTAAGTAAGGGTCATCAAAACATAGGTCCATAGTTAACATAGACCATTCACGAAAACCACGAGTCAACAACAGTTAAAACATCGTTAAGATTACAACTTAAGACTACGGTTTCAAAACAAGAAGCGTAGTACAAAATATAGCTAAATGAAACAGATCCCAAGGGACCAATATCCGGATCGCCTACTCACTCAAGCCAAGCCTTCCACCCCAAATTAGTAACCGATCAAAACTTGCATCAGAGGTCAGCTTCCCACCATTGGTGGATCATCACAGGACCCAGTCAATCAAGGTAGTATCAGTACAGGTCCAATACTGAGTAAGAGCGCAGGTGCGCTAAGGCCAAGCATAAAATCATACCACATAGCCCACATAGCACAATCATATAAGTAACATGGGATACACACAATATAAGGCCTGAGTACTTTCCGGTAACTTATTCTTTATCCTCGTTAATAATATGTCTATTTCACGCATATTCTTCAATAGCCCATGTGAGTGCGGGAGCCCCACTATTATAGCCGGTGGACCGGAAGATATATGCACAGGGCAGAACGCCTCTGATCCACTATTATAGCTGATAGACTGAAAAATAAACGCACAGGGCAGAACGCCTCTGATCCACTATTATAGCCGGTGGATCGGATCATGGGCCCGACTCACATGGTGTTTCACTTTAAGTACTTAGTATCTTTCCCATGGATTAACTTATTCGTTTGGTTTGTCGAGCACAAGATCCCCCACTATTATAGCTGGTGGACCGGAAGATAACGCACAGGGCAGAACGCCTCTGATCCACTATTATAGCCGATGGAATAGAAAATAAATGCACAGAGCAGAACGCCTCTGATCCACTATTATAGCCGGTGGACCGGAAAATAAACGCACAGGGAAAAACGCCTCTGATCCACTATTATTGTCGGTGGACCGGATGATGGGCTCGGCTCAACATCTTTCACTTTACATGATTAATGTCTTATCAGTGTCTTATTAAATCACACATCACCCTTAACATGCATGCCCACTACATTCTACTGCTTTCCTTTCAAGAGGGTCCGTCCCATATGTTGAGACTCGTGCACCCTTAGTCACCCCCGACATTATTTTCCCCTTAAGCTCACATATAATGAGAGACCAACTCCTGGAAGTGTAGGTTAAACCCAACACCCTACGACATCGATCTCGTCTATTCTCAACCTCTAGGGTTTTCCCCTTGGAAACCCTAGTTGGACCTATGTGGCCCAACCTCTTCTCACTTACCTTACCATTCCTCATTCTTCACCCCACATCTCACCCTTATTAAGTCAAAGCCCAAGGCATATCCTTTTATTCCTCAACCTCGCATGTACTCGGTAAAACCCTAGTTGGCCACATCAGACCCTACTTCTTCCACAAGTAACCTCTCTCTTTTCATCCCCAAGCCTCTTCTTTCACAAGGAAACCCATACTCATCTTTTATTTAATAGAATTCTCACTCTTAACCCATACTCTACTCTCCCTTAATAATTTTTTTTTACTCTTGTACCCTTCAAATTCCCAAATTTCTCCCAAACCCTAATTGGGTCCCTTAGACACCCTTACATCGACCCACGTAAAATTTTGCACCCAAGTCTCCAATGGACCCATAACTTTGACATTATCTTATTTACTTTCTAAATCAACTTTCCACACGTAAGATTCATCCCCATGCAGAATTTAAATACTCCCTGTAGACTCCCCAACACCCACTCACTCGCAAAACCCTAATCAGGTCTCTTATGCACCAACTCACGTACTATTTTTCATACCAAGTCTCCAATCACTCTAAGGCTCTCCAAAAATCTTACTTACAACCCAAATAAACTTTTCCCACGTAAGCATCACGCGCATGCAAACTTCTCAAGCGTCCACTTTCCCGCTGTTCTTTTATTATCATTTCATGCTACCCAAAACCCTAGCATGCATGTCCTAGAGGGTCATATCATGTCACATCATCAAACATCAAACATGGAACATGTCATACTCGTATAATATAAGGCACACACATCATACTCATTATCCACGTTGCGCTACACAAAACAGGTTATTCATAACACATGCATAATACACATTCACATGGCATACTCATCATTCATCAACACATCACATCACACATAGCACAAGGCCATAGCTTTGTCTTTACCTAGGTAGACACCGGGCTTGGAGCATGTTCCTCTAGATATTTAGGGCTTGGATCAGGGCCACCTATGAAAAGGGAAAAATGCTAAGTATTAGTTTCGCTTATAAATACTATCAACCATTTTTCTAGTTTAGGATTAGGGTTCTTATCCTTAATAGGGTGTTATACAAAACTAGGGTTTTTACTCTAAAATTATTATGCTAAGCATTACTAATCGATATATCTTTATTTTCAAATCGTTACACTTATATTATTAGACCCGTTAGTTCCATTCTTATAATACTAGTGTTCGCTAGTCATAGTAAAATAGTGATAATAATAATAATAATAATAATAATAATAATAATAATAATAATAATAATTATAATAATAACAACAATAATAATAATAATAATAATAATAAGAATAAGACTACTAATAGTGACACTTATGTTTCAAGTAATAGAACCCTAGTGTTTTTAAGATTAAGTCTAATAATGGTGTTAGGTATAGCAAAACAATATTAATATAAGTACAATACCCACATAAGGTTGGATTAAGTAGTAATAACACTAATAGTGGTAATAACCATAAGGATAGTAATAATAATAACAATAATAATACCAACACTAATGGTTAAGTATGATGAAAGTTAGGGTTTTGGAGGGATGATGGCCTTGTAAGAAAATAACACATTTATGATAGAGAAATTAATAATGACAATAATAATAGTAATGACAATAATAGTAATAATAGTAATAACAAAAATAATAATAATGTTAATAATAAAGATAATGACATTAACTCTAAGTTAAGTATAATAGGGTTTAGGGTTGGAAGGGGTGACAGTATGATGACATTAAGGATAATAAGGGATAATAATAAAAATGGTATTAATTAATAATGATAATAATAATAATAACAATAATAATAATAATAATAATAATAATAATAATAATAATAATACTAAGGATACTAAAAATAATTAACATTTGAACAACAAGGATTTAAGGGTTGGGGAAGTTTAGAGGGCCACCTAGGGTGCTGGTGGCACAGGTGGCGGTGCACGACACACGGCGACGGTAGTGATGGGGAGAGAAGGAAGGTGGAGAAGTGGTGGAGGGGGAGGAAGGAAAAGGAGAGGTTGGCAGGCGAAACAGAGGGTCCAGGGGGGTTGGGGAAGCTCCCTTGGTGGTTTTAGAAGGTAGAGGGGGTGCTGGAAGTGGCGGCACGGCGGTGGGTGGTTGTGAGAAGGGCGACGGGGTTCGAAGCTGGGTTGATCGGGAGGGTCACTTTGCACGGCCGGGATGTAACACCCCCAAAATTCACTACTGATAAATTTCGTTAATTAAAGGAAATTAGCGGAAGAAAATTAAGTAAAACGTGAACTTTGGGAGTATTACCGCCACACTTAGTACCAGACCGGTTCACTTATATCGTTCCAGTACCAAGTGCTAAGGCTAAGAAAAATGAAATACAACTTGAAAGACATTCAACATGCATAAATTAGAGTAAATTACAAGAAATTCAACATACTTAAATCAGAGTAGCGCATCAAATCGTTTACAAGAATAAAATCCACCGATGGTGGTTAAAGTAACAATGTAACATCAAAACCCAGGAAATTAAATGAAGAAGGAGGAAAACCCTAACGATATCGGATAACTCCTTACTCTCTTTCCCGTAGTCACTTGAGTAGCACCTGAAAATACCTGCAAGGGCACTGCCCATTGAATAGGCAGGGGGCCCATAAAGGGAATCCCTTCAGTACTACGGTACTGAGTAACCCTTTAATACCACACTTAAAGACAGGCCCGCATACGACACATAATGCAAGTTACACACATAATAATAAGAGGTGCATACATAACAATAACATACATAATAACTTATAGGTCACGATCGATACTTTGGGCCTTAAGCCATGTCATATTGTAAGATCAATACATTCGGGTCTTAAGCCATTATTCCGTCATCATTCAATCAGTATCATATTTTATATCCATGTGAGTGCGAGAACCCCACTATTATAGCCGGTGGACCGGAAGTAAACACACAGGGCAGAACGCACCTGACCACTATTATTTGCCGGTGGACCGGTCTGGCCCCGGCTCACATGGTGTTCCACTATAAGTGATTAGTATTTTTTCATAATCTTATTCACATACATAATTGATTTTATTGAGCTCGGGACCCCCACTATTATTGCCGGTGGACCGGAATGCATATAACTCATCATCTAGGGCACAACGCTCCTGTCCACTATTATAACTGGTGGACCGGGATATATAAGAATCATCATCTAGGGCACAACGCTCCTGGCCACTATTATAACCGGTGGACCGGTACTCAATATCATAATCATCTGGGCCCAGCTCATTAATATTCCACTTTCAATAATAGTATCTTTCCTTTCTTTAATCAGCACATCAATCATATTTATTTGCCTCGAACAGGAGATCAATAACCCGGGACACAAAGGTACACCGGTCGTATCGGTGCATATCAGCTACTCAGTACCCTTCAACCACGAACCCAAGGATGCAAAGGTATCCTGGTCATACTGGTGCATAAAGCTAACTCAGTACCCTACCGACAAGGACACCTAATCCATAAGTATGCATACCCCCTAACTAGGTCCGTAGAGCTAGAAAGAGTAAGATATAGGGCCTGGCTGGGGCACAAAGGCACACCAGCAAATACCAGAATAATCGTGGACTAAACCACGTCCTTAGGGTAGCGACCCCTAAGGAGTCACCATTCCCGATCTCAAGGTCTTTCACTTTAAGTAATAGTGTCTTAATTAAGGTGATCACAAAAAGCACAATGATCAGATACTTATTCAGATACTTTTCAATCGTTCTGATATCATTAATTGTTTCTTATTCAGATGTTTATCCAGGGTATCACAGAGAAATCATTAAGGCTAGACTAATTATCAAGTACTCTTACTTGGCTAATCAGTATTATTTGAATCATATCATAATGTTCCGCAATCTCAAGGACATGTTAGGTACAAATTACTCATTTTCCCTTTACTTATATAATTGTTAAGTATCCATTCCTTCCTTGCCAAATTACCATATTACCCTTTGGGTTACGTAATTACCAAATTACCCCTTATACAGTTTAAGTCACCAAATTATCTCCTACACTTTTTAAATCACCATTCACTCCTCATAATTGCTACACTTATCATATTTCCCATTTGGTTGGTTAGATTACCAAATCGCCCTTCTCCCTTGTTATAATTACAAAATTGCCCTCGAGTTGGATAAATTACTAAATTACCCTCCTTCATTATCATGATTACTATTTTGCCCCTTTAGTTGGTTAAATAATTATCACTTTACCCTTTAATTGGCTAAATCACCAAATTGCCCCTTCAGTTGGATAAATTACCAAATTACCCTTCTCCTTTATCATAACTACCATTTTACTCCTCTTAATTATTCTAATTGCCATTTACTCTTTTTAATTATCATTAATCCCAAATTACCCTTCTTCATAATTACCAATATTAATTTACCCTTCTTCCTAATTATAATTATTAATTTACCCTTCTCCATATTTATAATTACTATATTACCCTTCTCCATATTAATAATTACTATAATGCCCTTTAATTGGTTAATTTACCAAATTACCCTTCTCTAGTATCATACTTATCCAATTGCCCTTCTACAATCATAATTTAATTACTAAATTATCTTTCATCATTATCATAATTACCAAGTTACCCCTATTCCCAAGTTTACCATAAATATCCTCTTAACTTCAAAATTACCCTTTTACCCCTTACTTTCAAATTACCATAATATTCTTTTATTTACAAAATTACCACAATACCCTTTTATTTATAAAACTACCATAACACTCCTTTTACTTTACAAATTACTATTTTACCCTTTCACATCCAAAATTACCATCTTTATCTTTCCTTACATAATTACCACTTTACCCTTCTTTTTCAAATTACCATATTACCCCTTACTTATAAATTACCTTTTCGCCATTCACTTATACAATTACCATATTACCATTTACTTATGAAATGACTATTTTGCCCCTCTACCTCCAAAATTACCATATTGACCCTTTTACTTACAAATTTACCATAATGCCCTCATTCATCCAAAATTACTATTTTACCCCTACTTTCAAAATTACCATTCTTACCACTTACTTATAAAATTATCATTTGGCCATTTAATCATAAAATTACCATATTATTCTTTTATCTCAAAAATTACCGAAATACCCTTTTCACTTATAAAATTTCCATTCAACCCCACTATTCACCATTTTGATGAATTTACTAACACTACATAAAATAATGATATTAATACTTCATTTTTATCATCTAAGTCCACCAACTTGTCATTATTCAACATAATACTCATTAGCTACTACATACATTGATTCACATACCTCATAAGCATAATTACTAAAATACCCTTAGACAATAACATTATTCATGCATTAGCAACATGATACATCATAAACAAGCATTTAACATTTCCATCAATAATCAAACTCCTCCCTTAATTAACATACCTACATATGGCACAAAAGTCATCATGCTTTTCCTTTTTATCAAATAATATAAGAAACCATATACATATCATGCTAAGCACACAAAACATGCATAAAATCATACTAAACCCTTAATGTGCTAGCATACGTTTTTCCATATATTTAAGGGAGGATTAACGGTTACCTTAATCCCGCAAAATATCAAATCTTACCAAGCATAATTAGCAACTCAAAACCTAAAAATAATATCCATCATATTTATGATAGAAATAAGAATCCAAGCATAAAACTTTATAAATTTTAATTAATAAAACACTTAACATAAAATACCATTATACCTTCAAAATTAGCCAAATAATTTTCAATATAAAAGGGAGCTCACGCTGCATGAGCAACGTGAGTTTCATGCAAAACCATGGGGGGGGGAAAGGGCTCAAAGAGGGTGAAGGGAGCAAATTTTGTTATTTTCGGGTTAGGGTCTTTAGGCTAGAAAAGAAGGTGGATGGGGGAGGTTTAAAGGCAAGAGAATGGTGCAGAAGTGAAGAGGGGTGTAGGTGAAGGCTAAGGGTGGTTTCACGGTGGCATAGGGCGGCGGAGACGGCGGCGGCAAGGCAGCGAAGTTGGTTGCCGAGAAGGGTCGAAGGGAAGGGCTCGTGAAGGAAGGAAAAGGAGAGGGAAAAATGGAGGGGTGCAAGGGTTGTTTTCGGCCAACTAAGGCAGGGCAGTGGTAGAGGGGGTTGCAGGGTGTCGAACGGTGGGTTGGGTGGCGGCAGAGGTGGCCGGACGGAGGCGGAAATGGCGATTGCAGGTGGCTCTATGGTAAGGGGGAAAACTGGGGAAAAAAGGAAAAGGGATGGAGAAGGGAGGAAGTGTAGGGCTCGTGGGGCGGCGTGGTGGTGCAGGGTGGTAGTAGGTGGTGGCAGGAGGTGGCGCAGGGGTTGGGATTGGTGGTTCGAGCGTCGGCGGGCGGCGGTGATCAAAAACCGAGGGAGAAAATGGGGAAGGAGGAAGGAGAGAGGAGGGAGATCGGGAAAGGGATTAGGGCTCGAAAAAAATGGGGAAATAAAGGCTTGGGAGATGAAGAAAAAGAAGAGGGAGAAGAGAAAGGGGGCAGCGGCTGGCCGGCGAGAGGGTGCAGGTGGCAGGTGGTGGTCGGGTGGCAGGGGAAAAGAGGGAAGAAGAAGGAAAGGGAGAGGGGCATGCGTGACTGTGGTCCAGGGCCGGTTTGGCTCAAAAAAAGAAAGAAAAGGACGGGGGAGGAGAGAGAGGGAGAGGGAGGTAGGTGGTGGCCGGGTTGCAGGTGGCGACATGCTCGACCATGGCAAAGAAATGGTCGGGCGTGGGAGAAGAAGAGAGGAGAAGAAGAAGGCTCACGGGCGGTTGGACCGGCGTAGGAAAAGAAGGGAGCCGGCCGGTCCAGGGGGAAAAAAAGAGGTCGGGCTGGGCGTGGTGGACGGTGCGCGAGGGAGAGAAGGGAGGGAGGAGTAGGCCTGGCCCAACGCGCAAGGAGGGGGAAGCAGGCCGATGCGGGCGGCCTAAGGAGGAGAAAAAGGAAAAGAGAAGAAAGAAGAAAAAGGAGAAGGAAAAGAAAAAGGAAAATGAGAAAATAGGAGAAATAAATTAAATTAATTTATAAAATCATAAAATGTAATATTCTTGATAAATTATTTAATTTAATAATTTAATTCATTATAATCTAAAATATTAATTTAAAAAGGATAAAGTGGGTAAAATATTAGTTTGGAAAATTATTTAAATAAAATAATATGATAAATAGAAAAATATTTATTTTTAATTTATTAAATACTCTTATCCAAACTTACATACGCTAAAATTCATAAAATAATTAAAATAAATAATTTTAAAAGCAAATATTATTTTAGATAAAAGTTATTTATTAAAATATAGGTTTTCGAAATTTTTTGGGGTATTACACGGGGTGGCGCGTGCAGAGCAAACCAAGGGGTGAGGGAGGTCTAGGTCAGTGGAGGGCGATGCAAGGAAGAGTTTTGGGTGTGGATCGAGAGGCGGTGATGGGCGGCGGCGACGGGGCAACTGTCTGAAATGAGGGCGGCGCAGGGCGGTTTTCTAGGCTATGGTTTCGAAAAAGCCCGATGCTGGGTCCTTGGGGGGTATTTATAGGCTTGAAAATAGGGGAGTATCGAGAGAGAGAATGAGGAGAGGCAAGTAAGGTGGCACACCGGCCAGCGGTGGCAGGCCGACGCGGGTCCGCCATGGCAGACCTGCAGGTTGGTCGGGAAAAGAGAAAGGGGCAGGAGTAGGCCTGGTAGTGGTGTTGGGGGTGTCGGCCAATCGGGGGAGGGTGGCTGGAAAGTCAGGAAGGGGGCGGCGTGCAGGCTACGCAGGCAGGTGGTCAGCGTAGAGGTTGCAGGCTTCGACGGTGCAGAATAGCGCAGATGCGCGGGGAAGACGAAGGAAAAGGAAAGAGGGTGGACCGGTCGGTCCAGGGGAAGGAAAAGAAAAGGGATAGGGGAACCAGCTGGGCGGTTCGGGTGACAAGAGGAGCTGGGCAGGCTTGGCACGCGAGACGGGAGGGGGAAGAAAACTGATCTAGGCTGGTGGGCTGGCCCAGTCGGGGGAAATGGGGGAGAGAAAGGGAGAAAGGAGAGGGGGAGGGGAAGAGAGATACAGAGAAAAGGAAAATAAAGGAGAAAAAGGGACTAAGGAAAATAATTAGGGAAGAAAATAATTAAAATGACTTATGGGGTGAGTGATAGTATTTTTGGTAGATAATTAAATTTTTAGTAATTTATCTTAATATATCTTATTATATTAGTTTAAAAAGGTAGCTTTTAGAAAAATATTGGTTTGAACCTTATTTAAATAAAATGAGTATAATAAAATAGTAATTTATTTGTTTTAATTTATTAAACACTCACATCTAATTTGGTATACTTAAAACCCACAAAATAATTAAGTTAAATAAATTTAAAAGGCAAAATTCCTCAACGTAATTAAATTAAATAAGTTTAAGAGTTAAATTATCCCTAATAAAAGTAATTTATTAAATTATAGGCTTTTAAAATTTTTGGGGGATTACAATTCTAATTTTCCCTCATATATATGGATTTTATGGGAAAGTTTGGCAATTTACACCATGTAACCACTAGCACAGAATTTTGCTTAATGTTTTAGATCAAAATATATTTTACTATAATTATTAGGAAAAATATATATACCATATTGTTCTTGATATTTTTTTCTACATATAAATATCCATCTTGATATACTTTCAACAAAAATTATGATAAAATATTTGTACAATCATGGGTGAAATATCATAAAATAAAATTTGAGTAAAAACAATAGCGATATTTTAGTAGAATAATTGTAAAAGATATGTGTATCAATGGAGAAAGACTAATTTGTGTATAATAATGATGAAATTTGAGAAGAATAATGAAGTAAAATGTGTACGAAAATAAAATATAACAATGGTGAAATATATGTATAATAATGGTGAAAAATTGTGAGAATAGTGTTGCAATTTAGTTGTAATAGTTGGATGATGGCCAAAGACATGTAAAATAGTGAAAGATAAGTACAATGCTTGTCAAAGATTATTTTAGTTATGGTGAAACATTTGACTCTAATCTATGGTGAAAGATCATCTCAATATTGATGAAATACTAGTTCAATTATAGTAAAAGATTATTTATGGTGAAATATTAACTATATTCTATGGTGAAATATCAATTCCTAGTAAAAGATTAGTTTTGTTATGGTAAAATATATGTGCCTTCATGGTGAAAGAGTTTGAGAAAAATGTTTTGAAATTTTAGTAGTAGTGAAGCATTAGTATATTTTTGGTAAAATATAAACATATTTATGGTGAAAGTTCAATAAAATAATAAAACATTTGCAATAAATAAAATGTTGAAACATATTCAAAGTAATGGTGAAATCTTAACTCAATGCTTGTGAAAGATCGATCCATTAATGGTAAAAGATTAATTTAGTTATGGGGTATAGTAAAATATTGATTATATTTTATGGTAAAATGTTAGTTCAACGATGGTAACAAAAAATAGCTCAATAATGGTAAAAGATTTGTGTGTGTATTGTGAAACAATAATAATGAAAAATGGACACAAAAATAGTGAAATATATATTTTAACTTAAGAGTAAATCATTATAAGAGAAAAATATATAAAATATAATGGAAATTTTTTTTAAAATTTTCAATGATGTAAATTAGTTAAATTGAATTTTAAAAAAATGACAAAATTTGAAAAAATGATGGTGGGGAAATCGATTGAATGATGCTCCATTGTAAAATTAGTTGTATCATATATGGACTTGGAAATTTTGACATAATGCATATTTTTTTTATTATATTTTGTTATTTTAAAGGTAACTATATAATATGAATGGTGTTTTCACTCACATATATCACCTACATTGTCTTTTATTTTTGTAGCATTTTGTCATTATTCAATTTTCTACTCTTTCTTAGTTCTTTAAAACATTTTTTTAGGTCCCTATTATCCATGTCTATGAATTATGAACTTATACAATTGCAAACTAAACACATATTTATTAGTTTTAATATTCATAATGTCATAATAATATATAAAAACAAAAAATATTGTAATAATATTATTATTTTATCGTGACAATATTAAGTAGGATTACAAACCATGAGAGTCAAGTCGAGTTTTTTATTTTTATTTTTCAAACTTATTAATTCATCAAATGAATAGAACTGAGTCTTTATTTGCTAAAAAAATCAAGTTTAATTAAACCATCAACTAGCTTGGATTAACTTGATTAAAAAAGAAAAATAAAAACTTTGTTGTTCAAGTTCAAATTAAGCTTTAATGTATCAACTTTAGCGAGGTTAAAATGTGGCTCTCTGTTTTTTTTCCTTATGTTTTCTTCTTCTTTTTTTATGTTTGAAAAAATTTACACTAAAGTGTGGGGCTGGAGATTACCACCTACTATATCAAAGAACAACCCATGATGCACTGCCAATAGGGATGGTAATTTTTTATTTGGATTCAAAGTTTCGTTGGGAAATCCACATTTGGGTTAGGGGAAGAACTTAGAGATTCCAATTTAAGAAATAATTATGGGATTTTTTTAGGGATCAGTGTAACTTTCCATTATCCACCAATAATTTGGATATGTTACATAAACCCTCACTCAAGAATGTAATGTCCCCATTGTGACTTGACTAGTAATTGTTTCATTACAGTTGATCACAATAATCGTCTCTCCAAGAAACTGACTGACTCATCTAAGTTTAGCTTGTGATTGTAACTTCAATTTTATATCATTTGTAACACTCCGCTATTCATAATTTATATCAACAAGGTTTACATTTCAAACATTATAATCTATCCCAAGAATCATTCTGCTAAGTAAATGACTAACTTATCTAAGTTCATCTTATAGTTTTAGTTTTGATTTGATACCATTTGTATCATCCTAACCTTATTAAGGTCATAGATAGTTATTCCGGAGTGCTTTTGTGAAGAATTATTGACACCATAGATTAATGCGAGTTTTTTTACATGTGTTTTTTCATCACACATATTTCAAAATTTTTCCTAGGAGGTCACCCATCCTAAATTGTTATAAGTCAAGAACATATAACTATGGAGTTCTTTAATGATAGATTTTAAAAAAAGAAGGTATACCTTATTGATATAGGTAGTATTATCAACATTTTAAGCCTTCAATATCCACTGAAGAATGTGTAACTTAGATGAGTCAATTAGTCGCCTAATGGGATAATTCTTGGAATAGACTGTAACGAGACAATCAATAGTTAAGGCACAATGAGGACGATGCATTCTTGAGTAGGGTTGTATGTAATACCTCCAAATTAATGGTAGAAAGTAGATGGTTATAAATGGTATTTGAGTAAAACCTTGATCTCGAGCTAAACTTAGAAGAGTTAGTTAGTCACTTAACAGGACAATTCTTGGGATAAGCTGTAGTGAGACAGTTAGCAGTTAAGGTGCAAAGAGAACTTTGTGCTCTTGATTGGGGGTGTATGTAATATCCCCAAAATAATATTGAATATTGGAGGCTGAAAAGGATTTATAAGATTACTTATATCAATAAGGTATACCTTCTTTTGTCTCATTAGAAGTTTGGGCTAGCTAAATAGAAACATTAGATAATAAATTAATAGGTGATCTCTCTAAGATTACTCTTTAATATAAATTAGAACTGGAAATATCTAGGTAGTTTATAATAATACAAATTTGCTCCATGGAATTTTGAGAAAAAAGTAGCAAGTTGTCATAGAAGAAAAGGTGTGATAATTTTATACCCACATGAGACAATGAGAATGATATCCAAGCACCAACAACTTCACTATCTTTAATAAGAGAGTTCCAATCCATAAAAAAGATGAATATATGTGGGTGATATTATGTCACCTTATCAAATACCCCACTTCAAGTGTGGCTATCTTCCTCCCCTCCAAATTTCAAATGAATTAGCTCAATTATTTGAATAAGAACTTAATTATGATTCAATATAGCCTATCTTAAAGAGATGGATAGAGTTGTAGAAATAAAAAATATATAAAAAACTAAATTTAAACTTAAATATTAATATGAATTATCAAAAGATACTTATTGTGTTGAGATGCCTTGAAAGCCTGTGTTATATATAAATTTATTTGTTGGGTTTTATTTTATTGGATCTCTTTGAGCCTAACTTGTTACAAAATTTGCTAAGGTTTTCTATAGTGTTATATAAACTATTTTTTGATATATTATGTATATATAACCTCTCCTAATAAAAAATTTTCTTCTATATGTCCATGAATGTAGCTGACACATGTCTAATGAACTACACAATATTTATATTCTTTCTTACATTTTTTCCCACATCTATAGTAACATATTATTTTTGTGCATCAATACTGAGTTAATCATGAGCATAAAAATAATTGAGTTGGCTTAAAAATATACATGGTGATCTCCCTTTTGTTATAGCTTAACTAACTATTTAATAAATTAGGTTTAACATTTTATACCTAGATTATATATTGAATGAGTCACTATTGATTAAATCATTAATGAGTTGAGATTAAAGTTATTAAATGTGGTTGTATACATCCCTAGCATAGAGATAGGATTTTAACACAGTCACTATTTTCTCTACTAAATTTAATCTCTTATCTTAAGTAAATAATTATAATCTAAACCATAATGGCATCCTACCTCATCATCCGAACCTCCCCATCAAACGCCACCAACTCACCACCATGTGGCACACTAATCCACTAGAAAAAAATTACATAAAGGCATTCTAGAATACATAAGTTTTCATGAAATTGATAATATTACTATAAACCGATAAAGCCACAAATGGAGCTTAGTCTTGATGATTATGGATTTAGACCCATGTGAATAAGGTCTTAAATCATGGGATTATACAACTACATGAAAGTTTAATTTCAAAGACAACTTAATTTTATAATATATAAAAATATTCTTCCATATATATATATATATATACATTGTAGTATATAATTAGATAATTAATAAATCAAGCAAGTGACAAACAATCCGTATACGATACACTCAAGTGTATCGAACAAGATTATCCCACAAAAATGTCCCTTTAGTGATTATTTGGTTAGCTTAAGTGATTATTTAGGCCACTCAAATGATTATCCTACTAACACATATTATTTTTCTTGGCTAATATTTGGTAATTATTTCCCATAATCTTTGCATAAAGTAAGTTGAATAAAGTTGATAAATCTCCTAATTACGAACACATAGAATTCATGTGTTTATTTCATTTGCTCAAGTGATTAGCTTATCCTCTTAAGTGATTATCTCACCATCTTAAGTTATTGTGTGTTCCGTGTACTTGTTCTTACTTTTTATTATTATTTGAACCCAATATAGTGTTAGCGTAAGAGACTTAAACTCATTGATAATTAGTATTTAAAATTACAAAACACATAAAATTTATAGGTAATTATTCAACACTCTCAAATAATTATCTACCCTCCTCAAGTAATTATGTAATTTATTTCTTGGTATTAGGGGCTATGTATTATAAATGATTTTTTCTTTAATAGCACATTCCTACCACATTCCCTTAGTGATTATCTGGGTAAAAATATGATTATGTATTATGTGCAGAGCAATAATTATCTATGATTATCTAACTGGTTTTTATGAATATGTATTCCATATCTTGATCATTTGTGCTACCACAACAAAGTAAGGTAAAATGATTTTTCGGCAGCACACTTCTCTCTTCTCTCCTACATATATACATGTACACATAACTTTATGACAGTTTTATACAACATTCATTAGAATGCCTTGTCTCTAGTCTCGTTCTCCTCAATGTTATATTTTAATCTCTAGTTCTCCTCAATCTTACATTTTTTTTATTTCTTCATTATATTTCTATCAATATGATTACCTAGCGGATGTGGAGACACATTCATCATTTGATGATCTTGGTTTATGATCGATCATTAAAAGCTAAGATAGAGAGATACCAAACATACTACAAAAAAAAAATGAAAAAAATAGTGATAATCTTGCCGGATGATAGTTAGTCTCGTAGTAAATGGAAGTTACTGAATATAATATCTTGTAATTATCTTCACAAACTTTTTCTGAACTAAAAAATTAGTAATATCTTTTATAATTAGTAATTTTTTAGTAAATATGATAACTCATTAGTGATCCTCAATTTCTTGGATCTTGGAGGAAACAAAGATATGATGATGGCTAATTAAATGGGGTGGACACACATGGTCAATGCTGATACTTCATAACTCACGTCATGGCAGACAGCTATGACCATGAGCTTTAGCAAATAAGAGGGGGCGCCAAGAAGGCTTGAAAAAAGAAGAAGAAAAAGTTCCACCGTCCGTCCGAGATGAATGGTGTCCCTACTTTTCAAAGGGTATTGTTTTTGTTCCACAAAATGCTTGAAAAAGACTATAAAAGACATATTTTTAGGTTCTAGGAATATGCTATTTTCGTTTATGATTTTACTTAAATAACTTTGAATTTTAATTTAATTACAGTCGAATACCTAAGTAGCGAGAATGCCTAACTTTTTGTGAACAATTTTCGGCTTGCCTTTCGTGTACTATCACACGGATTAAAAAAATTGATTATTCAACCTTATCATTGTTGCTTTTTGTGTTAAAGGAGAGTTATTTTACTTGGAGTATGGTTATTCAGTTTGTGTGTGCACCTATAGACCTTGGTTTTGTACCAATTTATTTATTTGTGTAAAAATATATTAAACCTTAATAGAATGTGATGGCAAGGGGTGCAAATCTAACCCTTTTAGATTATAGTTTCACTCAATTGATAAATAAATTTAAAATAAAATCGAGACTCTTAATTATTTAGTTGAACAAATGGTATAAGCTGAATTTTTTATGAGTTGAGTTGAGCTTTTGAATTTAAATAAATATTCAGTTTGTGTTTACATTTGATTAATTTAAAATTTATTTGAATATATTTAATAAAAAATTATTATTTAGGCTAAAAAACTTTTAAAATAAATATTTTGTTTAAATAATTAATTTTAATAAGTGGTTAGTACATGATTTAAAACTAAACTTTAAAAAAAGCCTACGGATAATAATCAAAATTGTAGTAGTACAAGGAAGTGAATGACCCCTAAAATGAAAATTTTCCTTTTAATATACGTGACTGTGATTGCTTTCTTTTCCTCTCCGATGCTATATTTTTATATCCCACTAACATTAACTAACTAAAAAAGTATATAGTGACAGTTTAGTAATTGTATCCAGCTGTTATTCTTTTGTTTCCTGTTTCAACTTTAGCTTTGTGCACGATGATGCGTAAGAGTCAAATTCATGTTGGACTTTTGTGCGAGTCTAGATGCTCAGTCTAGAAAGTTCGAATTTGACAGAAAGCACAACATTTCGTGTCTGAAGAGTAAAAATTTAGAAAGTATGACAGGTACCCTATTGCTGCTGCTGCAGGTGTGATGTTAACCCACAAGAGTTTGGTAACAAGCGTCGCCCAACAAGTTGACGGTGAAAATCCAAATCTATATTACAGCGACGAAGCCATAATACTATGCGTGTTCCCATTATTTCACATCTATTCCCTCAATTCGGTCCTACTCTACGCACTGCCAAGAGCCCTCCTATCGTTCTTGCCTTAGCCAAGAGCCCCGACGTCGGTGAGTACGACCTCTCGTCCGGTGCCGCGCCCATGGGGAAAGAGCTTTGAAGATATGTTCAGGGTTAAACTTCCTAATGCTAAACTCGGGGGCAGGTAACTTTAACATGAAGTTGTTTGTGAAGGGCTTGTTTTTGAATTATTCGTCGTCTCCCAGATAATTGGTTACTATTTTGGAAGCTTTTATAAATTATATGCCGTGAACGGGACTTGGCGCATCGGTTACTTTGTATAGAGTTCTTGCCTTGAATTTGTGGGCTCGGGTCCCATAGATAAAGCCTGAGAATGTGCAGCAAACTCCAACACCTGTCCATCAGGTATTACCTATATGTTTGCATTTTGGTGACTTTGGCCCATGAAATCATTCGCTTATATGTTTGCATTTTGGTGACTTTGGCCATGAAATCATTCGCTTGGATTGAGTCTCTACTCTCTACTATTGCTTGGAGCGCGGGGGGGGGGGGCTATTCTTAAAAAAGTAATATTTGAAATAAAATATCATATTATATTTAATATTCATCTAATATATTAATTCATTATAAATTAATTAAATACACTAATATTTTATATTTTATTTAATATCTTAATAAATATATTTTTTTACTCTTTTTAGAAAGATATCATCTACTTTTTAATTATTTGTTGTCTCCCACGTATATTATTATTATTCCATCTTCCACCATGGCCACTTCATCATGTCATCAAATTTCCAACTTCGACCATGGTTGTACTTTTTATTTCTTCTCAAATGCCTTATCTCTGATCTCGTTTGTCTATTTCCATTCCAATTTACTATCTTCGCTCCTATATACCCTTTCCTTTTCAATTCATCATGTCACTCATATTTGCCAACTCTACGTTGTTTCATCCTTGTTTCCTATATTTGCCAATACCAAATTGATTTATTCAAAACTCTTTGTTCTTCATCTTATGTATTCACCTTTATTTTATTTTATTTTATTCTATTTTATTTTATGCCTCTTATTCAAGGGTCTTCACTTCAAATAGAGAGACTTAATAGAAGAAGAAAAAAAGAAAGAAAGAAGAAGACAACGATGACAATATATATGATGGAGGTTGTTACCTACCGCACTTAGTTTACTAAGTAAAGATTATATTCTTATGTTTTACTATTTTGTCCCTCTCATTTTTTTACTTCTCTTTTCTCTACTCCCATTAGTCAATCTTCAACACATTTAATTCAGTCTTCGACACACAAAATAATTATTTTGTCGTAATAGACTGATGATTATTTCAACCAAGATAAACTTAACAAAATTATGGTAAACCATTATTTTTCCATAAATTTTTTACCATACAAGTTAATCGCTCATACCCTCCCCATACCCATTAGGTCATTTACCCATGAAACCACCCAAGAAACGAGTCATTTACCCATTAGAAGATGTTTTGGACGAGTGTTTTATCCTATGGTGTGGTAAAACAAGTAGGATTTAGATATATTGTGAGAGATGATGTATATAAAAGATAACCTTTAATAAATTTAAAAAGTGTTTGATATAACAAATTCAAAAAATATGGTTATGAATTTAAGACACGTGAAAATGCTTGTGGTGGTTAGAGATTGGTAGTCCAATGCGGTTTGCATAACCATATATTAGGAAGACAGTTGTAAGGGCATTTGTTTACTTGTTAGTTATCGTCTAAAGAATGCATGCTAGTGCATGAACTAATCCTAATATATGTTAAACCCAAGGAGATTATCAACAAGTTATAATGAGGTGATAGAGATGATACTACAATACTTAGAACAATCTACATTGCTAGATAAAAGCTCAAGCTAAGGTGTAAAGCTTGATGGGGTGTACAATCATACAATAGTTATAACACCTCATGGAAACAAATGAATATCATTTATGGCATCATTGGTGGCCCAACTTTTATATAATTAGTGATATTGTATTTGCACACACAACTTCTTTTTCTTTAGTGTGTGCATTTCCACATGTCCTTTTTTTTATTACACATGCAAAACCAATAACATCTCTTCCTTAGAGATCATTAGCTTTGTGCTTTGTAATAAGAAGTTTACCATTATCTCAGTGTTTATGATGTAAGAAAGATAACTACAATTGTATGTTTGATAAGGTAAATAAATTGACGGAGCCCCATGAACTAAATGTAGTGATCATTAATGGGTAATTAGGGCTATCACAAATAGTAATCAAAGTTTTTCTTAATGCAACCCCCCTCTTATGTATAGCACATCAATAAGAATGTTCTCTCACATACTACAAAAAGTTGAGAAGTATAGCATTAGGATAACATTTCCTAAATAAATGGAGGAAGATTGTAGAAGTGGCTACATTGTTGTAACACCCTAAAGTTTAATATTGAAATTTTTTAATTTTGCGAAAGCATGATAATCAAATAATGAGTGTTACCGCTGCATGTAGTATAGAAAAGTTACATCTAGTACTTAATTCAGCCCTAGTGCAAGGCTAAAAATAGTAACTTACAACTAGATATCGTACACTTGATCTTAAGTTAGAAGATTACAAAGTAGATGTGATTTGAGGAGAGTGGGAGATTGAGTAAAATTTATATAATCTTACTAAAAGATTGAGAAGAAAAAAGATCTTATAGGGGAATTAGTAGAATATAGAAATAGAGAATAGAATGGTAGAAGAGTAAGGGGTTGAATATAAAATAATATAACAAATGCATAATCTTTGAATATAACAATTTAAATTTACAAAGATAGATATATGTTGAAACTAAAAAGATTGTTTAGAAAAGGGAAAAAAAACACAAGTACAACCTTTTGAATTCAAAAACCTAAACTAGATTTGATAATACTCAACTGATGAGCTTTACAATTTTTTGGAAAAGATAATACAAGAGGGAAGTATTTGCTAAGAAGAACTAATAAGAGAACTTGTGTGTAAAATTGATACCTTCCTTTATTCTTGAGGCCTTCCTTTTATAGAAGGGATGCTTGAGGCATAATCATTGTCATTTTGAAAGTTGGGGAGGATCTTAACTTTTGCACCAAAATTTAGAGGTGAAAGATGGTGTTTGTCTAATGTATTCATCTTTTATACTGAAGGCTAAAAGATGTTTTATTCTTTTTGTTTTTACTTTCAACTGTTATAATAAATCTTACAGTGACGAATGATATAATGAATGCTAAAGGGAATTATATTTTCCATATAATATTCTTTGATTCTTGAATGTTGTCGTTTGTGTTGACAATTTATTTGTATGTATATTGTATTGCCATATTTGAGTACTTGTTTGAGGTTTTTTCCCTTTCTAATGAGTTCTATTTTTTGTTTCTAACAAATAAATAAATTTCTCTATTCCTATACTTAATATTTTTGCACGTCAGAAACTACTAGAGTAATGTAGATTGAAGGTTTGAGATGAGGAACTGAGCATAATAGCTAACCAAGTATGAAAATATTGAAGCTTAGAAGATAGTCTAAGATTTAGGTTTATATGTAAGTTAATGAAGTACTCTTAAGGACTCAAAGAATACTAAGGAAAAAGTTTTTCAAATTATTATAAACTTTGAACTTTTAGAGGAAACTCGAGATGGGTTTCATTTTTAGTTTCCCATATGCTTTTGACAAAATAATTCCAAAAAAATTAGGAGACTGTTTTCAACGTCCATTGAGTTTTATTCTAATTAAAATTTTATTTTCACTCTTTTATTTTAGATATTTGTGGGATAAATATTATCCTACCCACCGGGAACCCCCATCATTTTTACCTTCTCCTATCTTTCTTTCCTTTCACTAAAACCCGACATCTACCTCCCTGCTTCTTCATTCTCAATGTTGCCACCAATACCATAACCCCACCTCCATCACCTTTTGTTGTTGTCAACCTTCACCAAAATCTTAAGCTCTACAGGCCATGGCTAGCAACAAGCAATGCCAGTGGATGATTGTAATGAGCAACTATGAGGAGCAGAGTTACAAGCAACAACATCTACGTGTCACCACTTTTGATGACCGACAATGTCTGATAACTATTCCAACAGCTAGTTGATACTCTATAGGACTATAAATAAGCTAAGTTGGCTTACAAAATGTTCGGGTATGCTAAATAAGTCGAGTCTAAGCCTTACAACATTCAGGCTCATTTATTAAAAACCAAAGGTCAAGCACAATTTTTTTTTGTTCAGCTTAATTATAGCTTAAGCTTGTGAGCTCATCTAGTTTGTTTAATTAAATGAGTCAAACCCAAGCATGAGGGTGTTTGACTCAACTCAACTCATTTACGGTCATAATCCTCTCTTTACCTCCAACAAGCCATAGCGATTTTGATTCAAGGATATAATTTTAAACCTTCATTTTTTCTATTTTCTTATTTTGTATGTTATTTGGCTTTTATGAAGCCAAATAAGTGTTTATATGTGTTCAATATGTAATTTGGTTGGATTGGTTATTGTTGTTTTAGTTGATTTTAAGGGTTTTGATTTTAACATGGATTTGTCCATTTAGGTCGATTTTATCTGATCTCAAATTCTTTCGAAAATAGTGTATGCAAAATGCTTAGGAATATGTTTAATTGTATTTTAAAACTATCAAATTGATAAATTTGTGTGGAACTAATTGAAATGGAATTTCTTGGTCAAAACTTTTGTGATTTCAAAATTTGATTGAGTATTGGGTTATTTTGTTAAATTGATTATGCAATATACTTTAGAATATGTAAAATTTTAATTCCAAACCGTCAATTTAAATATTATAGCAAGATTTGACCAAATTTGCATTGTGGGATCAAAATCCCTACTTTTATTAAACTTGGGTCTTCCTTTTCTTGGTTTTGAACAATAATTTATACAATATGTTTAATTACATTTTTAAAGTTATAGTTTGAAGAAATTAATATGATTTTACCAAATTGCATTTTTGGGCCTAAAACCTTAACTTTTAAAATGAAATTATGAAATTGGTTGTTTCTATAGTTGTTCTTTTGTAATTGATTTTATAGAATTGTTTAAAATGATATTAATTACATTCTAACAATTTCAATTTGGAATAATTGGTTTGATTTGTCCCAATTTGTATTTTGGGGCAAAAATCCTAATTCTTGGAGTTAGTTTTTTGAAAATAATTTTTATGGGGTCCTTGTATTTATTTTGTTATTCATTTTGAAATAAAGTTGATATAATTGTGTTTCTATCTTATCATTTTGGTTCTATTCTACAAAATTGATTGGTTTGACATTTCGATCATAAAACTTAATTCTTTAAGTTATTTTTGATAAAAATGACTTGTTTTCTATGTAACTTCCTCCGATTGATTAGTTTCTAACCTAGTTCTTACTTGTTCCATCGGCGATCAAAGATAACTTTTGGCGGATCCTTGCAGATAGTGATTCTTCATTCTTTCCTCATTCCCTTAAGAATGGGATAATGTATAAGTTTGCTTAAATACTTAGTAGATAGAAAGTTATATGTTAACACAATTTTTTCCTCTTTTTCAATAATATAAAGATGCATGCTAGTTTTTAACACATGTGTAATAGTTGAGCAATAATTAACCCTAAATCATGTATAGTGTAGTAAGTTATAGTGACTATGATTTATGTGAAATCTTTACTAAGTGAGTTATAGCCCTTTGTGCATGTTTAAGTGATGGTTGTTGTGTAATACAAAGTGTTGATTTTATGAGATTATGAAAGTGATATATGCTATGAAAGTTACTATTAATTCAAGTGTAAGACTGGGATTGGGATTTAGGCTAGTAGCCTTAGGATGACCTCTGAGCTGGAGTTTGTGGTGGATGCACTCTATGTTATTGTATAGTTGTGTTATCACCATAGTGTGTTAAAAATGCATTTTTCTACTCTATAGGTAACATGCATGTCCTATAAAGGGTATTGATATTTAAAATATGAGTATTTCTTAGTGAATTCAAGACATTTCATTAACCACAATGCTTTGTATTATTGTCTTCAACTTTATTGAAGTTCTCTCTCAAATAAAATGTGGATTGGGGTGGATTATGTGATAGTATAAATATAGAACTGATTAATTAGTGGATTATGATAGTATCGCATTTTACATGTAATTATGTGTATTAAGATGCTTAGATATTATTCATGTGCTAGTATGTATTTCTTACCTTATGGCTATTACCCTGATCAAATATTTCTCATGTTATTGTATGTGATCATAACCTTTCATGTTCATTTATCATCAGATGTTCCCTTGTCCCTATATTATACCACGTTATTTGGTGAACTCATGTCCTTACATCTTTTTTTTTTTATTTCTCGTAAGATATCATGCTAGTGTTTATAAATTTCTTTTGTGGTTTGTGAATCCTTTTGGTATCTATAATCTTTTTAGGCCACATCACGTGACTGTGTGAGTTTTTAATATGAAGTCTCCCGAGATTTAAGAACTTCCTTGTTATCCATGATATTCTTCTATGATAATATATTTCCACCGTGGAAGCATGTTCTTATGCCATCTCCTCCTATGATTCTTGAACTATTTTGCATGCCATGTTTTCACCTTTATTAACTTGTGGCATCCTTGATTTCTAATTTTTATCTGCATTTATCCTACTTAGCTACAAATTCATGCTTAGTTGAGAGTATATGTTTTATATGGGTTTTGCATTGGTCTATGGCCAGGTTCTCATGTTTAGTAAGTTCTCAACTTTCCATCATCTTATAAAAAAAGCATGTTTATTCATATTTTACTAATGCCATAATGGGTTGATTATTTGTGAGTATGTAATTGACCTGGTTTATGTTATTACATGTGTGAGCTTATGTCTCATATTTGGTGTGTATAATAGCTTGGATTGGTGTGTGAAGTATTTCGGAGGAATTTAGAGTAAAACTGTGAACTATTATGAAAGTATGTGAATATTTGACCTTTATTCAACTAGAATTTGGAAACATGTTGAACATGAAAGTTGTAGATCTTTTTGTTAGCTTTCCAACAGATTAAGAATAAGCTTGATTAGAGATTAAACGAAGAAGTTGTAACTGAAATATTGAAGACTATCAAAGCTGAAAAAGAAACACCAGGGGGCGTGTTTAATATAAATACCATGCGATTAGAACCCTAATCAGCATAGTGTCATCATCTTCTCTCCTATTGAGTTCTCTTGTAATTTCTTGGTGAATTGAGTGACTTAGGTGAGGATTTATTTGATTCTCTTTGTAATTACAATTATTTCACATCAATAAGATCATCTATTTCCCTAATCTATCTTCATGAGTGTTCTTCTCTTCTCAATTCTTATGTGTTCTAATTGATTCTAATTAGATCTTATTTTTTCGAATTGATATCAATTCCTAACAAATTGGTATTAGAGTGCAATGTTCGTGTTCGTGATGTATACAAGGTTTGATATAAAGAAGTCTGATCGGTCTATGAACTTCGGCTTATGGAAGTTGAAGATGAAGGCAATTCTAATTTAAAATAGATTGGTGAAGGCGTTACTTGGGAATTCAAAGAAGCATGATTTGATGATAGATGATAAATTTGAGGAGATAAATCAAAAGGTTCTTTTCATCATATAGTTGTGTTTGTCTAATGAGGTCTTGTGCGAGGTGGCTAAAGAAACAACGACGACATCCCTATGGCTCAAGCTAGAGTCTCTATACATTATGAAGTCAGTGATGAATCGTTTTTTGTTGAAGAGTAAATTGCACGAGTTAAAATTGGGTAAGGGACGATCCCTAAAATCTCATCTTGATGAATTTGATTCTATAATTATGGATCTGAGGAATATAGATGTCAAATTGGAGGATGAAGATCTTGCTATTACATTGTTGTGTTCTTTGTTTGCTGATTACAAACATTTTTATGAGACCATATTGTATGGGAAGGATGATAAGTTGATTCTTGATGATGTCAAGACCGCCTTGCTACAACGGGAACTGATTGAGAATCAGTTGACCGGAGGTGGTTCTAGTGACTCATATGGTGAGAGACTTGTAGCTAGGGGCTGAACTCAAGAACGGGGTTCTAGTGATAAGAAGAAGAATTATAGGTCAAAGTTGAGGAATAACAGATCCAAGAATATCATGTACTATGGATGTTACAAGAAGGGCCATATCAAGAAGTTTTTTCCTAATTGAAAATCTGGAGATAAATCTGGTTAATCATCTGACACAAAGGATGATGCTACTATAGTACAATATGATAGTGATGGTGATGTGTTAACTGTCACTGATAATCAGACCAAGATTATGGGCAGGTGGATATTGGACTCTGGATTCTCTTACCATATTTGTCCTAATAGGAACTAGTTCCAGACTTACGAGACAGCTCAAGGTGGAGTAGTTATGATGGGTAATGATGTTACATGCAAAGTTACTAGGATTAGAGCAGTGAAGTTAAAGATGCATGATGGTGTGGTCAGAACATTGTCTAATGTTCGACATGTCCCTAAGATGACAAAGAACTCAATTTCATTGAGTTCATTAGATTGTAATGGATATCATTATATGATTGAGAATGACATAATGAGGATTACTATAGTGACTCTTATTGTAATGAAAGGCAAGAGGGTCGGGACACTATATGATCTTGTTGGTTTAACTGTTGAGGGAACAACTACTGTAACATCATCAAGTATGTCTGACTCGAATGTTCCTAGACTTTGGCATATGCGACTTGGACATATGAGTGTTAAAGGCATGATTGAATTCTCCAAGAGAGGGTTACTGGATGGGTAGAGTATATGTACTATGGATTTTTATGAGCATTGTGTGTTTGGAAAGGAGAAGCAGGTTAGCTTTTCAAAGGCTACACATAGTATGAAGGGGCATTTGGATTATGTTCGCTCTGATTTGTGAGGCCCTACAAGAGTGGTTTCCAAGGGTGGTTTGTGATACCTACTGACATTTATTGATGACTTCTCTAGAAATGTGTGGTCTTATTTTACTAAAAATAAGAATGATGCATTTGGTGTTTTCAAGCACTGTAAGACCTTACTAGATAAGGAGATTGGGAGACAAGTGAGGTGTCTCAGGATAGATAATGGCCTCAAGTTTGTGGAGCATAGTTTCACTTATTACTATGAGGACCATGGTATTACTAGGCATCACCACAATGGAATGAGGTTGCTGAGAGGATGAATATGAACCAATTAGAGAAGGTTTGATCTATGTTGTCACAAGCTGGATTAGGCAAGGAATTTTGGGCTGAGGCAGTTCACATGGTGGCATTCTTGGTGAATAGGTCACCAAATCATTCTACTGATTTGAAGACACCTGAGGAGGTATAGTCTGACAAACCAGCTTATTATTCTGATTTGCATATTTTTGAATGTTCCGCCTATGCTTATGTGAATGATGGGAAGCTCGAGCCTAGAGCCAAGAAGTGTATCTGTAACACCCCCAAAATTTACTACTGAAAAATTTCGTTAATAAAAAGGAAATTAGCGGAAGCAGATAAATAAAACGTAAACTTTGGGAATATTACCGCCACACTTAGTACCAGACCGGTTCGCTCATACCGTTCCAGTACTAAGTGCTAAGGCTAAGAAAAATGAAATACAGCTTGAAGGAAATTCAAGATACACAAATCAGAGTAGCGCTTCAAATCGTTTACCAAAATAAAATCCACCAATGGTGGTTACAGTAATAACATATACATTTGAAACCAAGAATTTAAATGAGAAATAAAAAGGCCTAACGGTACCGGATAACTCCTTACTCTCTTTCCCGTAGCCCACTTGAATAGCACCTGAAATACCTGCAAGGGAACTGCCCATTGAATAGGCAGGGGCCCCATAAAGGGAATCCCTTCAGTACTACGGTACTGAGTAACCCTTTAATACCACACTTAAAGACAGGCCCGCATACGGCACATAATGCAAACTACACACATACATAATGAGAGGTGCATGCATAACGATAACATACATAATAATTTATAAGTCACGATCGATAATTTGGGCCTTAAGCCATGTCATAGTGGAAGGTCAATACATTCGGGCCTTAAGCCATTATTCCATCGCCATTCAATCAATATCATATTTTATATCCATGTGAGTGCGAGAACCCCACTATTATAGCTGGTGGACCGGAAAGTATACACTCAGGGTAGAACGCCTCTGACCACTATTATTGACGGTGGACCGGAAAATAAACACACAGGGCAGAACGCACCTGACCACTATTATTTGCCGGTGGACCGGTCTGGCCCCGACTCACGTGGTGTTCCACTATAAGTGATTAGTATTTTTCCATAATCTTATTCACATACATAACTGATTTTATTGAGCTCGGGACCCCCACTATTTTAGCTAGTGGACCGGAATATATATAAAATCATCATCCAGGGCACAACGCTCCTGGCCACTATTATAACCAGTGGACCGGTACTCATAATCACATACCAGGGCAACACGCTCCTGGACCACTATTATATCCGGTGGACCGGTACTCAATATCACATACCAGGGCAACACGCTCCCGGACCACTATTATAACCGGTGGACTGGTACTTAATATCATAATCATCTGGGCCCGGCTCATTAATATTCCACTTTCAATAATAGTATCTTTCCTTTTCTTTAATCAGCACATCAATCATATTTATTTGCCTCGAATGGGAGATCGATAACCCGGGACATAAAGGTACACCGGTCGTACCGGTGCATACCAGCTACTCAGTACCCTTCAACTACGAACCCAAGGACGCAAAGGTACCCTGGTCGTACTGGTGCATAAAGCTAACTCAGTACCATACCGACAAGGAAACCTAATCCATAAGTATGCATACCCCCTAACTAGGTACGTAGAGCTAGGAAGAGTAAGATATAGGGCCTGGCTGGGGCACAAAGGCACACCAGCAAATACCAGAATAATCGTCGACTAAACCACGTCCTTAGGGTAGCGACCCCTAAGGAGTCATCATTCCCGATCTCGAGGTCTTTCACTTTAAGTAATAGTGTCTTAATTAAGGTGATCACGAAAAGCACGATAATCAGATACTTATTCACTTTCAATCGTTCCGATATCATTAGTCATTTCTTATTCATATGATTATCCAGGATGTCACAGAGAAACCATTAAGGCCATACTAATTATCAAATACTCTTACTTGGCTAATCAGCATTATTTAATCATATTATAAAGGTCCACAATTCCAAAGACATTTTAGGTACAAGTTATTCATTTTCCCTTTACTTATATAATTGCTAAGTATTCCTTCTTTACTTGACAATACTATATTACCCCTCAGGTTACGTAATTACCAAATTACCCCTTGTCCAATTCAGGTTACCAAATTATCTCCTACACTTTTTAGATCACGATTCACCCTTCATAATTGCTACACTTATCATATTTCCCATTTGGTTGGTTAGATTACCAAATCGCCCTTCTCCTTTGTTATAATTACTAAATTGCCCTTGAGTTGGATAAATTACTAAATTACCCTCCTTCATTATCATGATTACTATTTTGCCCCTTTAGTTGGTTAAATAACTATCACTTTATCCTTTAGCCGCTTAAATTACCGATTTGCCCCTTTAGTTAGATAAATTACCAAATTGCCCTTTTCCTTTATCATAATTACCATTTTACCTCTCTCAATTATTTTAATTGCCATTTACCCTTTTCAATTATCATAAATTCCAAATTAACCTTCCTCATAATTAGTTTACCCTTCTTTATAATTATAATTACCAATTTTACCCCTCTCCATATTTAAAATTACCATAATGCCCTTTAATTGGTTAATTTACCAAATTACCCTTCTATAGCATCATACTTATCCAGTTGCTCTTCTACAATCATAATTTAATTGCTAAATTATCTTTTGTCGTTATCATAATTACCACGTTACCCCTTACTCCGAAGTTTACCATAATATCCTTTTATTTACAAAATTACCATTTTACCCCTTACATCCAATTTTATCATAATATCCTTTTATTTATGAAATTTTACCACCATACATCTTTTACTTTACAAATTACTATTTTACCCTTTCACATCCAAGATTACCATCTTTATCTTTCCTTACATAATTACCATTTTGCCCTTCTTTTCCAAATTACCATATTACCCCTTTACTTATAAATTACCACTTCACCATTCACTTATAAAATTTACCATATTACCCTTTACTTATGAAATTACGATTTTGCCCCTCTACCTCCAAAATTACCATAATGCCCTCCTTCATCCAAAATTACTAGTTTACCCCTACTTCCAAAATTACCATTTTACCCTTCTTTCTCACAACTTACAATTTTATCCTTTACTTGTAAATTATCATTTGGCCATTTAATCATAAAATTACCATATTATTCTTTTATCTCAAAAATTACCGAAATACCCTTTTCACTTATAAAATTTCCACTCAACCCCTTTATTCACCATTTTTATGAATTTGCTAACACTACATAAAATAATGATATTAATACTTCATTTTTATCATCTAAGTCCACCAACTTGTCATTTTTCAACATAATACTCATTAGCAACCACACACATTGATTTATATACCTCATAAGCATAATTACTAAAATACCCCTAAACAATAACATCATTCATGCATTAGCAACATGATACATCATAAACAAGTATTTAACTTTTCTATCCATATTCAAACTCCTTCTTTATTTAACATACCTACATATGGCACAAAAGTTATCATGCTTTTTCTTTTTATCCCACAATATAAGAAACCATATACATATCATGCTAAGCATACAAAACATGCATAAAATCATACTAAACCCTAAATGTGCTAGCATGCGTTTTTTCATATATTTAAGGGAGGATTAACGGTTACCTTAATCCCGCAAAATATCAAATCTTACCAAGCATAATTAGCAACTCAACACCTAAAAATAATATCCATCATATTTATGTTAGAAATAAGAAACCAAGCATAAGACTTTGTAAGAATTCAATTAATAGAACACTTAATATAAAATACCATTATACCTTAAAAATTAGCTAAATAATTTTTAAAATGAAGGGGAGCTCACGCTGCATGGGCAGCGTGAGTTTCATGCAAAAATGAGAGGTGAAAGGGTTTGAAAGGGGGGTGAAGGAGCAAGATTTATTATTTTCGGGTTAGGGTCTTTAGGCTAGGAAAGAAGGTGGTTAGGGGAGGTTCTAAGGCAGGGGAATGGTGCAGAAGTGAAGAGGGGGTGTAGGTGGAGGCTAAGGGTGGTTTCACGGCTGCATAGGGCGGCGGAGACGGCGGTGGCAAGGCGGCGAAGTTGGCTGCCAAGAAGGGTCGAGGGGAAGGGGTTGTGAAGGAAGGAAAAGGAGAGGGAAAAATGGAGGGGTTCAAGGGCTGTTTTTGGCTAACTAATGGATGGCGGTTGTAGAGGGGGTTGCAGGGTGTCGAACGGTGGGTTGGGTGGCGGCAGAGGTTGCCGGACGGCGGCGGTAGAGGCGGTTGCAGAAGGCGGCGCAGGGGCTCGGCGGTAAGGGGAAAAACTGGGGAGAAAAAGGAAGAGGAGGAGAAGGGAGGAAGTGCAGGGCTCGAGGGGTGGCGTGGTGGTGTAGGGTGGTAGTAGGCGGTGGCAGAAGGCGGCGCAGGGGCTGGGCTTGGTGGTTCGAGCGGCGGAGGGCGGCGGAAAAAGAAAAACGGGGAGCAAATGGAAGGGGGAGAAAAGAGAGAGGAGGGAGCTCGGGAAGGGGATGATAGGCTCGAAAATGAGGGGAGTGAAAGGCTGGGGAGATGGAGAAAAAGAAGAGGGAGAAGAGAGGGGCAGGGATGGCCGGCGATCGGCGCTGCAGGTGGCAGGCGGTGGTCGGGTGGCAGGGGAAAAGAGGGAAGAAGAAGGAAAGGGAGAGAGGCACGAGAGTTGTGGTCCAGGGGCCGGTTTGGCTCGAAAAGGGAAGGAAAACGACGGGGGAAGAGAGAGAGGGAGAGGGAGGTAGGTAGCGGAAGCTGCAGGGTATCTCGGTGGTGGCAGACATGGGGCGCTGGTCGGGCGTGGGAGAAGAAGGGGAAGAGAAGAAGAAAGGGACTGGCGGGCGGCTGGACCGGCGCAGGAAAAGAAGAGAGCCGACTAGTTCTGGGAGAAGAAAATAAAGGGGCGTTTGGGCTGGAGGTCGAGCGTGCGCGAAGGAGAAGAGGGAGGAGGCGGGAGAGACGGGTCGAAGGCCCAATGCGCAGGGAGAAGGGAGAGCAGGCTGGGCGGGCGGACGACCCAAGGGGGAGAAAAAGGAAAAGAGAAGAAAGAAGAAAAGGAGAAAAGGAGAAGGAAAAGAAAAAGGAAAAATGGGAAAATAGGGAAAATAAGTTAAATTAATTTATAAAATCATAAAAACGTAATATTCTTGATAAATTATTTAATTTAATAATTTAATTCATTATAATCTAAAGTATTAATTTAAAAAGGATGAAGTGGGTAAAATGTTAGTTTGGAAAATTATTTAAATAAAACAATATGATAAATAGCAAAATATTTATTTTTAATTTATTAAATACTCTTATCCAAATTTACATACTCCAAAATCCATAAAATAATTAAAATAAATAATCTTAAAGTAATTTTATTCCAAATAAAAGTAATTTATTAAAATATAGGTTTTTGAAATTTTTGGGGTATTACAGTATCTTTCTTGGTTATACATCCGGTGTGAAGGGATACAGGTTATGGGACCCAGTCGCATCCAAGTTTTTGACTAATATAGATGTTACCTTCAATGAATCTTTATTCCTCCAAAAGACTAAGTCTTCTTTTGATCGATTGTCTAAAGAGGTGGAGTAAGAGAACCTATGTGGTGTTATGGATAAGGTGGAGGTAGAGGTTGATTTGGATCAGTCAGACTCTTCTAGTATGAGATCCACTATTCCTGAAGTGGGTAGATCTAGGAAACAAGTGGAGCAAAGGGGTTGTAACACCCCAAATTTCACTATTTTTTTTAAAACGGAAGCAATTAAATTAAAAACCTGTGAATTTCGGAGATATTACTACCACACTTGGTACCAGACCGGTTCATTCCAACCATTTCAGTACTAAGTGCTAAGGCTAAAAGGTTATTTGTTATACTTAAATTAATACATTGGCCAAGAGTTCGTAAGAAGAAACAGAAGGATCATAACATAAAAATTAGAGTACGCATAAAAGAATCATAAATTAGAGTGCATGGTCGAAAATTCCAAAAAGAGAAATAAAGTTTACAATCGATAAAAGTTTCATCTAGAATACTCATTACGAAGTAAAGAATCATAAAAGGGTAAATATGATACAAAAGAAATAACAGAAGGAAATAAAATAACATGAAGAGTGAATCTGGCAACGCCACTCTCAAATTTTGAGCCAAACACATACTCAACACTCTTCCCTGCCTAATGCCTCGTGAATATCAAAGGCATCGAAAACCGCATTGCCCACCTGTACAAAGTCAGAAGGGCCTTCTTCTTGTAGGAATGAACAACACCCATAAAAAGGATGATCAGTATGCTACGTACTAAGTAAAGTAACCGTGCACTAAGGCCAACACATAAAATCACATAAACCATGCTGAATAATAAAAAGCGTATAAAATCAAACATGATAACATAATGGCACACGATCATTCGGGTAAATATACAAAGGTCCATTTATAGTCCGGATTAATTACTTAATTAATCTCTTATCGAAACTTATCTCACACCATACTTTTTATTAAATCCATGCGAGTACGGAAACCCCACTATTATAGTCAGTGGACTGGAAATGCATAGGGCATAAAGCACTTGACCACTATTATTTGCTTGTGGATCGGTTTTGCATAGGGCATAAAGCTCTTGACCACTATTATTTGCCGGTGGACCGATCTGGCCCCAACTCTCACGGTGTTTCACTGTAAGTACTTAGTGTCTTTTCCATGTCTTAACACAGATATGTTCAGTTTTTTGAGCATGGAATCCCCCACTATTATAGCTAGTGGATTGGAAATACATAGAACATAAAGCTCATGATCACTATTATTTGCCGGTGGACCGGTCACATATAGGGCAAGACACCATAACCACTATTATTCGCCGGTGGACCGGTCTGGGCCCGGCTCAACAATCTTCCACTTTAAATGATTAATGTCTTACAATATCTTATTCAAAAGCTTTACCTTAGACATGCATGAATCACTCCCTCTACGCTTATCGTCCAACTATCCCGTAGCATATCATGAGAACCCTGCACCTCCTAACTTTCCCCAACAACCTTTCCTCTATACTCAAACTCACACTAGAAGCCCAACTCCAATGTATGTGGGTCAAGGCCCACTACTATATACCTCAAAGTCAACTCATTACCTTACTTTAGGGTTTTCTCTAGAAACCCTAATTTAGGCCCAAGTGGCCCATCCTACCCCACCTCACACAGCCTAAATCATTTTAACACTCCACACATCACAAACCATAGATTCCACTCTTATCATCACACTTTAATCATCAAGTACATGTGCTACCACAAAAATCCTAAGTAGCCACACCAAACCTTAACTGTCCACACCAAACCCTAGCTCGGTCTCCTACGTAGCCTTATATAGTCCCATGTACTATTTTTCATTCTAACACCCAAACAACACTTCCATTACCTTCCTCACACCCCATATTAACTTTCCATACATAAAATTTACCCCATGCAGACTTTATACATCCCATACAACCTTTTGAAATTTTCATGCAAAACCCTAAAACTCCCACATGAAACCCTAGATTCACCCATGCAAACCCTAGATTCATCCATGTAAAACCCTAGATTCCTCCACGCAAAACCCTAGATTCTTCCCTTACACAACCATAGATTCTCCCATGCACGACCATAGATTCTCCCATACAAAACTCTAGATTCTTTCATACGAAACACTAGATTCTCCCATACGAAGCCACATATTTGATTCCCCCATGCCTTCATTTTACTTTCAGCCCTATCAATCTTCCGCTAATGGTTCATTAAATATTTAGGTCAACTCACATCCCTTAGTCAACTTATTTCCCTTTGGTCAACTTACTTCTCCATTTTCCTTTTTCGTCCTTTTCCCCATACAATACCACATTTAACATCCTCATATGCATGTCAAAAGGGGTCACAACACATTTCATCATATTCCACAATATTTCATCACATATATATAATACACATGTCATATGAAAACACATAAGCATACCTCAACTTCACGCCATACTATACACGGAATAATTATAACGATTAACATAATATACATAACATACAAAGCATATAATGCACATCAACACACATAAGGCCTTAGTTACACTCTTACCTAAAACGACACCGGTCTTAGAGCACGCTCTTATGCCTCATTAGGTTTTTGACTGGTCTCACCTATATGAGGGAAAAACTAAAGATTATATTCCCTCCTATTAAAAATACCATTATTTATTAACTTATTCTAAGACTAAGTTTTTGATAAAATAATAACATATTAATAATAATGACATTAACTAATTACTAATTTTGCTAAAGATATAACAAATAATAGTAATATTGTAAAAGTTGATAATATAAAGTTTGATGATTTAATTCTAATAATAATAATAATAAATGATATTAGAAATAATACTAATAATAATAACAATACTAATAATAATCATAATAATAATAGTAATAATGAAAAGAACATAATTCAAAAAGAAATTGAAATAAGGGCTTCGACCCATTTACCAAAATAATAATAATAATAATAATAATAATAATACTAAAAATTTGAAATAGACATAATAGGGTCTCAGCCCTTTCTAAAATAATAATAATAATAATAATAATAATAATAATACTAATAATAATCGAAATAAAGGAAATAAAAAAATAAAATAAATAACGGTTATATAAATAGTAAAAAAGGGTTGAGAGGGTTTAGGGTTCCACTTTAGGTTGGTGGTGACAGGCGGCACCAATGGTGGTGCACGTTGGTGGTCGGAAAAAGAGAAGAAAAAAGAAAAAGTTGAATGCTGGGAAAAAGAGAGGAAAATGGGGGTGGGAGTAGGGGTGTTTATGGTTGTCTAGAAGGAGAGGAGTAGAATGAGGGTGGCGGCGCACGGCGACGACGACGGTGGCCAAAAATGAAAGAAGGAGAGAAAGAGAGGAGGAGGGGAGAAAGAGGAAAAGAAAGGTAGGGGAGATAGAGGGAAGTTTGTAGAGGCTTTTGAATGGTGAAAAGGGCAATGGCAGCAGGAGAAGTGGTGGTAGACGATGGTGCGAAGGGTGGTAGGGGTGGAGAAAGGGTTGCTTGAGGTGGTAACTTTACAAGACCGAGGTGGCTTATGTAGGGCAAATCGAGGGGTAAGAGAGGTGTAGTTAGTTAGAGGATAGTGTAGGGAGTGCTCGGGTGGGTAGAGTGGGCAGCAGCGTTTGCTAACGGTGGTGGCAATGGTGTCTGAAATGGTGGTGGTGCACAAGGGGAAGCTTTTTGGGTTTTAGGGGAAAGGCTCAATTCAAGGCTGGGGAGGGGGTATTTATAGGGATTAAAGGAGAGGATAAGGTCAGGGGAATGACGAGGGAATATGGAAGGTTGGTTAGGATTCACCAATGGCAACGGAGGCCGGCGAAATTCAAAATGGGGTAAGGGTGATCGGCTAGGAAATGGGGATCGTGCTCGAGAAAAGGGGAGGTGTGGCAGAGTCAAAATGGCTAGTGAGTCAATAGGGAAGAGGGAGAAGCGAAACGGCCGGTCAACGACGTGATCAGAGGTGAAAAGCTAGGGAGTTGGGGGTGGCGATGCATATCGACGAAAGAGGGAGGAAGGAAGAAGAAGGAGGAGGGAAACATGTGCGTGGATTGGCCGGCTGGGGGAAAAGAAAGAAAAGAAAAAGAAGAGAACCGGATTAGAAACCGGGGGGGAGAACTTAAACAAAATGCGGCATTTTGGCTTAGGCCACACCGAAGGAGAAAAGCAAGAAAAGAAGATTGGTCGCGGGAAGGAGAAAAGGGAAAGAAGGGAAGTGGGTTGCGCCAAAGGAAGAAAAGGGAAGAGGGGCTTGGGCCACTGAGCTAGCCCAAGTCAGAGGGAAATGTAAGAAAAAGAAAAGAAGAAGAAAGAAAAATAAAGAAAAAGGAATGAAAAGGGAAAGGAAAAAGACAAAACGAAAAATAGATAAGTTGGGGTCAAGTAAATAAATTTGGATATTTGGAATATTTAATAAAATAATATTTAATTCCGTTTTAAGGATAATTTAGGATTTTTGAAAAAAAATTGAAATTCCATTTTAATTAGCAAAATTACCCAAATTTTTCTAATAAAAATATTTATTATTTTCTTCTTAAATTTCCTAATTAATTCCCTTTTATTTTAATAAAATAATTTATTTAATTAATTTCCATAATAAATATTTAATTAGCTATAATTCTTAAAATTAAATTTGGGGTATTTTAGGGGCATTGCTCCAAGTAAACCACGGAGGATTGTAAAGCCTCTTGTGAGATATGGCTTTGAGGGGTTAGCATGTTATGCTTTGGCTAGTGCTAAAACTATGGTTGATGTACAAGAGCCAGTGTCATACACATATGCTATTGTTAGTGTTGATTCTGCTTGGTGGTGTGCTGCTATGGAGGAGGAGATGTAATCTCTATGGAAGAATCAGACATGGGAACTTGTGAAGGCACCCTAGAAGAAGAAAATAGCCGGTTGTAAGTGGGTGTACAAGTTCAAACAAGGAACCCCGGGTGTTGAGGGACCGAGGTAAAAGGCTCGTTTAGCTGCACTCGAGTTCAGTCATATACCTGGTGTAGACTATAACGAGGTATTTTTCCATGTAGTCAGACATACTTATATTCATGCTTTGCTTGCGCTTGTCGCTATGCAGGATATAGAGTTAGAGCAATTTGATGTTAAAACGGCTTTTCTGCATGGTGAGCTCAAGGATGAGATTTATATGCACCAACCAGATGGTTTTATTATTGAAGGCAAGTAGGATCATGTGTGCTTATTGAAGAAGTCATTGTATGGTATAAAGTAGTCTCCTAGACAATGGTACAAGAGGTTTGATCAGTTTATGATTGAGCATGGGTTCTCCAGAAGTGATTACGATGGATGTATATACTTGAAGTAGGTCGGTGATGGTTTTCTGGTGTATCTTTTGTTGTATGTCGATGACATAGTTGTTGCAGCAAAAGATTTATATGAAGTTAACAAGTTAAAAACAATGCTGAAGACTAAGTTCGAGATGAAGGATCTAGGAGCTGCGAAGAAGATTCTGGGCATAGAGATCACTCAAGACCACAGACAGAACCATTTTTACTTGTTACAAGAGCAGTATGTGAATAAGGTGTTTGAGAGGTCATTTAGGAAAATAGAAAAACTGACCCCATTTTACACAATATTTGAAGCATTAAATATGATTTTTGACACTTTCCATGTTTTAGCATGTAGATAATATTTTTTAAATTCTTTTACATCTTATTTTTTCAAGTTAATGTAATTTTTGCATGATTTATATTTGTGATTAATATAGTATGTATAAGAATAAATGTACCATAAAATTGTTATTGAATGGCGGTAATTAACGAACGCTATTCACACTAGACACTTGATGAAATTAATAAAAGTATGCACAATAACTAATAAATAAATATTAAAAATGATACTAATAATAATAGAAAAAATGTCGTAAAGTTATGATAGACAAATGATAGTACTTTTTTAAATTATAAAAATAGAAAAATCTTATGAAAATAAGTAATATTTCAAAGAATAGCCAATAAAAATAATTTTAAGAAATTTCTCAACCCTATGTATCAAGAAAGAAAAAAGGGATTGCAAAGGATATATCATTGTAGTTTTAATAAATGGAGAATAATTCTTCATCATAAAAACCAAATAGATTATAGAGTTGTAAGCAATCCTAGTTGGTCTTTATTCAATCTCATCATCACAAATTGCCTCATCTCTTACCTTTGCCATTATATCATCTTAGCAGGTCGTTCAGTTAAATTCCTTATGTTGATGGATGAGAACACATATCAACATCAACAGTGAGTTTTGATGATCATCTTTGTCCACTAATTTTTGGGATCTAGCTATGATCTTTTTCATGTAAGGCTAATGATGTGGAAGATCATCAACTAATAATCTTCTACAAAACCAATATCTTTCAATGGCCTCAAGTATTGTAAATGCCTTCAAAGTTTCAATTGACTTGAATGTTGATGATGTTGATTTCGATTTGCTCTTAAAGGGTGGCAAAGATCTAACCTGAGATCTTTAACCTTCTAAAGAGAAATATTCTATTTCTCAATAGAATTCACTCCAATACTCTCCAAATATCTCAATTGAAGAAGAAGAAGAAGAGAAGAAGAAGAAGATACAAATGGCTCTTGGTGTAGTTCTCTCTTTCGAAAATTTTCTTATTAAGCATATGATTTATACTGAAATCAAGGTGTACAAGGCTACATATATACACATGTACACATGCAGGCCATTTCAGCAATTAGCCCATACATTCAGTCTTATTAATGAAATTGACCCTTAAGACAAGACAAAAGCATATATAAAAGATTTACAATAATATTGTACAAGCATTACAAAGTATACAACAAAATAATAAAGCTACACACACTCTAAATATGTAATACATAGATTTAATATACGTAATCCAACTTTGTGTCTTGTAGCCTTGTTCTTCCATGCACTTTATAATTCTTGTAGTGGAATTTTCTTGTACATTAAAGATATTTAATATCTTGAAATTTTTTCAAACATATACAATACCTACAAGAATTACTTAGCAAAACATTAGAAGCATAAGAATTTTCAAGCATAATAGGTTCCATCTCCAAGTATACTAATTCTTCTTGTTCTTCATCTCTTGAAGAATAAGATTGAGAGTGAGCTAGAGATGCTCCTAAATCATTCTTCCCTTGTAAAGAATAACTTTCCCTCAAATTAACATCACTATAGTAAGAAGATAAGTCCCCAATTAATGTTGAAAGCCCTAGATACTCCTCCATAATGTTCAGACAATTCAAGTTCATATGTGTTATTTCTAAATTTTCTTAAGATTTTTAATGGTCTAAATTTTCTTAAGTTTGGAAATCTTTCTTATCTCAAATGCAACCATACAAAATATTATGGTTTAAACACTTGTTGAATTATGTTTTTATTTGCTTGAGCTTGGTATTTAGCATTAGATTTTTTATGATACTTTGGTTGATGGTCATGGACTTTTGAATTGCTTCCACTCCCTATAAACTCTTCATTATGGTATATTATTTAATTTAATTACCTTCCCTTAGCTATATTATTTGATTTTATTGAACTTCCTAATCAGTCTCTATAGAACACCCTTTGTTCTTGGACATTGTGGACTGATTCTTCTTCTGCAAACCTAGACTCTAACTTTTGTAGTTGAGTTTGTATTGCAGGAATTTATCTAAGTTGAACATTAGTGACATCTAAATTATTTGAAATTTTTTTAATAGCTTCTAAATGGCTTGGAAATTTTGTTCTCCTTCCATGATTTGACTACTACACCCTAAAACACTTAGATTCCACTAGGTTTTTGTTTTAGTTGTTTATACCCGAGACAACCCAATACCACAATACACTTCTTGCTCGATTATTGAAAAAAGATTTGATTCCAATGAATCCAATTTACAATAAGAAATTGAAAATATTAATCACATAGCAAAAATAAATACAGTGGAACACTTATCTTGCTAAATTCTTGATATAAAATTTAACAAGTTTCAAAACTAAATTCGAAAACCTTGAATTTTTTTGTGCAAGTGTTTGAACCTTAAAAGTATAAGATAATGTAGTATAAAGCAACCTATAATTCTATGCTAACTCTACAAAATAAGCCATTAAATATTATAGAACCAAAATCACACGATCAAGAACTACACAAAACACACGCACACTACTTGGCCAAAAGTTGCAACCAAGTAACTTTCACTACCATGCATGTTCAATTGTTTCCAACACCAACTTATAATCACCAAAGTAATTATACAACATCAAAGGCAAGTAAAAAATGCACATTTTTCATGAAAAACTCAAAAATAAAAAAAACGTTTAAAAACTACACATAGCATGCACAATTTTGCACACACTACACGCATGAATTTTTCAAAACTTATGTCGACTCACCATGCAAGAACAACTAAGATTCTATCAAGAAACATGAAAGATTGTATTATCACGTGCAAGGACACATAAAACATGCAGATTATTCAAAATATTCAAAAAGAATGCATCAAGATTCAAATGGTTCAAGCAAGAGAATCAAGAATATTACAATAATATCTAAGATGGCTTAGGTTGATGTTGAAACTTCAATGGATTTTGCACTTGAGTTGGCGACACCACTAGCCTTGCTTTGATACCAATTTTGATGTGGAATATCATCAAATAATAATATTCTACAAAACCAAGATCTTTCAATGGCCTCAAGTATTGCAAAAGTATTCAATGTTCCAATTGACTTGAATGTTGATGGTATTGATTTTGATTTACTCTTAGAGGGTGGGAAGGATCTAACCTAAGATCTTTAACCTTCTAAAGATAAATATTCTATTTATCAATAGAATTCAATATACTACTATTCAAAGATCTCAATTGAAGAAGAATGAGAGAAGAAGAAGAGAAAGAAGAAGAAGAAGAAGAAGAAGAAGAAGAAGAAGAAGAAGAAGAAGAAGAAGAAGAAGAAGAAGAAGAAGAAGAAACACACGACTCTTGGTGTAGTTCTCTCTTTCAAAAGTTTTCTTACTATGCATATGATGTATACCAAAATCAAGGCGTACAAGGATATATATATACATGTACACATAAAGGTCCTTTCATTGATAAGACCATACATTTGGCCTTATTAATGAGATCAACCCTTAAGGCATGGCACAAGCATATATAAAAGAGTTACAATGATATTTTACAAGCATTACAAAGTATGCAATAAAATAACAAAGCTACATAAAATCTAAATATATAATAGATAAATTGAACGAATGTAATCCAAATTTGTATCTTGTAGCCTTGTTCTTTCATGCACTTTGTAATTCTTGTAATGTCGTTGTCTTATACATCAAAAAATCTTTAATAGCTTGAACTTCTTGCAAACATATATACAATACTTTAAAGAATTACTTAGCAAAACATTAGAAGCATAAGAATTTTCAAGCACAATTGGTCATATCTCCAAGTATGCTAATTCTTATTGTTTTTCATCCATTGAAGAATAAGATTGATAGTGAACTAGAGATGCGCCTGCAACAACTAATCAAGCTACTTTGATGGAATTATCCTTCTCTTATATATGAATTCACTCCTAAAACTCATATTTTTTTAGGTTGCTAGCTTCTATATGTGATTTTATAAGATACTAAAATTGATATTAATTAACTCTTTAAATGATTCTCATGTAGGTAAAACAATTGTATATATCTAATAATATTAAGTTATCAATTTTTACTGAAACAAATTAGTATATCAATACATATATATCAACAAACATCCAAAAATCAATTTTAGCTTTGTTGAAAGTGCATAAACTGACTAATTGATCAACTGATAAAATCATTATTTAAATTAAATAAAAAATGAAATAATAAAACTCAAGTAAGCAGCAAGAATACGCTTCCGCTATGACAAATGGATGAGTTTATTGATGCAACGATGTGTTATGGCTCAATAAGTATAATCGTTATGAAGCAAGTTTTAGGCTAATCTAGGTAATATGCATCCAAATTTAGATTTTTTTTCTTATTATTGGAAAATTTTGATCTAGTAGTGTAAAATTACATAAAAGAATTTAAACAAAATAATTAGAAATAGTAGCAAATTATATATGCATAAATGCATTTGAACATTATAAAATCATATAGTTACATTATGGCTTTTAGTCCTTTTTGTGGTAAGTGATGAGTGTGTGATTAATTAGGTTGTAATTATAATGCATTTACAAATTTTCAAAGCTTTATAGATTTAATGACCTATTTTTGTAACTTTTGTAGTTAAAGATTTTAGAAATTTATGGAATTTATTTTGAGACCTTTTTTCTACTTCAAAGGGGAAGTAATAACTTCAAATAAGATAATTCTATTACAACTTTGGCACCAATGACCACCTCTTACTACATAGGCGATGTTTCCAATACCTCGATACCAAAACACAAGTTGTGCCCCATGTGAGCAAGGGCATCTACAACCTGATTAGACTCCCTATAGTTGTGGGCAATATTGTAAGATGAGAATTGTGTTGTAAAATGTCTGTAAGATTCAATGAGTGAAATATGAGGATGGTGTTTAGGAGTAGTCCTTGTGAAGAGTTAGACCACAGTCCTAAAGTCACAATAAATGATAAAATGAGGGTATTTTATGCTCTTTGCTTTAGTGAGGCCATGTTAAAAACCTCATAAATTAGTCACTAAAATGTTACCCAAACCAAGGTTTGTTGAAAAAAGAAATGAATAACGGATAATATAATCATCACGCACTCATCAAACTATAATGTTCCTCGAGTTCGGCATAGCATCATCATCAACATTAATTTTAAAACTCTCGTAAGAGGAGGTAAAATGCCCCGAAAAATATAAATTTTAAGAATTATAGTTAAATGAGATTTTATTAGAAAAATTAATTAAACAAATTATTTTTATTAAAATAAAATAGAATTAATTAGGGTTATTCAAGAAGAAAATAATAACTATTTTTATTAGAAAATTTTGGTATTTTGGCTAATTAAGTATTTTATTTTTGAAAATTTATTTAAATAAATTATTTTATTTAAATAAGAGAGAATAAATAGGGCCAAATTAATAAGAATTTTATAAATAATTTAATTGTAGAAAATTAGAGTGATTTGCTAATTAAAATGGAATTTATGAAAAATCTTTCAAAAATCCTAAATTAGCCTAAAAAGGGATTTAAATATTATTTTATTTAAATATTATTATTTTTGAATATCCTAAATTTTCAAATTAATTTAATTATTCCAATCCACCTATTTTTCTTTTTCCTTTTCCTTTTTCCTTTTCCTTTTTCCTTTTTTTTTCTTCCTTTTTCTTTCTTTTCTTTCTTTTCTTCCTTTTTCCTTTTCTTTTCCTCTTCTTTCCGAGTTGGGCCTGCGTCCGCAGCCCATTATTCCCTTTCCTTTCTTTTCTTCTTCCTTCGATAGCCCAGGCCCGCACTGTTTCTTTTTGTTTTGGCCGGTCCGATTTTATTTCCCCCAACTTCTTTTCTTTCTTTCTTTTCTTCTAAACCGCCGGTCTAGCCTTCTCCCCCACGTCTTCTTCTTCCCTAGCACTACAAAATAAATGATTTGTGCCAACAGGGCCTTATCTGTTGGTAAAAGCTATTTTTCTGTTGGCAAAAGCTTTTACCAACATATATTTTTTTGTGACAAAACTGTGGGTAAAAACTCTGTGCTTAAAAGTTTTACCCACAGATATGTATCATCTATTGGGAGTAATTGATAATGCCCACAGATATTTATCTGTTAGTAAAACTTATGCCCACACTTATATCTGTGAGTAAAAGTATTAACCACAAAATAATATTTGTGACTAGCAGTATTAGGCACAAAATTATATCTGTGATAAAAAGAAATAACCACACAATCATATCTGTGTGTAAAAGTATTAAACACAATATTATATCTGTTACTAAAACTTATTACCAACATATATATATATTGTTGGATATACATATTAACCCTGTATGTGTGTGTGTGTGTGTGTGTATATATATATAGTTAAAACCTATACCGGCCAAAACGTACAAAATATCAAATATCCAATATCCACATGTAGTAACAATTTATGCTTATATATATATATATATATATATATATATATATATATATATATATATATATATATATATATATATATATATATATATAATTAACTACACCATATATAATTATCATTGTGTAGTACAAAATAATTAGTTGCTTAGCTCCCAAAGGCATAACAGTCATTTAAGTACAATACTATATAAACGACTTATAGCATAAGCTATTATGCAAAAATATCTTCATACATTGATATACAAAATCATCGGCTATTATACAAAAACATCTTCATATGCTGATATACAAAATCATCGACCATCTTCGTAAGCTTACGAGCAAAAGCACCGAGCATCTTCATTAGCTAACATATATACAAAAACATGGGGCATCTTCATAATTTGATATACAAAAATATTAATCATATTCGTAAGCTAACAAACAAAAGAATCAACCGTCTTCATAAGCCGACTCACAAAAGCGTTTTTATAAAAACGCATCAAACATCATCTTCTTCATTTTCCTCTTCAGTGTCATCCTTTTCATTCTCGTCATCCTCCATTTGATAATAATTGTCAACATGTTTTCCCTAAAAATATATATACAATTAACTTAATCATATTAATCTAAATTCATATCAAAAAGCTAGATGATGAGAGTTTGTACTCTTTAATTGAGTATATACATATCCAAAGTTTTTTTTGTTTGGGTTTTTGCATAAGATTGGTACGGAAACTATCTTCTAGGTTTGGATTGCATAATTTATTTAATATTTAACTATTTATAATAATTTACTAGGATTCCTTGTCTAATAAATACTTTGAGAACCTATAACGAGACATAAACTTATAACTTTTCAATAGGTCGGCTAAGATAGGTTAACAAGAGTAAGGACAGTGATTAGATAAAGAAATTAATCGGAGAAAGAGCGTTGACTAGACAACTAATGTAGGTAATAGTTTTATAATTTTTATTTTATTTTTCTCTCTTTATTTTAGTAGATTTGGTCTATTTTTATTAAAATATATACAATATATACGTGCGACTGTGCGCGCGCGTATAAATATTTTTACCATTTTCTTTCGTATCTACTTTCTAAATTTTTAAAAATATCGTAGGAAATCAATTAGCATACAAAACTTCTTCCAATCAGAGTCGAAGTGGCACATTAGCTGAGATTGAAAGAGAAGAGACGCACATACCATAGTTACCCAATCTAATCACTATATGACCCCTAATATTCTCATATATTCATCTATGCACTATTTTAGAGGTAAAAAAAATATACCCAAAATAAATGTGTTGCGTGAGAAATGTGAAAAAAATTATCAACATTTAGTGAGGAACTTACTTAATTCTCTAATAATGTATGCATTATACCAGTCAGATATCCTACTTGGTCTTTAGTCTCAAGGAGATCCTTTTCTAACTTCTCAACTCTAGACTCGGATTTGATCCTTTTAGCTCGCTCCTCCTCAAAAGCACATCTTCTTTTGTGGGATCGTGGAACTTTTACACCAAGACCAAAGGTTTTTGCATATCCATTCCTATCTTCTCCCACTACCTTTTTGAATATTTCACGTCGAGCATTAGCATCACATCCTTCTGGAAGTGCAGTCATCTCATCCAGAATCCCTTTCTATAAAGTATAAATCAATGCTATTAATGGGAGGTAGATTCGCATATATATATATATATATATATATATATGTAACCCTAAAATTAAAATAGATTAAAAACATACTCTTGTTGCAGCAGAAGCATCATTAAGCTTAGAATAACCCTTTTTCGGTTCATGAGTTTTCAACCACATTTCCAATTCATCGGGTTCTTTCCCCATTTTTTCCTAATCAAAACACATATGAAATTGTATATCAAGTATACAAAGTAAATTAAATTTGGTATTGCGTAGATGAATTAATTATATACCTACCTTTTCTTCCGCTCGGATGCGTGCAAAGCTCTTTGAACCAGCATATGAACACATTTTTAACTTTGGACGATTGAGAATCCCTCTTTGACTTCTTTCCTAAGCAATATGAGAAAAACAAATATTAGTATAAAAAATAAACTAATCTAACTATCATAGCCATAGCCTTTTTTTAAAATAATTAAATGAGAAATCACTACCTTGCCTTTTGGAGATTCCCAAAATTTTACCATCTCTAACCACATAGTCTCGGGTATTTCCTTTGGCCTAGAATATATTGCTTGATTGTTTGTTTTTCCATCAAAATGAACCACCTTCAACTCAGACTTATGAGCTCTCCAAGCTTCATGGATTTTACCCAATGCCCACTTATATGGCTTTCGATTTTCAGGAAAGTAATAAGAGATCTATAAAGGAAGAAAATGAAATAGAAAACAAAAACTATAAATTACATATAGAAAAAATAAGAAAGTTGATAAAGTAAATGTTATGGTAATGTACCTTTGCTTCCTCCCAAATCGAATCTAGATATGTCCTATCCATCTTTCTCCAATCCCAACAATCAAGTGGCAACTGCCTAGGATCCAGTGCCAAGCAACCTATAAGTGTTGACAATTGCCTAGCTGAATCACTAATTGGTTGAAGATGCTCATTGACATCCACATACTCAGCCTTCTTTAACACTTTAGTCTTGTTACATCCACGACCCTTTTCATTTCTGGGCATTGTACCTCAAAATCTTCTTCTATTCGTGGTAAAATAGCCATCTGAAATTGCATGCTCGGTTTGTGAACCATCATTTACTTCTATTATAGATGACACATTGATGGATTGTATACGGCTAGGACTATGTTGTTTGCCTAATAACAATAATAAAAGGGTAACTGAGTTATTCAATTTCAACATGGAGACGGTGGTAATAAATGCTAAAGTAAAGTTATAACATATAGATTTACATGACTTACAAATGTCAGTATTGGGAATTATCGAAGGATCTTGCTCTATCACTTCATTTAGACTATTAATCTTTGAGCAAGAAAATTCTTGTCCATGACGTTTGCCTTAAAAAATGAGAAACAAATAACAATAAATGTAAGCAATAGCGAAGTTAAAAGATATACAAATAATTAATTTCTACCATTGGATATTTTTTCTTTAGTAATTTTCATATATTATAAGATTATCTATTACCATACAAACAAGGTTTTAAACTTACCCATGCGACTAAGTAACATGGACCACCTATTAATGGTTGTTTCCTTAGTAGTTTTCATATATTCTATCCTTTCCTGCCCTCCTAATTGAAAAAAATTGAATGTAATAAAAACTTTGAATAAACTCATGTCTTAGATTATTGAATGTAGTAATGAAATATAATATAAGTAAATATATACCAAATTCAGCTCTTTGAGATCCTTCCTCTAGTGACATAGGCGTGAATAGTTTTTGTTTCATTGATGAATATGTGGATGGATCGATTGCAATCATTTTCTTTAGCCCATAAGCATGTCATATTGCTTCAATTGATTGTTCTTCATTTGGACATTTTGAAATTCTTGATGTTGTAGCAATAACTTCCTGCATAGATAATACAATAATAATGATGAATTAATAGTGGACTTATACAAAATAATTTCCTAGACTTATACAAGTATTTCCTGGTATTATACAAAAAATGACAACAAAATTATGAAGAAAGAGAATTAGGACACCATATTTAGTACTACTAAAACAAAATAATTTCTAACTAGCACACGAAAGCAATAATAGTAAAAAATTTGCCTCCAATTATCCTTGACTTTTTTGAGTTACTTTCTTCTTGCTCAATGCCTTTTGCAAAGACGACATAGAAACCTAGTAACATAAAAAATGAGAATTAGTATTTAATTAGTTATGTTTCTGTATGCAACTTAGAAATCAAAAACTAACATATTAAAAATAAACTTTCACCGACAACTACCATTTACGTTGCTAAGAAAAAGAAAGTACATAAAAGAAGAAAAAATATATATAAAAGATAGATTTACCTGTAATTGTTCCCGATTTATTGTAGTTATTTTCTTCTTACTTGATGCTTTTTCCAAACCCGACATGATAACCTAACAACATAAAAAGTAGAATTAGTATATATTTTCATTCAACATACCATACAAAGTAGAATTAGTATATATATTCATTCAACATACCATATTGATAGTAATAATTAAAAATATTGAAAGGCATACAATACAAAATATATTTAAGCATAAGAAAAATAAATACTATTAAAAACCTTAAAGTACACAATCTTCATAACCGGAACACACAAACATAAAATTACATTTCTAACATTATAACCAAAATTAGAAAAAGATACATATTTCTAACACTACTCGGTATCATAATCATATAAAGTTTTATCTTCTTCATCACTTTGGGTACTATATTCTTCAATTTCTTCATCATCATTATTGCTTTCTGTCATAGCAAAGAAAGGTTCTTGTTCTTCTCCAGTAATAGTAAAATCATCTACACCTAAATCTGTAGGCATGCTAGTTTGTCTACGATCCACTTCAGGTATGAGATCGTCTTCCATTTCAAACAAGTCTCTTGGCTTAGTGACATTGACAACATGCCAATTTCTTTCTTTAGAATCTGGGGTATAGAACACCTGCAATGCTTGAGATCCCAAGACAAATGGTTCACTTGTTTTCAGAATAGCCTTTAGATTAACAAGAGTAAATCCAAGTTCGTCCTCTTTAACTCCTCTACTAGGATCAACCCAATGGCATCGAAATAAAATAACACTCCTTCCACGAGGATAAGTCAGCTCAATAATTTCTGCTAAAACACCATAGTATGACATGCTTCCAATATCTGTATTTGCATTGACTAGAATGCCAGAGTTTTGAGTTACACTCCTCTTATCAATGCCTTTCACACGCCACCTGTATCCATTGCAAGTTAATTTAGTCATTGTCTTTATCCACATGCTTGGAGCAAGACTAAGAATTATCAGATCTTCTGCAACACATGCTTCATTTGGTAGATGCTTGGAGACCTAATAATTAATAACACTCATTGAATAAAAAGATGTATAACCAATGATATAAACATAATGAGTATAAGTATCAACATACATTCATTGCAAACCATTTAGGGAACTTTCTTCTATGGTTGTCATCAATCATATTTGACATCTGTTGGTATTCAGTTCTTATGATATCATAATGCTCTCTGGGAACAAATAATAAAGTTAGAAATATATATGAAATGATTAAAAAAATTATTCAAAGAGAATTAGGACTTACTATGCAAATACGTCAACTTCATCACAATTTGCAAGCACATAACTATGTGCTTCTTCAATCAACATATATTCCGGTTGTACATCTTTTTTCTTAGACATTGCATGAGATTTTAAGGAAAATATAGGCAACCCATTATGCAATTCATTACCATCATCATCATCATTTCGTGTGGACCTATTTTCCCTTGTTGGAACATCAGGCAAATATCTAGAACAAAATGTCAGACATTCTTCCGCAATATATCCTTCTGCAATTGATCCTTCAGGACGACTTTTATTACGAACATACATTTTTAACCTCCTCAAATACCTATAACATTAGTATCATATTACTAACATAAAGGGAGAATAAGCTTGATCTTCCATTAAAAATAATAAATAAAATACTAGAATGTACATACCTTTCCACAAGATACATCCAACGGTAAAATACTGGACCTGTGGTGATTGCCTCCTTAGGCAAATGAACAACTAAGTGTACCATGATGTTGAAGAAAGAAGGTAAAAAAAATGTGTTCCATATGACATAGTGTGAGAGTGATGCGATCCTCTAATATCTCCAAGTCTTGGGTTGTTGCCTCTTTCGAGCAAAGTTCCTTAAAATAATTACTTAGCTCAATCAACACCTTACTCACATCCTTGTTCCGCATTTTTCTTAAAGCCAATGGTAATAGTTGTTGCATTATAATGTGATGATCATGACTTTTTAACCCAGAGATTTTTCCATCAACAATTCGCCTTCTGATCTTTGCAGCATACCCATCCGGTACTTTCACAGAACCTAATATGCTTAGTATTTCCTCCTTTTCTTTTTGGGTTAATGTGAAGCATGCTGAAGGTAGATATATTTTATCTTCTATTTCAATTGGATGCAGATCATGCCTTATATCCTTGACCTGCAAGTCAAGTCTTGACTGTAAGGTATCCTTAGTTCTCCCTTCAATGCCTAATAGCGTGCCAAGTAAACTTTCAGAAACATTCTTCTCCACATGCATGATATCTAAGCTGTGGCGTAGTAGAAGATGCTCCCAATATGGAAGTTGGAAGAATATGCTTCTCTTCTTCCAAGGCCTTTTTTTATCCTCCCTTCTCCTTTTATTATGAGTATAAGGGGCTTTTCCAAATATGACATCAATTCCATCCATTTGGTATAACAAGTCTGTCCCAGAAAATGATGTAGGAGGAGGTCTGAGTTCTATTTTCCCATCAAAGGCCCTTCTGCTACGACGAAATCTGTGATTAGAATCCAAGAAGTGGCGATGGCCCATATAACACAATTTTTTGCTTCCCCTCAAATATTCAGAGCAAGTATCTATATTACAATGTGGGCATGCAATTTTTCCTTTAGTTTTCCATCCCGACAAATTGCCATATGCCGGAAAGTCATTGATGGTATTAATCAAGGCACCATGAAGAGAGAACGTTTCATTTTTGGAGGCATCATAAGTCTCTAATCCTACATCCCACAACTCCTTTAACTCATCAACTAATGGTTCAAGAAAAACATCAATATCATTTCTAGGAGCCTTTGGGCCAGGTATAATTAGTGAAAGAATAAAGTATGATTGTTTCATAACATAACCAAGGAGGTAAGTTATAAACCATTAATACAACTGGCCAGATGCTATATTGAGTACCCATCATGCCAAATGGATTGAACCCATCACTTGTCAAGCCAATCCTGACATTTCTTGAATCACTAGCAAACTCTGGGTACTTAGCATCAAAATCTTTCCAAAGATAAGAGTCTGCTAGATGCCTGAGCTTACCATCTTTTTTTTCGCTCCTCTTCATGCCATCTCATTAATGGAGCTATTTTTGATGACATAAACAACCTTTTAAGCCTCGGGATCAAAGGAAAGTGTCGTAATACCTTTAAAGGAACCTTTTTGCCACTAGCTAATTTCACCACAGTTCCATCATCGGCAACTTTCCATCTTAAAGCATTACAAATAGGAAAATTATCTAAATCAATCTTTTCCTTCCTAAAAAGTGCACAATCATTTGGACATGCATCAATTTTCTCATAACCAAGTCCAAGTTTTTTATAATCCCCTGCATTTGCCTATGAGAGTTCGGTAATGTTGATTCTTTAGGAAGAGCTCTTTTAAACAATTTCACTAAGGCATCAAATGCAACATCGGTCACTCCATATAAACATTTCAGATGATACATTTCAACAATGAAGGAGAGTTTACTAAAAGCTTCACAACCAGGATATAAGGGTTGCCCTGCATCTTCAATCAACTTAAAAAATGCATCAGCTTCTTCATTAGAACCTGGACAACTACTACTTGCCCTATGAAATTCAAAAATATCTCCTACCATCTCAAGAACATCATCACATGAACCATCATGCACATCATCAAACCCCATATCATCATCGAGCCCCAAATCAAAATTTTCATTATCTTCATTGCCCCTTTGCTCCCCATGAAAAATCCGAACACACCTTTGATAGTCTATATCCATTTCTCTCATTATAAGATGACCTCTAACTACATTTCTTTCATGATAAAATTGATTTGCACAAGTTGAGCATGGACAAGCAATCTTATTCCCATCAGTGACCGAGGTTGCAAATGCATAGTCAAGGAATGTATCTAAGGTTCTTTTGTAAGTATTTTCTACTCTCCTTAGTTTCACCCAACTCTTGTCCTTAAATACATCCATGACATCAAGTTCCTACATAATTTTCAACAAGTAGAGACATCAAAATAATGAGAAAATACTTGAACAAAGGATAATAATAAAGAATAGTTTTTTGTAGCACACGATTTGTGTAGCTTTATATATTATAATTATAATTATAATATATCTACAATTTAATTGTAGGTGATGCTACCTAATCCACCAATATAACATGACTATATAGTGTCCCTTACATGTTTGGTGAAGTGATTTTGTATTTTTTTTTCCAATATTGAACCATGATTAAACAAAGTAACAAAATGAGACAACATCATACAAGTAACAAGAAGGTCAAAAATGATAACAACCACTATATATCAAAAACTCCAATTGATAGATATCTAGAACTGTGTCTTAAAATCCCAATTAACTTTTAGTAAAGAACTTCAATCAACAAATTCAGATAATAATCAAACTCCAATTAGACAAGTGTACAACCACTATATATCAAAAACAAATATAAAAGAGTATCATTATGCACATATAAAATTCGATTGTAAAAGAATAATCGTTTATAAAAAAAATTATTATGTTGCATATTATGAACTAATAAAAAAAGATAATATAGCTACATTAACACAAAATCTTAGAGATAACCAAAAGAATGTTAGGCCATTATAGGCATAAAAGGGAAAAACCAAGTACATTTGGCTATAAAGCATTAGCTTTGAACACTTGTAGCTCAAAACAAGCAACCTATCACCAAATCAAATCTTCATCCATATTTGTGCTCATATCTATTTAACAAATTATATCTATATCAACCAAATAAAATTTGTCAAATTTCAGATAGATCTAGTCTACTAGCCGGATAACAACATTTGGAGTGGTGTAGTCGACACAACAGCAATAGGTTAATGGTGTAGGCGACTACAAGGTGCACATTATTTTTTCTCTTTTTGTTTGAGTTAATTTATCTTAAATTAGGATAATTAAAAATATGTATCTTTATATTTCTTTAAACTTTCTCTACGACTAGAAACTCTTATTGATGTGCTTCTAATTTAAAAAATTATTATATATTTCATGATATTTATAATTATGTTTTTCTATTGTTTTTTATGGTATTTTATTGTATAATTAATTATACTATTAAACCAATAATTTCCCATTTTTAGCATTGATGTTTGACCATTATTACCATTAAAGTTTCACTACTATTACTATTAATATTTTTCCATTATTAATATTGATGTTTTACATTATTACAATTGTTTCACCATCATTACTATAGTTGTTTCCCATTTGCTAATAATTATATAGTTATATTTAACCAAAGTTAGTTGTAATATTTTACCATGATTATCCTTATATTTTAATATAGTTGTCTTTATATTTCACCAAAATTACCTTCTTGTTTTACTTTAGTTGTTATTATATTTGACCAAATTTAGTTGTGGTGTTTTCTGGAAAAAAAAAACTAGTTTGTGGTATTTTTCCATAGTTGCATACAATGGTCATCTTCATCTATCACTTGCATTCTATTCATGTTTTACAATGGTCATCTTCATTTATCACTTGTATTGTATTCATGTTTTACAACGGTCATCTTCATCTATCACTATAGTTCCTTCGTATTTTTTTTATTTGTCTTCGTATTTTATTATAGTTATTATATTTTATCCTATTACCAAATGTTTATAATTATTACTACTCATCTTTCATTACTATTACTACTGCTACTATTACCATCGTTGTTTTACTATTATAGTATGAATATTTTACTATTGTTTTTATCATCCTTTATCATTGTCACTTATTAAATTCGCATCGATAATTAGTCATTTTATCTTTGTATTTCATTATTTTTTTTGTTAGTCCAAATCAAGCAAAATGACCAAAGAGAAACCAAAAAACTCAATTTATGTCAAAAATATTTAAATTGACGGTTCCGAAATGAAATTAAACATATTCTATTACAAAATGTATAATCAATTTAATAAAATAACTCAATTATACAATTCAATTTAAATCCACAAGGATTTGACCTAAAAATCAAATTCCGAATAATTTCACACAATTTTCTTAAATTGACAATTCCAATACGAAATTAAGTATATTTTAAAGTATAATGCATAATCAAATTATCCCAAATAGCTTAATCGACCGAATCCAACATATCCGAACATAACCGGGTCAATAATCACAAATTTCAGAAATCAACATATATCACATAATTAGCATATCCAATTCAATCATACAATACATATATACTTAATTAAATAACTAATTTAGCTTAATTAAAGCACATTCTTTCATAATTAATCAAAACAAAAAATTAGGGTTTCGGGAAATTATACCAAACGAAATAAGCCAAATCAATGCAGGTAAAGGGTGGCGGAGCTTCGTCGGTGGGAGAGGAGCAGTCGCCGGTGGCCGACAGACGCTAGAGATGTCCGGCCGGTGGCACGCCGTTGCTGCCTTCTTGCCCTGCTGCTGCGCCGCTGCTGCCCTTCCACTACTGTTGTTCCATTGCTGCTGCTCCCCTGATGCTGTCGTGTGCGACGATCGGGAGCTGTGGCGGCACGGTCGAGCGGCGGCGAGGCGGTGTGGACGGTCACTCGACAACGAACCACAGGAACCAAGTTGGGAGGCAGAGGCGTCGAGACAGAAGAAATGTGGCTACTATTGTTGAGAGTCAAATAGGAAAGGGAATAAGGGGCGGGGGGTAGCAGCGCCAGCGTGCGTCGACCGACGCTTTTTTTTTCTTTTTCAAATATTTAAAAGAATTTATGTCAAAAATATAATTTTAAATATATTAAATTTAATCGAAATTAATATTTTATAATGTATTATTAAGATAATATTAATCATAATTTATAATAAAATAATAATTATTATTAAAAATAATTAATAATGGGAAATAAATACAAATATGAATAATATAAATATTAATCATAATTTCCAACAATTAGTAATAATATTTTTTTATTAAAATAATAATAATAATAATAATAATGTCCTAAAATAATTATTCTTAGTAATCATTAATAAAGAATTATATTAATAAGAATAATATGAATCATTATTTTAAATAAATTAATAATAGTATCTAATAATTACTAATATATTATTAATAATGTGAATGATTATTGATAATATTTATTATTGTTAAGATAATATAGATTTGAATGATAATTGGCAGTATTTAATAATAAATTAATTTAATAGTAAATGGTAGTAGATATAATGTATATTATTTCATTATAATTGTTAAAAGACACCATTATGAACAATATTAATATAAAAAATTAGAAATAAAATAATAATTAATAATAATATATGTAAAATATTATTTCTAATAATGACTAATGACTTAATTATTATTATTATTATATTATATTAAAAAGAATAGAATTAATCATTATTAAAATTATATAAAAATAAATATTATTGTTGAATTTTATAAACACTAATACCAACAGATGTAAAAGTGGGTATTAGTTTTGTTGGTATAATACTACTAATAACCACAGATATAAGTGATGGTAAAAGATCTGTTAGCATAACATATTAATACCAACAGATAAAAAAATTTTGTGGGAAAAACTACATTATTGCCTACAGAAAATTATCTGTTGGTATTAGTTACTTTTACCAACAGAAAAAGTATCTGTGCCTAAGTTTCTGTTAGCAAAATTCAATTATTTTGTAGTGTAGCCCCGTTTGCGTCTGCAACTCTGTTGCTGAGAGCCTACGAGAATCACACCGATGGTGATGCCTAATTTAATCGCTAATTTCCACTCTCTCCCTCGCCAATTCAACATCCCCATCGACCCAACCAACCCTCCCCTATCCTCGCACGTTTCTCCTTCTCCCAATCAACCATACCCTGCCACGTTTTCTTGAATTTCGCCGGCAACTGTCGTCGCCGATGAGTCTAACCTACTTGCCCGATCCTCCTGTTCTTCCCTCCGACCTTAGCCACTTCATTTTATCTATAAATACCCCCATACTTAGCAAGGCTCAAATTTTTTATCTCTTACCCAGAGAACTCCATTTGTGCACCACTGACACTTCAAACGCCATTTCTGCTGCCATCAGCCAACGCCGTCACCCTCTCTTCCCACCCAACTAATCCTTGCACCGCCCTCTAACTAACTACACCAACCATCTCCCTCTATTTTTCCCACATAAGCCACCCTAGTTGTGCAAAGTTTCCTCCTCAATCAACCCTTTCTTCCACCTCCACCGCCCTTTGCACCACCCTTAGCCACCACTTTTGCCGCTGTCACCACTCCTTTCACCTCCCAAACTATACTGCATACCCTCCTCTATCCTCCTCTACCATTCTTTTCCTCTCCTTCCCTCTCCTCCTCTCTTTCTCTTATTTTTCCCTATTCGGCCACCACCACTGCCACCATGCGCCGCCACCTTTGGCTGCATCACCACCTTTATTCTACTCCTCTCCACCTGGGCAACGCTAAACACCCCAACTTCCACCTCTATTCTACCTCTCCTTTTTCCAGCATCCAACTTTTTCCCTTTTCTTCTCTTTTTCAAGCCACCGCCGACACCGTCATGCACCACCGCAGGTGCCGCCCCTCACTATTAGCCTAAGGTGAGACCAGTCAAAAGCCCTAAGGAGGCGTAGGAGCGTGCTCCAAGACCGATGTCATTTTAGTTAAGGGTGTTACTAAGGCCTTATGTGTGTTGATGTGCATTATATGCTTCGTATGTTATGTATCCTATGTTTATCATTATATTGATTTCATGCGTGGTATGGCGTGAAGCTGAAGTGTGTTCATGTGTTGTTATATGGCATGTGTATTATGTATATGTGATGAAATATTGTGGTATGTGATGATTGGTTTGTGACCCTTTAGACATGCATGTGAGGATGTATAAAAGTGGTATTGTGTGGGAAAAAGGTTGAAAATGGAAAGTGAGAAATAAGTTGACCAAAGGGGAGTAAGCTAACCAAAAATAAATGAGTTGACCATGGGATGTGAGTTGACCTAAAAATGTTAATGATACATCAGTGGAAGAAGAATAGGGGGTGAAAGTAAAATGAAGGAATGGGAGAGTCTATGGTTTTAGGGTTTTGTATGGGAGAATCTATGGTTCTGCATAGGAGAATCTAATTTATGGTACTGTATGGGAGAATCTAAACTAGGGTTTTGTATGGATGGACTTAGGGTTTTGCATGGCAGATTTTATGGTGTGTATGGGAGAATCTAAACTAGGGTTTGGTATGGATGAACTTCGGGTTTTGCATGGTAGATTCTATAGTGTTGCATGGAAGAATCTAATCTAGGGTTCTGTATAGATTGAATCTAGGGTTGGTGTGAATGAATCTAGGGTTTTACATGGATGGTCTAGGGTTTGCATTGTTGAATCTAGGGTTTCAGGTGGGAGTTTTAGGGTTTGCATGAAAAGTTTGAAAGGTTTCATGGGATGTGTAAAGTCTACATGGGAGTAAAAATTACGTATGACTCGTTGATTTGGGATGTGAGGAAGGTAATGTAAGTGTTGTTTGGGTGTTTGAACACTTTGGATGAAAAATGATATATGGAGAAATATAAGGGTACATAGGAGACTGAGCTAGGGTTTAGTGTGGATAATTAGGGTTTAGTGTGGCTACTTAGGGTTTTTGTAATAGCTTGTGTACTTTGTGATCTAAGTGTCATGATGAGGTGAAAATCTATGGGTTGTGATGTGTGGAGTGTTAAAGTGATTTGGGTTGTATGAAGTGGAGTAGGATGGGCCACTTAGGCCTAAATTAGGGTTTCTGGGAAAAACCCTAGAGTAAGGAAATAAGTGGACTTGGAGGTGTGTAGTAGTGGGCCATGACCCACATATTTCGGTGTTGGAGTTCTAGTGTGATTTTGAGTATAGAGGAAAGGTTGTTGGGAAAGTTAGGAGGTGCAGGATTCTCATGATATGATATGGGTCAGTTGAAGGATAAGTGTAAAGGAAGTGATTCATGCATGTCTAGGGTAATGTTTCCAAATAAGACATTGTAATACATTAATCATTTAAAGTTGAAGATTGTTGAGCCGGGCCCAGACCGATCCATCGGCGAATAATAGTGGTTAGGGCATGATGTTCTATATGTGAACGGTCCACCGGTGAATAATAGCGGTCAGGCATTATACCTATGCGTTTCCGGTCCACCGGCTATAATAGTAGGGGATTTCGTGCTCACCAAAACTGAACCTATTTGTGCTAAGACATGGGAAAGACACTAAGTACTTACAGTGGAACACCATGAGAGTCGGGGCCAGACCAGTCTACCGACGAATAATAGTAGTCAGGAGCTTTATGCCCTATATGTTTCCGGTCCACCGGCAATAATAGTGGTCAGAAGCTATGTGCCCTCTATGTATCCGGTCCACTAGCCATAATAGTGGGGTTCCCGTACTCTCATGGATTTGATAAAAAGCATAGTATGAATCGATTTGTGATAAGAGATTAATCAAGTAATTAATCCAGACTATAAATGGGCCTTTATGTATCTACCCGAATGATTGTACGATATTATGTTATCATGATGGTCTTTATGTTCTTTTTATTCTTTTTCATGGTTTATGTGATTTTATGTGTTGGCCTTAGTGCATCAATTACCTTGCTCAGTAAGTAGCGTATTAATCACCCTTTTCATGAGTGCTACTCGTTCCCACGAGTAGTAGGCCCTTCTAACTTTGTGTAGGTGGGCGAGACATCAGGCGGGGCTGAGTGTTGAGCTTGTGGTTGGCCCAAAGTTCGAGAGTGTCATGGCCATTTTCACTCTTCTCATTATTTTATTTCCCTTTTGTTATTTCTCTTTATATCCTATTTACCCTTTTTGATTTATTACTTTGTGTTGAGTATTTGAGATGAACCTTTTAATAGTTGAATGATTATTTCTCTTTTAATTATGAATTATAATTCTTTTATGTGTACTCTGATTTTTGAATGTTATGCACTCTTGATTTAAGTATTAATTAACGTTTCAAAAAAAATATTTAGCCTTAGCACTTGGTACTAGAACAGTCAAAGTGAACCGATCTCGTATTAAGTGTGGTGGTAACATCTCCAAAGTTCACGAGTTTTAATTTAAGTACTTCTATTAAAAAAATAGTGAGTTTTGGGGTGTTACAGGAGGTGGCTAGCTAATATATCAAGAATATCTCTCAATGGTGGTGTTTTGGAGAGAATGAAGTTGTTCCTTGGCAAGTGCTTTGTCCCTCACAAAGTCCCTTATCTAGCAAATGACAACATGTAACTATATGTGGAAAATCCTAAAAACCCACTTATTCCTCCACTACCAAAGTAACCAACATGTGATTGAAAAAGTGGGTTTTTATGCTAGATAAGGGATCACCTTTCTTTATAAGTTTCCTTTGTTGCATATTATGCTAGAGCCAGTCATCAATGGGTACCTAGAAGAACTCTTGGTGACAAGTTCCACCTATAGGCCTTATTCAAATGCTCTTGTTGAGGGAATAATCCCATAAATTATGTAAATTATCCTCAACCATATGCCAATATATGAGCAAATAGTGATGTGTGCCATTTTTGTGGAATTTAATTTTAATTGGTAAGAAGAGTCGCATAAATGTCCTTATATGATGTCTAGTTGTCATTTTCAACACCAACGCCCATTTCAGTGATGATGGTGCATCATTTTCCAAGAGCATGCGATAAATAGACCTTACAAAGAAGTCCCTTTATGATGTAAGTCCCAAATAAGAAAATGTGTGGCTTATGAGTTAGTGTTAACAAAGATTCTAGCAATTTCAGCAAGTATACTCATAGGTAGACATCCTTAGAGTTCCTACCAATGTCAACATCCATGCTCATCGATATAGTCATGTACGAAGTATTGCATACCAAGTGTTGAAATTCATGTTGTGGCAGAGTTAATGAGTGAATTCTCACCTTCCCACCAATCGTACCAAAATTTCATGTGATTTCCTAAATGAACTACCCATTTTGTCCCTAGTTGTAATAGATAAGTGTTAGCAAAAGGCTTTCATAGAGGGTAACCCCCCGTCTTTAATATTGGTTGAATGTTCTAAGTCAAGTACTTATGGCACAACACTTTAACCTAGAGTAAGTATAGATTTTATACCACTTCCCATATGAGTTTCATCACCAAGGTGGTATTCATAGTGTCCATATCAAGAAGTCTCAAGCCTCCTTTGTCATTTGGCCTACAAAGATCCGTCTAACTAACATGGTGTATTTTGTTTTTTGTATTCTAGCATCCCCAAATGAATCTACAATTAGAACAATCAATGCCTTTATTTATAGACTTTAGCATCTTAAAAGTTTGCATTATATGTAGGGGTGTAATAGATGTGACAACTTGTACCATATCGACTCTCCCTACTAATGGAAACAAGATGTGGTTGGCATGTAAATCAATGCACCATAGATGAATAAAAAGGCAATGCATGATGGAATCTATTTGGTCCATTGAGGCTTTGCTAAAGAGAATGAATTCATCCTAGAATATGTGTTTGTGTGTGATCTTAGGACCACTCTGTGATATAGTGATGGGTTTCTAGTTATTTCTAGAGATCATGTGGTGTATAAGACAGGGGATGCGCTCTATACATATAATGAAAATATAAGGAGATAGGGGATCCCATTAGCAAACACCTCAAAAGGGTTTGAAAGCTTTGGAAATTTTGCCTTTCTAGATAAATCAGGGGGAGGCAAGGCACTTCATAATTAGAGAAAAAAAAAGTATTTAGAATTCTAACCAGCCTAAAGGTTTCCTCCATAAATGTCCAATAGATGTGAGCAAATGTTTTTTCTAGATCCACTTTTATGTCCATATAACTAGTTTTGCATAATCACATCTCCTTTTTTCTTACGGTGTGTATAAGTTATTGGGTTATGATGATGGTGCCTCATGTTTGTCATATTAGGAGAAAACTACTTTGTTTGGGACCTATAACTTTATTCATGAGAGATATAATGACCTTTTTAATAACCTTAAATATAGCATTACAAGGTACAATAGGGTGATAATCTGACATAGAGGTCGGCATGTCTACTTTGGGTATTAAGGAAAGTAAGTTCTAGTAAAGTATAATATCTAACTAAAATGTTCCAAAAGCTCCAAAGTGAATATAGTGGAGGCTCAAACTTGTGATATTCCAAAATTTCTAATAGAAAATGGCCCAAATCTATTTGGTCTTAGGATTTTATATGGGTCAATGAAAAAAAAAAGAGAGAGACCTTTTTAACCTCTTCTATAATTACATACATGGTAAGTGAATCAAGATCTAATGTATCAATTCTTCGGAAAAAAACTTCATGCAAAACACCAGTTATGTCCACAACTTTGGCTAAGAACAAATTTCATAATAAGAAACTATCATTTGTTTTATCATCTCTTAATCATGTATCCACTCACAAATTTTATATTTTATGCTATGAATGTGAGCCCAATAGGTTCCATTAACAATGGCTAAATGGAAGACGCATATATTGTGGTTAAAGAGAGTAGCCATATTCAATATTCTTTTTGAATACATAGGATGGAGAAGCACTTCATTGCACTCAACAACCAACGTCTTCTCCACTCACATAAGTCTTGAAGTTTGTTTCTCAACAAGTGTTCTTTGGGTACACATGATGCAGGAATGCATCCTTTTTTTTAGTGGAGAATATTGCCAAAAGAGAGATTATTCCAACCTCAAAGCTCTTGAGCACAATGGGCTAGGGTATTTGATATATTATTATTTGACTTCAATGTTGCTCCATAACTTCCTTGAGGTTGTTATGTGTCAACCAAGAAGCCTTGAATTGGAAAGGTTTGCACTATTTATCAAGATGGGATAAAGAAGACAAAATTAAGCAATTATTTAATGCAAATGATGCCATAGAATTTCCCCCAATAATTCCTCTTGAATTATGAAGAATTGGATTGATAGTGATTGAAGTTGAGACGCTTAGGCTATCTAATTTATCCAAACTCAAATCTTAATTTGATGATTTAAGTTCCACAAATCAAGTAGATATTTGAGTATTGGTTTGCTATGTTTTCAAAAAAAAATCCTTATCCAATTCACCTTCAATATATGACTTCCTAATTTGGCATGTACACCAAACAAAACCAAATGATGACCTCTGCCAGAGATGACCATCCAAGGGCCAAAAAAAGAAGCATCCTTAGTGAAAGTTGGGTTTTATTTGAATGAGTTTGAAGTGGAAATAGTGGAAGCCTAGGCTTCATTTTTCTTCACTATAGCTTCCACCAACTAAGGACAAGCCTCATTGGAATGTTCAATCTTACCAAAATAGAAAAATAGTAGTCAAGATTCCTTCATGCTCTATGGTACACATAGAGGAGCCATGATAGAATATGGGAAGTAGGAATTTTAGCAAATCGATTTCAACCATCATTCTAATATATTTTCCTTGGGGTACTTCTATGTTTTTGTTGTCAATTCTAACAATTTTTCCTATATTATTGGCAATTTCTTTTAGCAATTTGAGGTTACCATAGTACTCTATTAACAATTCTGGTAACCAAACACATGCCATAGTGTGAATGTTATTGAAGCTTGTGAGCACCAAAAATTTGGCATCCGCTTACATACCATGATGTAATGCCCATAGACCATCCGTAGACCCTAAGTGAGGGTGTGATCATGGTCACATTTCTTTTGAAAGTTTATGAGGAAGAACCCATTCCCAAGTCCACGACTTCATAAGTGCCCTTAAGTTCCTAGAGATCACAAATCTTGTGGCATAAGGTTTCATAATGGAATATGTTCCCGAGGAACATTCACAATAAGGAAATAACTCCATGGATGTAGAAGCTCTCATTTTTCATCAATGGTAAGCCTAATTTGAGTCCATCGAGTATTCATAAAAAAAGGATTGTCCTCATAGTGTTTATCCTCAAAATCTTTAACTTCCTTCCGATTTATGTCATTCTTTGTGATATAGCAAACCTTACAGACTTGTTCAATTACAAAGTTACTAAAATAAAGAGTGCTGGCTTAAGAATTTCTTAGTGATGCTTGAGGCAAGGCATGGCCTTCCATAATAACATTTGTAGGGGTCTTGTCTTATTAGTGCTTTTGCCTTTTGGGGTGGAGGTTGGTAAACTAACCATGGATGGCTGTGAGTATTTATGGTTTAGGTAGGAGAACATGAGCAATGTGTAGGCACATTTTTCATTTTGTTTAGTGACTTTGATGAACTTGAGAAAGTCATTATTTGTGATGTTTTCCTAAAATTATATATGCACTATGTAGGGACTTGCTCTATGGTAATATCTTAATTGAAATATCATTTTATTAGAGAGTTTAATTTATAATTACTAATTATTAATGTATAGGTTTCATTTTAATGAAATTAATTGAATCATTATTTCTTCTTTATAAATATTATTTAGGAATATAGACGTTCAGGTTTGATGAAGGGGCTGACCAAAAAGAGGGAGAGATAGTGAGAGGAATGCCTAAATATTTAATGTAGGTTTTATGGCTTTATAGGAAAAGGTAAAATCTATGTTTTATATAAAACAAATGTATAAGAAATTATTTTGCAACCAATAGAAATAAGGGAGATATAGAAATTAAAATAAATGGCCCATTAAACATGGGCCTTAAGTGATTCTACATATAAGTGATTTTATTTTTTCCTCTAAAAATCCAAACACGTATATACATAGGAGCACTTAAGACCCACACTTAATGTGTCATTTATTTTAATTTCTAGATATTCCTTATTTAATTTTTATCTTTCCTTTTTTTTATGTAATAGATCATACCAAACATCACTTACACTTTATCACATTTATAAATGTTTGGGGAAAATCCAACCTTTGGTTCAACCCAACTTTGCAAAGCCTAAGAGCTTTATGTACCTTCAAGGATTTTCCCTCAAATCTAGCTTACTAAATGACATAAATCTTTTAATGAGATTGAATATTCATATGAAGGGAGAAATAGGTAGGATCAATGGCTTCTTTTTGGAGAAGAAGGAATGAAGATATTCAAGCAAGAATGATAAAGAACTCAATAAGAATTCAACCTTTGAATGTCACCCTATCTAAGATTACTCCAAGTATTCTTAGGTAGGATTATTCAATCACAAAGAGATAATTAACCAAGTGTATTACTCGTATTAGATTTCAATATATTCAACCATATATTACAAGAGTGCCGAGACCCATATCTTATATAGGAGGTCTTACATTACTAAGTAGCACACTAATTTAACCATATGACACATACATGGGTAACTAGCACATAAAATAGTATTAACAATGCAATTATTCCCTGTACAATACATGAATCAACAAAGATTATTCCAAACAAAGTGAACTTATTAGTACATGAAAACAACTAACAAGAACCCTAATCAAAACAATGATGTTGACTAGGCCTATTGACTTATAGAGTTGAATTTCATGCATAATAGCTCCATTGTAATAGCTTGTAACACATGAAATCTTATGTATGTTGACATCTTAAACGGCTTGATCTTTTCCCTGCAGATATGTTACATACCTGCAAAAATGACTTAAAGTAAACTCATTAAGGTTAGTCATATTATTATTATCAAAGACATATAATGTGATGGGTTCCATAATCAAGTATGCCAAATCATTATCATCTTGAGAATCTATGGATGCTCCCCATGTAATGACATTATGGGAGATATCACCACTCAAAAATCTGGCAAGGCCAGTTCAAAAATTGATCATTACCTACTTTGGTTGAACGTGGACTAACTTACTCTGATTTTCTAACATTGATCATATATAACATTTACTTTATCCTGCCTTTAACGAAGGCACATTACAACATGTAACATTCATAAATAGAGGAGCTATAAGGCCCTCCAATTTAATAAATCAAACAACCATTCAAGGTAATCTACCTAGAAATCACAAATTGCCATTCATCCAAAGAAATCTTCCACTAAATTTATCATCTCTCAGTTTTTTTCACTCACTATTGCTCAAGTAGCTTCCTTACAAACTCATGCAGTTAAAGACCTTGATCCATTCACCATCAATGGCCTTGCCTCCATGACTTTAACATGTAAGTCATCCAAAACCCTTTTTCACTTTTCTTTTTCATTATTTAAGTCTTACATTACTGACTTAAGTGTCCAAGTGTCCTTATACGAACATCATAGTAGTATCACTCTGACAATTAGAAAACAAAATCCTAAGGATTCAAGGCACAACGTATCTAGATAGGGCCATGCAAGTCACTTTATAATTACTAATACAACTGTCATTCAACACCTAGCAACTGACGTTTAGTGGCATGGCCTATTCTCAAATACTAGGGATACTTGTCATAGAGGTATGCAAAACAACATATGACGTGATGGATTTTGGGCAACTAAGCTTCCAACTCCACCATGACCCCTTAAATCCCAAAGTCATAATAAACACACATTGAATCAAGCATAGGGAGGCTCAAAAACACAAGATTCTGTACTCTTTTGTGCAGCCCTACGGCCATCAATTTTGCTCCACCTTTTATGGCATCTCTGCTATTGAGGTACCTCTATGTGTAAAGAAAATACTAATGTTACCTACCCCTATCCTCTTCATGCAAGACCCCATATCATGGTATTGATGCATCGCTACCAGGAGACCTTTCCTAAAAGATGGTTGACCTCAAGCATAGGATACACCAAATCCTTAGTGTATTGATGCCAATCAATAGAAGCCTCCCCAAAAGCTTCGTAGATTCTTCATTTATAGATGATATAAAAATGGTGGCAATGCCAAGAAAGCCTCTTGATAACCCAATTTCATAAGTACCATACTTGACATTATCTCTGCTTGACACTACACAGAATAAGCTCCCCCAGAAGAAATAGTGAGTGGAGCACCTGCAACGAGAAGCACTGTATTTTACATCTAATTGCCTACTCCCAAAAATAAAAAGCATAGTAGAGTGCTCATAGTCACAAAACACTACATGTTACCCCTAATTACCTCATTCCTAGATTTTTGAAACAAAGTATAAGACTACTCTCACACCACTTTAAAATAGAAATTTGAAATATGTTCAACCTCAATCTTAAATTTTGGATGGGAAGTGGATGATTACTCTCACACCACTTTCAAATAAAAAAATTGAAACGTTTTCAACATCCTTCCTAAATTTCAAAGGGAAGTAGGTGACTACTCTTACACCAATTTCAAATAAAATTTTGAAACATTTTTAACCTACTTCATAGATTTTTGAACGAAAGTATAGGATTGCTCTTACACCACTTTAAACTATTAATTTAAAACATGTTATACCATATTTCCATATTTTTGAATGGAAGTAGAAGGATAATCTCTCATCATTTTGAAATAGCAATTTGAAAAAATTTTAGCCGACTTTCCAAATTTTAAACAAAAGTAGAGGACTACTCTCACAAAAATTTCAATTATCAACTTATGACATATCATGTACTAGAAACTAGAGGACAATAAAACCCCCGAATAATAATTGATTATCATTTTTGAACAAGCAATTACTCATGCATAAACAAGTAGCACATACAGAAGGTGCTAGATGAGTTCATGTTTGAAAATTATCATGATTACATCACAAAAAAGTCATAACCAAAACTTGATAAAACCTACACACCACTAGCATTGTCATATGTAGCTTCTTGCCAATACACATTCTATCCACCTACTAGCCATGAAGGATTATGTGTGTCTAGAACGTCGTCCACAGAGCTAATCCCTTAAATCTCTCAAAACATGCCCCAATCTCATTGAAGCTATGTATTGTCCCACTTTTTGGCAAAACTAACCTCCCACTTTACGATCATATCTAGATTGGTTATGATGGTGATTCAATCTCATTTCAATTTGTAAAGGTGAGCCTTTATAGATAAGGATCAAATGTGATAATCCCAGACCCATGTTCCCCCACTAACTTGACCTCTTGGCTTTCCACGAAGCATCATTTTCCCCCTAAGCCTCCTTAGATGCATGGCAAGAAGTGTACTCATCCAATAGGGACTAATTTGCCTTAGTATATTATTGGTGAAGACTCTACTCATAACTCCCCAAATATTTCACCTTTGACTCCATAGAGGTCTTGACCTCCCAGAGTCAGTGTGCCATTGATTTTAGGGAAGGTCTGACCTCCTAAATTTTCCTACCTCTTGTTGCAACGAGGTAACAATGCTATCTTTCATGGCACAAATTTATAACAAATAAGATTCATTCTATGACCTACAAAATGCATCAGTTTCAACATCTAAATGATGCATAAACATCAAAAGATAGAATTAGAAAAGGTTACCAAATAGTTTTCCAACACATACTCCTCCAAATGATGGCTGCCAAAGAATGATGATAGTTAAGGCTCATAATATAATAGGATCAACCTCCCCATTCTACCACCTAAAGTGTGGAAACCTTCAATAGCATAAGCTCCTTCCAAGGACCGTGACTCACTCTTGAGTCACCCCCCACTTTATTGAGGGCCTTCCTAATGCAAGCCAACCTTCTTATTTGGGATAGTGACATGCTCTCCTGCCCATCACATTCCTCATCAATGAGAATCAATATAGGATTCTTTGTAACCAAATTCTCTTGATGTTTCCAACATTATACATCCCCCGTCATTTGGCAACATAATAAAACCCCTCATTCTTGATCATGGAAGTTAGCATCACACCAGCCAAAATAGGGGAAGATCCCTTACATGTAGTAATATGCATCTTATTTGCCTTCTAACACACCATAACCAAGGGATCTGATACTCAATAAATATTAGAAAAGCTTGTGACAATGTTTGCAAAACTCCACTCCTATGGGGTTAGGGGCTTCACAAAAAGCAGTCATTACCTTTGAACCTCCAACAAAGAAAGATGAAAAATCTGTATAAGGCAATGTAGAGGAATACTCGATGATAAATGAATTTGCTAAGGGTTGCAATGTCACTCAATTTGGGTACTCCTAAAAACTTATCTCAATGGTGTTCTTTCTTGGCTAAACTCAAGATTTTTGTGATCTGATCTCAAATAATAGTCGATGAATCCTTCTCTTATGATTGTTGTGGGGAATTGCAAAGAAGACACATAATTAAAACTTTATTGACATCATCACAACTAGAAAAACAAAATAATACTTATTAAAGGTCCTCCATTCATTAGGAATATTCTGGAATGAACCTAGGGAGAGGATCCCTTTCCAATCTATGAAAAAAATATATCACCTTCCAATCATGATCATTGGTTGATAAACCTAGCACCGATGGCTCATGGTTGAGCCTACCAATCAACAACACCCTATCATCTTCCTTGTTGTGGACTTTAGGGTAATAAGGCAATGAGAACAATTCCAAATCCACTACCACACTTGTCAGTTCATCTAGATAGACAAAACCCGATAGGACCCTCTAAGCATTAGGAAATAACTGGGAGCATGATAGCCTAAACTTGTTTAAAAATACCCCCGAACTCCGATAACAAAAACCCTTACCTATACAAGAAAGGTTACTCATAGAAGCACACACAGCCTATGGAGGCCTAACCCGCTCTCTCTTCTAGATAAGGAGGCATTACCTAAAGGTCAAAGGGAAAGTCCTAAGCACCCTACATCAATGGAAAAAAATACTCATCCACCAATGATGTTAGGGAGATGATCCCTTCTACCTCTAATATTCCCATGATATGGGTGTAACACCCTAAAATTTATAACTAAAAAATTTCATTTAAGCGGAAATATAAAACAAAATAGTTAAATGATACCATTGTACTCAATATAAGTCTAGCTTCCATGCCATCTTTACATCAAATACAAGGTAAAATAGTAAATAGTATAAACATGATAACACAAAGAATAAAAAGAAATCATAAACATAGATAAGAGTTTTGAGGATAAATCCAATTACAACATTCAAAATACATAAAGGGATACCCTGGACAAAGAGTCCCCAAAGGTATCCAGATCAAACTAAGAGCTGGATTACATGGATCTACATCCTTATACCTAAAGATAAAATAAGCACTCCTCCCTAAATAAGGCATCATATATAGTAAAGTTATCTAGTGGGTCCATAATAACCCACACAAACTTAACTGAGCTCTCTACTTGTGGGAATGAGAATCACCCATGAAAAAGATGATCAGTACGCTACGTATTGAGTAAGATAATAATACAATCATATACAGGTTACATAGAATACATAAGTCATATAGAAGAATAAGCAAGCATAATAATATAATATAAGATAATTCTAATTCCATAATTCCATTAATAAATACAATCACAATCACAATCCACATTCTTATTTATATTGAGTTTAAGTATCCCACTATTCTTAATCTGGTGAAACAAACTAAAGAACCTATCAAGGAAAAATACTTCTGAGCCATTATTATCATTCGATGGAACAAACTCAACATATATCAGGACAAAGTGCTCCTAATCATTTTTCTTAAATTTTTAGAATGATTTGAAGCAACTCTTTAGACAAAATGCTCCTAAGATACTATTATCATCGGGTGGAACGGATACAACACCTTGGTCTTGACTCATGTAATCTTTCACTTTAAGTGAATACTATCTTATCCATTATTCCTTATCTCAAGGTCAGATTCTTGTCTACGATAAGCCCAAGAACCCTACTATTATTAAACTAGTAAAATAATCTAGAGCACCTCTCAAGGAAAAACACTTTTAATCTTCTATTATCATCCGGTGGAACAGATACACAATACCTTAGCCCCAACCCACGTAATCTTTCGCTTTAAGTAATTTGTATCCTATTAGCGATGGTATGTCTCAAGATCATCATACATAAACACATGTAGATATGCAAGGTACATAATCTATATTAACATAATCATTTGAATAATTTTTAGTGAATATGGGATATCGATATATTTTTCAAAAGATAAGGGTAATATCCCCATTAAGAAACCCTAATTTCACAAGTTAAGTATAACTTATTTCCTAGTGCTCATTTTATCACCAAATTGAACACACATTCTTAAAATATTATTATTAACAACTTGTAAAAATATTATGATCTAAATCCAGCTTCTTACATATACGATAATAACATATCATTAGGGTTAATATTTATAATGGCCAGCAAAACTCTAATTTCACAAATTAATCATAAATTTTCACATAAGACTCATAAATCCATGAAATTAAATATTAGTTCCTAAAATGCCAATATGAAATACATATCCATAAATTAAGGTCAAACTCAAACATTTTAACATGTGATAATAATTCTGCCTCTAGGGTTGATATTCCTACTTAAAGCCACTTTTCTTATTTATTGGACTTAAACCACTCATATTCACTCCTAACAACCCACATAATATACTTAACATACTTTGAACTAATTATCACATTAAAATATCCAAGATCTTACTTTTATCCCATATTGACCAAAATGCCTCTAAGATAGCCAAAATAAATATATTTTCACCAAACCTTATGAGTCCCAAAATAAATTACTTTCCAACCTCCAATATATATAATGAAAATGCATAGCTATAATTATAAATAGACACCACATATCATGATTCATGCCAACTGAAAATATGCACTTTTTTCCAACATATAACACCACATATCATAATGACACCATTATCATAATTATATTATCCATATAACCATTTAAACATGATATCGCGCATATATATAAACATTACATATAGAGAGCCTTAGTTATAACATGTTTCCTTACCGAACCATCTCTAGTCTCTATTCATATAAGACCTATGATTCATCGTCCAATACCACCAAAATATCACCTAGATGCTAAAGATAAATTAAAATTAGACTTAGAAAAATTAAATAAGGGAAATAAGGTAAAGGAGAGGATGGTGGCTAGGTGAGGTGCGATGGCAAAGAGTAGTGCAGAGAAATGAGGAATGAAGCTCGGGTAGCAATGGTGTTGGGCAACGATGAAAATAGAGTAGGGAAGGAGGGAAATAAGGAGGGGGATCAAGGTTCTGGTATATCGAGGAAGAAAGGATGAGGGAAATGGAGGAGGTAAAGAAGACGGGTTGCATGTGTATGTGTGTGTGTGTGTGCGTGTGTGTGTGTGTGTGTGTGTGTAGAGAGAGAGGGGGGTTGGAATGAAGGTAAATGAAATTTGGTAGGAAGGGGGAAGGCTTGGTTTAAGGTGGCATGGGTGCAAGCGATCAAGGGTGTAGGGTCTATACAAAGGTGTTGGTGTAGGGGGGATCGACATGCATGGCTGGAAAGGGGAGGATGATGGTGATGGGGTGTAAGGGGAGTAAGGTTTGTTTGGCTTGAATGGGGAAATGGAGGGGGACTAGTAAGGGTGAGGGGCTGCATAGGTTGGGAGAGGGAAGGCGGTAAGGAAGGGAAAGAAAAAACGAAAGAAGAAGGGAATAGAAAAGGGCTAAGAGGAAAAGGAAAAAAGTAGAAAGAGGAACAAAAAATTTAGGGTTAGGATTAGGATTAGGATTATGTTATGGGTTTAAAATCTTAGGAATTAATCTAAATTTTAATCTATCAATTATTTGGGATTAGGATTAGGCTAAAAAATATAGATGACCCAATTAGAATTTAGATTAGATTAAAATATTAATTAATCAAGATTATGATTAGATCAAAATTTGGGGTATTACATTACTACCCTATTAAAAGAGACTTCATCCACAAAGTTAACAAGTTAAGGTTAGAAAAAAAGCAATAAATAAAGTAAGAAAAGGTGATATTTGTGGTAAATTCTACTAGTTGATACTATACTACTGGGTACTACCCCCTTAAAAGAGAGAAAACCCTAAAAACTAACACACATGTGCTGAAGAGTTCGGGATGCGTCTTACATATGCCCTTTTTTGTCTCCCACATTGCCTCCTCTACTCCATACTGGCTCAAAAGAATCTTCACAAGTGAAACTGAGCTCATATGGCTCCTACATACCTTAGTGTTAAGAATTTGTAAGGACTTCTCCTCATTGGATAATGAATCATCGAGCTTGATCACATCAGATCTAATCACGCGCAAAGGATCTATAACATACTTCCTCAGTTGCAAGATGTGGAAGATGTTATGAACTTGGGATAACTCCAACTGAAGTGCCAATAGATATGCAAAATCATCAACTCTATCAAGAACCTTATAAGAACTAACATACCTCAAACTCATCTTGTCCTTCCTACCAAATCTCTACACCCTTTTAGTGGGTGAGACCCTCAACAAAACTCTATTCCCTAGCTTAAAGGCATCACTATGACACCTCTGATCTATATAGCTCTTTTATTAACTTTGAGATCCCTGAATCCTATCCTGAGTCAACCAAACTTGCTAAACCATCTCCTCGATCATCTTTGATCTTAGTGCATCAATCTTGCTAATGTTGCTCTAAAATAAAGGTGTTTGGCTCTTGTTTCCATATAGGGCATAAAAAGGTGTCATCCCTATACTATTTTGATAAATGTTATACAAGAACTCCTCCAAATGTAGATGATCCTCCTAACTAACTCTAAAATCCAGAACATAAGCTTATAGCATATCCTTGAGTATCTGGATTGTCCTCTTAGTATACCCATCTATAGTTGGGTGAAAGGAAATATTCATCCTCCACTTCGTACCCATATCCTCCTACAACTTTCCTCAAAAGTGAAAAAAGAATCTTGAATCCCTATCGGAGACTATGTTAGTAGGTGTACCATGTCTGCTCATCACAAACCTCATGTAAGCATTGTCTAACTAATATATGATCCAGGCCAACTTCATCAGTATAAAGAGTACTACATTTTTCAATCTATTGACAATGACCCAAATCATGTCACACCCACTACAATTCTTGGGTAATCTACTCATAAAATCTATGGAGATGGAGTCTCACTTCCATCCTAGTGCATCCAAAGGCTAGATAAACCCTATAGGTATACGGTTCTCTATCTTAACCTTCTCACATATCAGACATCTCACCACGAACTTTATTACCTCTCACTTTATGTGAGGTCCCCAATAAATTTGTTCAAAGTCTTTGTATAACTTATCCCCTCCAAGGTAAATAGAATAGTAAGCACAATGGCCCTCCTCTAAAATCTGGTGTTTCATATTAGCGCAACTCTGAGGTACATATCAACAACCCTTATAGTGAATGCTACCATCCTCATGAATCTAAAAAATCTTAGCTCAACCATCCTTTATATTCTACCAAATCCTCTCAAGCTAATACCCTTGAACACCATTAGTGTAATATCCCAAATTTCATCTAATTTTAATCACAAGTATTTAATACCTTAACCCAATTCAAATATCAAAAATCAATATTTTAATTTACCCTAATCCTAATATTTAGTCCAATTAATTTATATTTTTTAACCTAAACCTAATCATAGATTATTGATATTTTAATATTTTTAAATTTTAACCTAATCTTAACCATAAGCCCATAACCATCTCAATTTTCCTTTTTTATTTTCCTCTTTTCTCCTTCTCCTTTTCTTTTTACCTCTGCCTGGATGCCTTCTTTTTCTACTTATTCATCCTTTTTTGTGTGAATCTATTCTCTAACCACACCCTTTCCCATATTTCCATAGCCTACCTTCCCTACCATCATCATCAACTATCATCTTCCACAAATCAATGGGATTTTTCCCGTTTAATTTTTGCCACCACCCCTCAATCATGCCTCACCCTTCTCTCGTGCACCATCCCTTAACATTTCCTTCGTGTATGTCTTCCCTTCTTTATCGTTCTTCATGCATGTGCTACACACACACATCCCTCAAAACTTAGCCTCAATTATTACCCAACCAACTTACTCCCTCTCCCTCCATTTCCACTAAGAAAGCCAGCCTAACAACCCTCTATTCTTCTTCTTCTTCTTCCTTTCCTACCCCATGTTCATGATTCCCACATCCTAGAAAACTAACCACCAATACCACCCCATCATTCCCCCTCATTATTGTCGACCATTGCCAGCCCATGCCACCTCCTTTTCCTTCTTCCTTGATGTGTTATATTCATTTTTGTTGAGGTGCACGGTAGTGCAATGTTGCATGCCCCAATCGTGCCCTCTCACATAGCATCACTCCTAAGTTTTCCCACAATCGTGCACCCTCTTTTGTTCTCACTCATGCACTTAGCACACAACCGTGTGAATGTCGCATAACCCACTTGTGCATGTTCCTTACTCTCAGTTTATGCATGTGTCACATGCCATGCCCATGCCACTTCTTTGGCACAGTTGTGCTACCCTTGTAGCATAGCCATTAGTCACTCTAACACCACCTTAGCACCACTATACATTCTACCATACTTCTAATCAACCCAAAATTTCTATTAGATTCGCTTGTTTCCATTTTTCCCTCCTTTACTTAACTTTTCCCTTGATTCATGTTCTTAAGTTCTAATTTACTCTTATTTTAGCAGGTGATCTTGGAGTAGGCGGTTTAGCATTTTATGCATAGAGCCCAATGTACTTATTGATAAGGATACATGTCATAGTTAGGACTTATATGTGTAACTTGTATTTGTATGTAATACCTTATTTAGTAATTTTATATGGATAATATTAATTATGATAATGCTATGATATAACATCTTGAAAATGAGGAGATATTGAAAGTATGCATTTGGGTATAATATTGTTTGGAATGAATTTAGATACATGATATCTATGTATTTAATTGGGGTTATGTATTTCACACAAGTATTGGAGTTTGTAATTTTCCAACCTTGGGATTCGTAAGGCATCTCTAAGAATACGGGTATTTTAACTATCAGAAGGGATTTTTAGTAATTTGATGATAATGTGTAAAATAATCATGTCATAATAAATTTTGAGGATGTTAGTAATTATTCCATAATTAATGTGATTAGATGATGGTTGAGTGATATTAATATGAGATTCTGAGGTTTTTGGTAAGAAAGGGTATTTTGGTTAATAAGAGTTAAAAATAGAATTTCGGTCATTCTAAAAGGGGAAATAGAAATTGAATGTGTTATGTATCATATTCAGAATATTTGAGGAGTTATGGACCTATTCCTTGATAATGGACATGATAATTATATGGTTGCATTTTACATGTCTTCAATTATATGTTATGCATATATATATGAGTCTTGTATGATGATCTTGATATAACAAACTATTAAGAAGATACTATTTATTTAAAGTGGAAGATCATTTGAGTTGAGCTTAAGTGTTTTATGGATCTGTTTTATTGGACAATAATAGTGGCTCGAGTATGTTTTTTCCTGAGAGGTGCATAAGTCCACTCCATCGGATTAAGAATAGTAGAGCCAATACTCAACATAAATGAGAATATGATTTAGAGATAGGTACTAATGGATAAGACATAAATTATTTTAAGTGAAAGATTGTGTGAGTTAGGACCGAGGTGTTATGTTAATTTCATCGGACAATAATAGTGGCTAAAGTGTGCTTTTCCCTAAGAGGCATGTTAGACTGTTCCATCGATTTAATAATAGAGGTTAAGAGCATATTTCCCTAGTATATTTTGGGTTCATTCCACCAGACAATAATAGTGGCTCGGGTGTATTTTTTTTCATGAGAAGTGCTTTAGTCCATTCCACCAGATTAAAAATAATAAGGTCCTTGAACTCAACATAAATAAAAAAATAGAATATGATATATCTAAAAATGAGATATGGAATAAGCTTTTACCTCATATTGTTTTATGTATCATGCAAGTATGCTTATTCTCTTTGTGCCCTTACTTCATCTATATTATTACCTTACTTAGTACATAGCATACTAATCATCCTTTTCATGGGCGTAACTCATTCTCACAAACAGATCCACCTTATTTTGCAATTGATTGCTTATTTCTACTTTTAATATGTTTAGGGATGTAAACGGGGCAGATTTTACCCGAAACCTGATGGATTTTATCCAACGGATATAGATACATATATGGGTGATGGAAAAAAAAATACCCGTCTGGTTCGGGTACGGATATGAGTATGGGATATCCTACCCATACCCGTATCCATATCCGTATTCGTTTATCCGATATATAATTACCTTTTTACCCTTAATTTTAAAATAAATATAGCATAAATTAAGGTTAAAATTGTCATTTGGATTAACTCTAAATAGGTTATCCGTTGGGTAATGGATTTATCCACTAAATAATATCCATTAACAGGTAAACGGATAAGTCGTCGGGTAAAGGATATACAATGGATACGGATATGGATGTGTTAGCTGATACGAATTCGGGTAGAGGTACAGATTTGGGTACAGATTTTCATATCAAGTACAGACACGGGTATGGGTACACCCGCTCTGAACCTGCCCCATTTACATCCCTAAATGTGTTTGCCTTTGTTGACCAATAATCAAATTGGTATAGGGTATAGTTATCTGGATATCTCCATATCTCTATGGATTCTTAGTCCTTTGTTTTCACTTTACATCTTTCCTTCTCTCTATTTCATATCCTTTATCATAGTGGAATAAAGTACTTCCCACGCCTAATTTAGAGGTACAATGTTACTTTTGTCTCACATCCGGTATAGATTAAGCATAGGGAGTGCCTCTTTTATGTTGGATGTGGGGTAACACCCCTACGATTTGTGTTTTGGCTTCCGTAATCAACTCTTTTAAATGAAAATTTTCAGTCCTAAATTTTGGGGTGTTATAGTTTAGAGTAAAGGTCAAAGCACTCATTCAAACCTGCAAGTCACCTTACAGGATTGGTTCTATCCCCAACCCACCAAGCTTCTCAAGCAACCAATTAGCCACCACCCAAGAACTCAGTGAGTGTGATGTATTCCTACTCAAGGCATGTATAACAACATTAGTCTCATCCTCATGATAGATCAACTCCATATCATTATATTTCACCAACTTTAGCCATCTCCTTTGCCTCATATTTAACTACTTATGAGTGAAAATATGATTGAGGCTTTTATGGTCAATGAAGAATCTGCACTAGGTATCGTACAGATAGTGTCTTCAAATATTTAATGCTAAGATGAATGCATCCATATCCAAATTATGCGTTGGGGTAGCTATGCTCATGCTGCTTCAACTAGAAAGAATCATAATTAGCTACCTTACCATGTTGCATCAACACATAACTCATTTCGTGCTTCAATGCATCACTGTAGACCTTGAACCCATCTAATCCCACTGGTAGAGTCAAAACTGGTGTTATAGTCACACGTTTCTTCCACTCCTAAAATGTTCTTGAATAGGTATCATCCCACAAAAATCTACTAGTATTATTTAAAAGGTTTGTAAAGGCATAAACAACCTTTGAGAAGTCCTAAACAAAATGACTATAGTATCTTACCAAACCTAGGAAACTATGAACCTTGGGAACACTAATGGGTGCCTTCTACTGTATAATTGCAACAATCTTTGTCTGATCCACACCAACTCCTCCTAATAACACCATATGTCCCAAAAAGTTAACAGCCTAAAGCCATAACTCATATATAGAAAGTTTGACATACAACCTATAATCTCTATAGAGTGACAAAATAGTGTGAATATGCTACTCATGCTCCTCTCAACTCTAAGAGTATGCTAAAATATTGTTAATAAACATCACTACAAACTGATTGACGAATGGTAAGAAAATCATCATCATCAAGTCTATAAATACAGTAGATACATTGTTGAGACCAAAAGGTATCAATGTGAACTCATGGTTTCCATACCATGTCCTAAAGGGTGTCTTCATCATATCTACATTTGTAATGTGCAATTGGTCATAACTCAACCTCAAGTCAATTTTTAAAAAGAACACAACACCTCGACGCTGGTAAAACATATCATTGATCCTCAAACGTAGATACCAATTCTTTACTGTTAAATAGTTCAGAAACCAAAAATCAATACATGACCAAAGGCTCCCATCCTCTTCTTCACAAACAGAGATGGTGCTCCCTATGGAGATACACTCTGGCAAATGTACCTATGAGCTATCAATTCCTCAAACTAAATCTTCAACTCCCTTAAATCTACTAGTATCATTCGATACGGTACCTTTGAAACTAGCTCTGTCCCTGATACTATCTCTATGGTGAATTCAACCTTACATACTGGTGACATACTAGGTAACTCATTCGAAAATACGTGTAAGAAATCCTAGGAAACTAGAATATCTTTAATGCCACCACGTTCTTGTTTAACTCCTGAACATTACACAAGTACATGGAGTAACCTCTTTACACCAAGGAATACAATATATAGATAGACACAACCTTCCTCATAGGCCTAGGATTGCATCTCCTATAGAAGAACCCTAGTACCCTGATATCCCTACAAAACTACTTGCTCCTACTTGTAGCTTATCTCCGCTCGGTATCTACCAAACATATAAATCCCAAGGATGACACTAAAGTCTCATAAATTTATTTTAACCAAGCCCACTAGAAATTCTAACCTGCCTATCTCTAAGGACACATCTTAGTAGAACCTAATTTAATTCAATCTATCCTCGGAAAGTAACATATAGATACACTAAAAAATGGAGATAGGCCAAATCTAGTAATAAAAGTAGTAGATATGAATGATAAAGAAGCAACCGAATCAAAAAACATATACACTAGTAGTGAAAGGATGGTGAATATACTAGTGACCACATCTAGCCATTGATCAACCTTTGCCTGGATGATAACATTCAGATGCTTTCATATTTATCCTCTCTAGTATCCTCTACAATACCCTCCAACACCCGAGGCCTGTCCTCCTCTCTTAAAGAATCAGTGAGGCCCATATAGTATCCCCTTAGCCTTTATAGGTTGTACCCCAGTTGGGACAACTACCCTCTACTGAAACTACTATAGAGGTGGTAGGTAGTTCTATTGTTGCAATACTAAGTATTTTCTCTACTGAAACTAACCACCCTATGGTTGGAACTAGTCCCTCTAGTGCTGACACTCAAATAATCTATGGCACAGCTGATTGCAAGCTCGACACTAAACAATTGCACCCCAACAATATTGACTAGGATGATCTCTACCATAGAAGCGACAAACAAAACACCTTAGCAATTCTAAATATCTAATCTAACCACCCATTTGGCCTCTCGGTTAGTAATCTGGAAGTCTACCTCCTCAAAACTAGATCTAACCTCCAAATCCTTATGTCTCTAACTTCCTCTTACTAATTATGGAAGCATGCTTCTATACCATTGTAACGAAAACACACTCTTGCTCATACAAGGTGACTAAATTATAGAAAGCTACCGCACCCATTATCCTATGAATCGTGAAATGGAGCCTCTACTTAAATTCATAGATCACGGTCAACTCACTGGCCATTATTCCTAATGCGAACATCAATAGATCTTTGAACCTAGAGTAGTACTCCTACACGATTATGCTCCCCTAAGTTACCTATATTAATTCATTTAGCTTATCCTTCTTGAGGCTCTCAAGATAAAACTTAGTGTGGATATCCATTTTGAATTCCTCTTAAGACATTAGCATTCCTCCTTATATACGATGGCCTACTCACTAGGAATTTTGCAGCTCTTTAAAGGAAGTAAGATGTAATCCTCGCCTTTCGAGCAGGTGGATTGTTGATTGCCTCTTAAGTTTTGTTCGTGTCTAGGATCTATCTCTCTAGGATGACCAAATCATCCTCAATGGTATAGATCAATGGATGATTTCGAGTAACCCTTTAAAACCATTCCTCTAATATACTCTCCTATGGATAATGCAAAGGTGGTGGCGGTAGCTAAGGTTGAGGTGTCAACGATGGACTCCTAAAAAATTCAATGAAATCCTGTAAGGTCTCCTCTAGATGACCAACATGACCATTCAAAGCCATGGTGAACTCACTACAAGACAAAAAATGTGTTAGGATTAGGATAAAATATTCCTATCTTACTAACGTACATTACAAATAAACACATTTAAGGCCACGTAAGCTACCCTTTCTTGAATTCTCGTAAGTTAATCCGAGTTTTTTGAAGAAACAATATATTAAAAATATGAAATATACCGATAAAATAAATAGGGCAACATTTAAAAACTATTTAAAAAAACATGGTAATCAAAACCAAAGCTCTTATACCAACTTGTAAAATCTAAAATTTTATAATTAAAAAATTAAGTTTAAGTAGAATCATAAAACAATATAATTGGTTGCTACCACAATACTCGACATAAGTCCGGCTTACCATACCAGCAATACATGACACAAAGATCAAGAATAATTCATAAACATGGATAAGAGTTTGGAGGATCATTCCAATTACATTATTTAAAATACATAAAGGGGTACCATGGACGAAAAGTTATAAAGGTATTTGGGTCAAACTAAGATCCAAATAAAATGAATCTACATATCAAGACCCAAATATAAACTAATCACTTCTCCCCAAATAAGGTGTCATATGCAGCAAAGTCATCCAGTGGGTCCTCAAGGACCTACACAAACACAACTGAGCTTTCTACTTGTGGAAATGATCAACACCTATAAAAATAATGATCAGTATGCTATGTATTGAGTAAGGTGATAATACAATTGTATACAGGTTACATATAATACATATAGAAGAACAAGTGAGCATAATAATATGATGTAAGATAATACTAATTCCCGAAGCCCATTAATGGCTCCAATCATAATCCACATTCTTATTTATATTGAGTTATGGATCCCGCTATTCTTAATCCAATATAACAGACTAAAAAACCTCTCAGGGTAAAATGCTCCAAAGCTCATTCTTAAAATGCCAATAGTAATGACATATCTAGAAATTAAAGTCAAAATCCAATATTTTACACTTGTGATAGTGATCCCACCTCCAAGCTTACAATTCCTACTTGAAGCCGCTTTTCTTATTTATTGGACTTAAAATGCTCATATTCACTCCAAAAAAATCCACATAATATACTTACAAATATTTTGAAATAATTATCATATTAAAATATCTAAGATTTTACTTTTAGCTCATATTAACCAAAATGCCTCTAAGATAGCCAAAATACCTATATTTTCACCAAACCTTGTGAGTCCCAAAATTAATCACTTTCCAACCTCATATATATATATATATATATCATCATGATGATGATGAAATTGCATAACCACAATTATACATAGATACCAAACATCCTAATTCATAGCAACCAATAATATGTACAAATATATGTTTTCACAACTTTCTCACTCACAACACCACATGTCATATAACATCATTATCATAATAACATTATCCATGTAACCATTTCAATATGATATCACAAATAGATATATAGATTACACATAGAAATCCCTAGCTATAAAATGTATTGTTACCTAAGTGTCTCTGGTATTGAAGCACATAAGACCTACAACTTCTACTCTAATACCACCTAAATATCACCTTGAAGCCAAAAATATAATAATATTAGACTTAATAAAATTAAAAAAGGAAAACTAAGGTAAAAGAGAAGGAGGAAAAATAGAGATAACATAAGGTGTGGGAGGATCATGCAAGTATGGTGCACTGTAGAGTGCACAACTGTGCTCCAAGGAGAGGTAAGAAGGCATGGGCAAGTATGTGAAGAAGCACAACCATGGCTTGGGGTGGTAATTTTGGTGGTTAGGGTGGTGGTGATGGTTGGCGATTAAGGTGGTGGTGTGGTGGAGATAGAGTTGGCGATGGTTGGTAATAAAGGTGGAGGTAGTGTAATGTCGGGAGTAGTGGTTGAGTAGGCAGGGATTAGCTGGAGGTGGTAGAAGGATGGACGAAAAAGAGGTAGAGTAGAGATGGCTAGGTTGATGGGGTAGTGTAGGGTAAGAAGAAAAAGAGAGGTTGGCATCTAGGGTTAACAACAGAGGCAAGGGCAGGAGAAAAATAAGAATAAGGGAATGGATTTGCGATGGTGGCGATGGATGATGATAGTAATGATGGGAAGGGAAGGAAAAGGAGGAAAGGAATAAGGGGGCTTGATTGGGGTGAAGTGCGAAGACAAAAAGGGAATGGTGGCTAAGTGATGTAAGATGGAGAAGAAAGCTCATGTGGTGGTGGTTGTGGATGTGGCATTGGGCAGCGATGAAAATAAAACAAAGGATGGAAAGAATTAGGGGGCTCATGGTTCTCATCGATAGGGGAAGGAAGGACTAGGAAACTAGGGGTAGATAATAGGGAGTGGTTGGGTATATATATAGAGAGAGGCATGGGTTGGGTGAGGATAAAGGAAAAATGACAGGAAAGGGGAGGGCTTGGTTTGGTGTAAGAAGGGCACATGTGAGTAGGGTTGTAGGGGTTACGTAGAGTGAAGGGGTATTGACATGCATGAATGGGAAAGGGAGGCTGATGGCAATAGGGATGCATAGAGAGTAGGGGATGTGTTAGCCTGAATAGGGAAATGGAGGACGACTGTGTGCATATTGGGAGTGATAGGGCAACAAGAAAGGTAGGAAAGAAGGGGAAGATAAAAAAAGGTAAAAGAAAACGGGAAAAATGAAGAAAAAAAGGGAAAGATAATTTTAGGGTTAGGATTAGGATTAGGTTTTAGGTTTAAAATTTTGGAAATTAATCTAAAATTTAATCAATAAATTATCTAGAGTTAGGCTTAGGACAAAAAATATAGATGACCTAGAAATTATAATTTAGATTAGATTAAAATATTAATGAATAGAGATTAAAATTAGATAAATTTTTGGGATATTACATTGCGTCTCAACTTCCTTCTTTATTTAAATAGAGGCACATCCTTATCTTCATTCTTTAACCATTATAAGTCTGAAGTTGACCACCATGGTGCCATATAGGATAACATAAATCGAGTATGGTGCCAATACTACATCATTTGTGCTCCAAAAAACATCTCCCATTAGAGGAGCATTCGCCAGGTTTGTTTTCTTAAGACCACTAGAGGTCACAATATGACCTTTGGGGATTAAGCCACATTCCTTTTCTAGAATTGCAACAATAATCTTATACCAATAGTTGGGTGATATGAGTGTATTTGAGATGATTAAAAAATCCTACAGGTATTATTATATCCATGATTTTTTTTCCACATGAGGGAGTCATAGGGTGTGATTCTTAACAATTTTTTCACCTTTTGAGATCTCGCATGACTCGATTGAGTTTAACCTGAAAATAGCTCTTTTATCCTATGAGGTAACAACACTCTCCACTCTTATGACTCCTCATAGGCTTATTGAGTTTACTTAAATACTTTTAAGGTATGTCTAAGAACGACAACACCCTAATATCTCAAAGCATCTCTTCACCCTGTCAAGACATCAGGATCTATCACCCAGGTCACCATCATAGGTTTGCATGCTAATAAAAGAAGAACGCACGATTTTTGTAAAGTTGGTAGTATTCACTCGAGGACTAATGTAGGGCACTACCACCTTATAATAGGGTACAACCTCCTGAAGCCTGGGTGCAGCCGACCATCATAGTACCAGGGGACATTTGTCCTATCTGCATGGATGCGCATTATAAATACCATAGGATCAAAGTAGGGAGAATTATCGATAGAGGAAGGAAAATCAGGGAATCCACAGAGAGAGAAAAATAACAACAACAATGGAAGAGTATTAGAGAGAAGAAAAATTAGAAGAGTCCCAGCAGAGCTCCATTGAGGGAGAAAAAAGGAGTTATTAGGCTAGATAAGGGTTGGATTACCGTAATCTCCCCAGTCCCTTCCCTTCTTTCTCTTTTTTATTTTATGGTAGGTGGAAGAAGTTTATCATTGGCTAGCTTCTTAGTGAAAGGAAAAGTTTGGAAACATTTGTTGCTATAATCTTGACATTTCTGGTCCTATTGAGTTAAATGATATTTCATTTTGTTAAGCTGCAACTATCAAGGTGTTGAATGTTAGCCACATTAGGCAATCTTCTGAATTCTGCATCAACTAAATAATGTACAGAACTTATGATGACAAATAATGATAGGGTTGGTACCGAAAGATGAAAAGACCTTGTCATTAATCCTCCAATCCTCACTGTGTGACATTGCTAAGGCCTATGCACCTTGATGGAGAGGGCCTGAGAGTATGTTTCACCATTGAGTGAAACCTAGTGAATCTAAAAGGATTGATATCCATCGAGCCCGACATGCTATGAATTGCCATAGGATACACACAGTTAGCGTTAACAACTCTCCTCTCACTACTCTACCTCCTCATTTCCTTCACATCTATCCTACATTAAATTTGTTAACTCTTTGAGCATTCAATTATTTCTTATGTTTTTAGCAACTCCCTATCAACATTTAGTCACATTAGTAGATTCATAGGATACTCAACTTTGGCTAGCTTATTTGATTCCTCTTTTTCCCTATGGGATCGACATCCTCTCATCACTTTACTACTTGGGACGATCGTGTATACTTGCATGACTGTGTTGTGCTTTATTATTATGTTGACCCTACTAAGCACTATAGAACTAAGCACACACCTCGCACCAAGTTTTTGGTGTTGTTGCTGAGGAACAAAAAGGTTGATTTTTGAAAAATGCTACATGTTAAAGGATAGCAACCTGTGAATTTTTCTTGTACATAGCTAACAATAGAATTTTTTTGTAAATTTTAGATTCGTTTGTTTTTAAAAGGACTAACCCTTGTATGGCCAGAACTAATCAGGGTGCCTTAGTACCAAGTAATCTAGAAATATAGCACACTCCGCATAGAACTTATGTAGCCCTGCACAATCAACAATAGCAAGAAGAAGGATCAACATCATAAGGTTCTAGCAACATGAGTCATTTGGGCTCACAATAAACTGACAATGGTAACAATGAACAACCTGTTCCACAGCCCAACCAGAGGGAAGGATTACCTATGATCTTACCGCCTCACATTAGTATAAATCTCGTAGGAATGCAAGCTCCACCCCTAGTAGATGATTGCAACCTAGCCATTTGAGATTATGTTGTGCCAGTCCAAGGCCACCTAAACCCTCCCATTACTCATCCTAAGATTCAAGCCTCGCATTTTGAGCTTAAACTTGTCATGTTCCACATGTTACAAACCATAGGGAATTTTAGTGGCCAAACTACTAAAGATCCACACCTTCACCTGAGAGCATTTATGGATATTAGTTACACTTTTAAGATTCAAGGATTTCCAGAAACACCCCTAAGACTTAAGTTATTCCCTTATTCCTCGAGAGATCATGCTATAGAGTGGATGACTTCCCTACCAACTGGTTCAATCACCTCCAGAAATTCCTCATGTGATATTTCCCTCCTAATAAAGAATCCAGGCTTAGACATAACATTACTACATTCTTACAAGAAGAAGATGAGACACTCCACGATGCATGGGAGAGGTATAAGGAATTGTTAAGAAAATTTCCAAAGCACAGTATTCCTCACTAGTTGTAGATAGAAAAATTTTATCATGGACTCAACCTTCAGACATAGAACTTGTTGGATGCCTCAGCCAACAGAGCCCTACTAAGTAAAACTTATGACTAAGCCTACGAAATTATCGAGACCATAGCATGAACCAACTAGTAGTGGGGTAGTTTCAGGAGTGTTCATAAGGTGAGAGCAGCATAAGTATTTGAAGTCAATGTCATCACAGCCCTACGAGCCGAGGTATTGTCTATGGCTAATCTATTAAAAAGTAATGCTCCCACTAACTTGTAGGTACATAGGAGATAGGAATATTCCACTACTTCCATAGCTGCAGTATCATGTGTATATTGTCGAGAAGGTCATTTGTTTGAACAGTGTCCAACAAATCCAATATCTGTAAGCTACATGGGAAACCAGACTAGGAGATCTCAATAGTCTTATGGCAATCATTATAACCCAACTTGGAGACAACATCCTAACTTCTCATGGTCTAATCAAAACAACATGAAAACCTAACCAATTATTACAACCAACATCTCTACTACCAACCTCAACCCCAGCACCTTCAACAATCACAAACTCACCAACCCACTACCTAACACAATAACCCTACCTCTTTGGAAACTCTCCTAAAAGAATATATGGTGAAAATGGATGCAGCAATCCAGAGCAACACAACCTCCCTAAGAACCTTAGAAACATAAATGGGGTAGCTAGCTATAGCCTTGAGTAATGGACTCCATGTCACTCTACCCAGTGATACTGAGAACCCTAGGAGAGAAGGAAAGGAGAAGTGTAAAGCCAATTACCCTCAGATCGGGTACGGAAATTACACCTCCCTGCCAAAAAGATGAAGCTAAGGACAAACCCAACCCTAATAATCAAGACAACATCGGAGAAATCATTGAGAAAAATTCAAACTACACACCTTCCCAACTACAGATTAACCCCATCTATGACCAAAAAGAAGACACCACTCCAACGCCTGAGTCTCATAAGAATAGTAAACCACTACCGAGCGTCGGTCTTAAACCTTTTATTTCATCACCATCTTTCCCTCAAAGACTTAAGCAGTAGTAGTAGGATAAGAAATTTGATAAGTCCCTTGAAATTATTCGGCAATTGCATATAAACATCCCATTGGTGGAAGCCCTCCAACAGATGCCCAATTATGCAAAAATTTTAAAGGACATTTTAACATGAAAAATAAGACTCTATGAATGCGAAATGGTAGCTATGACCAAGGGGTGTTATTTGATTTTTCAACAAAAAATACCTAGAAAGTTAGAAGACCCTAGCAATTTCACCATTCCCTGTTCCATCAGTGACAAGTATTATAGTAAGGCCATTTGTGATCTCGGCTCTAGTATCAATCTAATGCCTATGTCCATTTTCAAGAAAATAGGTATTAGGGAATCAAGGCCTACCACAATCACGCTACAACTCACTGATCGATCATATGTCCACCCTAAGGGAAAGATCGAAGACGTGATAGTAAAGGTGGACAGGTTCATCTTCCTGATAGATTTCATAATCCTTGACCATGAGGCTGACAAGGAGGTTCCTATCATTTTGAGAAGACCTGTCTTTGCCACTGGTAAGACCCTAATAGACATGCAGAAGGGAGAATTGTCAATGAGGGTCAACGAGGATCAGATCAAGTTTAATGTTTTCAATTTTATGAAACTACTAGAGGAGGACCTGGATGAATGTTTGCGAGTTGATATTATTAATTTGACTATTTGTGATGAGTTTGTTGTAAGAACATTTCATGGGGAATCCAGGTTGTTTGATGTGGACGATCTAAGCATGCAGCTACCCTACCCATTGTTCCAATGAGTAATATGAAGGGGATATAGTAGGGTGCAGCTAGATAAATTACTCAATAGCTCGAGAACCTCTTGAACTGAACAATGGAGATATATAGCCAACCAAACCATCAATTTTGGAGCCTCCCACACTGGAACTAAAGCCATTACCATCCCACTTGAAGTATGCTTATTTAGGTAAGAGGGGCACCCTACCAGTTATTATATCATCTGCCTTACCTAAATCTCAACAGGAGCAGTTGGTTCGGCTTCTATAAAAGCACAATAAGGTAGTAAGATGGACCATGGAAGACATTCATGGAATCAATCCAACAATATGCATGCACAATATTCTACTAGAGGATCCATCTAACTCATTAGTAGAGCAACAGAGATGGCTCAACCTAACAATGAAGGAGGTAGTGAAGAAGGAAATCATTAAATGGCTCGATGCAGGTATCATCTATCCAATTTCTTATAGAAATTGGGTAAGTCCTATTCAATGTGTTCTAAAAAAAAGGAGGTATGATTATTTTTCACAATTCTAAAAATAATTTGATGACAACCCGCATAGTCACACGGTGGTGCATCTACATAGATTATAGAAAACTCAACAAGGCCACCTGGAAAGATCATTTTTCCCTCCCTTTTATTAACCAAATGCTTAACAGATCGGTAGAAAGAGCCTTTTATTGTTTTCTAGAAAAATATTTAGGTTACAATCAAATAGCCATTGCACCTAATGACCAACATAAGACTACATCCACATGACCTAATGGCACATTTACCTTTTGTCGAATGCCTTTTGTCTTATGCAATGCACCCGCAACTTTTCAATAGTGCATGATGGCTATCTTCACCAACATGGTAGAGGACATAATAGAAATTTTTATGGATGACTTTTCTATTTAGAGGGACAATTTTGAGGATTGCTTGACAAACTTGGAAAGAGTTTTGGTAAGATGTGAGGAGACAAACTTGGTTCTTAATTGGAAAAATGTCACTTCAAGGTTCAAGAAGGTGTTGTGTTAGGTCATAGGGTCTCACAGCAAAGACTGGAGGTAGACAGGGCAAAGGTGGAGGTTATCAAAGCATTACCTCCTCCTACCACCGTTAGGGGTGTGAGAAGTTTCCTAGGTCATGCGGGCTTTTACCGAAGATTCGTCAAGGACTTCTCCAAAATTGTTAAACCCCTTTGTCAGTTGTTAGAATAAGATAAAAAATTTGAGTTCAACGAATGTTGCAAGATAGCATTTGAGAAAATAAAATTAGCACTCACCAAAGCCCCCATTATTGTAGGACCTGACTAAACTCTTCCCTTTGAATTAATGTGTGATGCAAGTGATTGCACTATAGGAGTAGTCCTAGGACAATAACAGAATAAGTTCTTCCATAGCATATAATACGCTAGTAAAACACTCAATGAAGCACAATTGAATTACACTATTACTGAAAAGAAGTTACCAACAGTAGTGTTTGCATTTGATAGGTTTTGATCTTATCTCCTAGGAAGTAAAGTGGTTGTATTTACCGACCATGCGGCTATTCGTTTTTTACATGCTAAAAAAGATGTCAAACCTAGATTGCTAAGATGGATCTTTCTCTTGTAGGAATGTAACATCTTGATCAAGGAGCGTCAAAGGAATGACAATCAAATTATAGATCATCTCTGTAGACTGGAATGGTATACTAAGGATCAGAATCTAGTCAGGATTAAAGAGGACTTCCCTGATGAACAACTCCTAAAAGTCAAGCAGGGTCAAACCCCTTGGTACTCTGATATTGCCAACTACCTGGCATGTAGAATACCACCCCCTGACAAATCTTGCCAATGAATAAAAAAAATTCTTCCATGACCTCAAGTACTACTACTAGGACGAATCGTTCCTATTCCGTCAATGTGTTGATGGACTAGTGCGAAGGTGTGTAAGTGAAGAGGAGGCTAAGAATGTAACGCCCCCATTTTTCAAAACCAATTGACTAGAAAAATAAGAAAAACATGTATGTGGAAGCTAAATACAATGAGGGTATAACCATCGCAATTAGTGTAAGTAGACACTAGTATTCTGCTTACACTAGCTGCTAAGGCTAGATAAAATAAGGAGATACATCAATCTTTATTATTAAACCAAAAATATAACAATATATAATAAACTCAACAAAACCAATCGAATGTAAAACGAAAATAAAATGGTTAATACAACCAAAATCTATGAAAGTAGTTATTAGAGGTAAATAAGACTATGAAAATCACCACCAGTCTCATTATTCCCCACCATGCATGCCATCCACACCTTGAACATGTTTGTACTCAATTTACACAAGGTTATCTACTCACCATGTATATCATGGATCATCACAACCCCGTTTAAAATACATAACAAGTTAGCTAGGAAAACGGTTAAGTAACATGTTAGTACAATAGAATGTAATATAGACGTGTATATATGTTCAACGAATCATGTAAGAAAACTAAATGGGAATAAATGAATATACAGATATTAATCTTTACTTTAGGTGATCACAACCTCCAATTATTTAAGTAAGTAAACCAACCAGGAGGTCACCTAGCAAATCAAAGTCCGAAGACCTACCACCAACCACGGGAAGATTAGATATCATACTCGGGCCATCCCATTGAACAAAGTCCAAGGGGATAACAAAAGTCCGAAGACCTACCACCAACCATAGGAGGACTAGAAATCACACCTAGGTCATCCTAGTGGACATAGTCCAAAGGGGATAACAAAAGTCTAAAGACCTACTGAAATACTCCAAAACCCTAATTTAGGGAATCATGGCCAAATAAGAAATTATTAGGAAAATTAATTAAATAAACTATTTTTATTAAAATAAGAGGGAATTAATTAAAGTAAATCTAAGAGAAATTAATAAATAATTTAAATAGGAAAAATTTGAGTATTTTGCTAATTAAAATGGAATTTAAGAAAATTCTTTCAAAATTCCTATATTAACCTAAAAAGAGAATTTAATTATTATTTTAATATTTATATTTTATTAAATATCCTAAATTACCCAAAATATATTATTTAAGCCAACCCTTTTTCCTTTCTTTTTTTCTTTTTCTTTTCCCTTTCTCCCCCCTCTTTTTCCTTTTCTTTCCTTTCATTCTCTTCCATTTTCTCCTTTTTTTCTCGACCTGGGCTGGCCCACTGGCCCAACTCCTTCCCTTCCCATGTGTGGCCCAGGCCCACGTCGCCATTTTCCCCCCTCTCCCGGCTGATTTGGTCTCCCATTTTTCTTTCTTTCTTCTTTTCCCCTAGACCACTGGTCCAGCCCCTCTCCGACCTGCATCGTCTTCAACCTCCCGCACCCTGCAAGTCCCGCAATCGGTGCCGGGAATCCCGTCACCAACCACACCGCCCACTCCGACCATTCCTCCCCTCTCTTCCCCATTGACTTACATGTCATTTCGACAGGTCCATTCCTCCCCTATCCAGCATACCATTCCTCCTACCCTGATAAAACATGGCCTACGAAGGTAGACCTACACCGGCCTACCCTCGCCGGCCAGAGCCCATAACCCCTTGCTCCCTACTCTCCCACTACCCTTTTTCGTTTTCCCCTCATAATTGAGTTATAAATAGCCCCGAAGGCTGCCATAATTGGGTTTTGATTTTGGCGTTAAGCTCGGTTGTCTCTCCCCTCGTGCTAGTGTTCCTCCCATGGAACCCGAGCACAAGAACTGACATTTTGATCCATCGAGCTTTGTTTGTGAGCTTTATTTTCCTTCCACTCTATTTCTCCCCCTCCTTTCCTTTGCATTGCTGTGTTTTTTAATGGGGACCAAGAAGAAAATCCCATGAGGCCCAGCAATTGAGAACTCTCCTGATCAAGGTAATGCCCTTATGGATCGACAAACTGATATCTCACTAGTGGCTCCCACGGAGATTTTGGAAAAGGATCCTTCACCGACTATGAAGAGACATTTCCAGCGGAATAAGAAAACAAATGTGGATAAGCTAGAACAGTTGACGATAGTGCTTGTGACAGAATGTGACTCTCAGCAACCTTCATGCCAGGGTCTGTCAGGAAGGTCAAGGAACAGTGACCCCGTACCTCCAATTCCTGAACCTCTCATGGAATTTGAAGAGGAAGTGGACAGGGTGGAGTGCACCCTCTTAGAGAATGCTGATCAACTACTGGATGGGGAAATTGAACTGAATCAAGAACAAGAGACACCATCCCAGGTAACCCCTCCAGCACTGAAATTGTTTACTAACCTATTCCCCAGCATTTCCGGAAAAAAAATGCGATTATGTGCCCCTAAAAGGTGATGTGGTTTGTGTATTTAAGAAGAATATACAGCCTGTGGATGAATCATGGGGGATTGCCTGCTAGGATGCTTTGTTGGAGTGAAACCTGACAGATATCATATGGGCATAGCCAAACATGTTATTAGGCAGCCTTTCAAATATATTATGCACAGTTTTGGGTGGGTAGTCTTGAAATTTGAGGACCAGGCTAGAAGAAGCCAAGCTTTGGTTGGAGGACCTTATATTATCAAGGGGAAAGCCTTTGTGCTCAAGGAAATTCCCAGACTATTTTCTTTTGGTAAGGAGGAGATCACTAAGGTCCCTCTCTGGGTTAGATTAGTCAACCTCCCTATGGAGATGTGGAATTGTGGGGCAATCAGTGAAATTGCCTCATTTATTGGTAAGCCCATTCTCATTGATGATTTCACACTTCAGAAAACAAAGATTGAATATGGGAGGGTGTTAGTGGAGATTGATGTCAAAGGAAAGCTACCTTCTACTATTAAAGTTAGAAGTGATGATGATGAATATCTCCAAAGCATTGAATATGAAGACCTGCCTCTTGTATGTGAGTACTGTGGGAGCTTGGGTCATCTGGAAAAAAATTTCTTGCTCAATCAGAAGAGTCTTAAAGAAAATATAGTGAACCATGTCTCCAAAAGCAATCAACCTCCCCTTGCTGAGACATTGGTGCACCCACAGAAGGGTCCAGTTACAGCTCAAGGCCAACCGTCTCTAAAGAAATTGAAGACAGGCAAGAAGTCCAACCCTACGGAGAAGGAGAAGGGTACAGAGCAGTAGATACGTAATTCAGTTATTAAAGAGGGGAATGAACCTGTTATCCCCCTCCCATTGAATTTGGTGTCTGAGCCTGTACTGCTGAATCAAGAAAAGGATTTGCAAATTCGACCTCTGGAAGGTGGGAGCACCAGTGCCCTCTAGAAACAATCTGCTTGCATACCTGACCTTGATAGGCTACAGTTACAAGCACCAGTGGAGGTTAGTGGCTGGCAGCAAGTAGTTTCCAAAGCAGCTAAAAGGAAGAAAAAGAGCCCTGGTATGAAACAGTTTAAAAGAACTCTCATTAAGGGCATCAAGAAGCCTAGCATGGCCTCATGAATATGTTGATTTGGAATATAAGGGGAGGGGGTTCTCCCTTGGAAAAAAAAACCCTTTTGGAACTATGTAGAGAAAAATCCTGCTCCTTGGTTGGATTGATAGAGACAAAATTGGATGACAGAAAAGTCCAACTTATGATAGATAACTTCTTCAGAGGCTGGATGCATTTTGATAATTTCTCCCACCACCTTAATGGCAGGTTGCTACTACTATAGGACCCAACTGCTCTCAAGGTGCAACCAGTTGAGATTTCACCACAAACAATCTCTATTTCAGTGGAGGACATAAAAACTGGTATCAAACTCTCTGTCACTGTGGTCTATGGTCTTTACAATATTAAAGACAAGAAGGGCCTTTGGGATACAATTATGAAGCTAGAAGGAAGTATTCTAGGACCCTGGGTGGTGGCAGGGGACTTCAATTGTCCCTTGAACCTATCAAATAGGTGTGGAACAAGACCAGTCACTAAATATGAAACAGCTGACTTCAAGTCCTGTTGCTTAGTGGCTCAGCTGTCTGATATTCCTTCCACTGGCTGCCTTTATACTTTTTTTGGCCACAATGTCAAATGCAAATTGGATCGAGCTATGATGAATTCCTCAAGGTTTGCTTCTAGCCTAATTGGGATTGCTGCCTTCTTACCACCTGGGAGTACTTATGACCACTCCCCTTGCATCTTAAATATTGGCCGACCAACTACCAAGAAGAAACCATTCAAATTTTTCAACATGTGGTGTGATCACCCCAGTTTCAGAACTATGGTCAGCAGATCTTGGGGCTTCTCTTTTTGTGGTACTAGTCAGTTTAATCTTTGCAAAAAATTAACTGTGCTTAAATATGAGCTAATAAAGCTTAGTAATCTTGAATATTCTCATATTATTTCAAGAGCTAACCATGCAGAATCTCAGCTTAAAGCAGGACAAGAAGTTTACCTATCTCATGGCTCCTCTCCTGATTTTGCAAACCTCACAGATCTCAGGAAGAAAGCTAAATTTATTAGATCAGTAGCAACCAGCTATGTTTCCCAGCTCAATAAAAATAAATTCATGTTTGGTATGGATCAAAACACTCGTTTCTTCTTTGATATGATTAAGGCTAGACAAGCCAAATCCAGAACTGTGTAGCTGATCAAAAGGGATGGCTCTTTCACCACTTCTGACCAAGACATGGAGGGGGAGTTCCTGGACTATTACCAACACCTCCTAGGAACTTCAGAGCAACATACCCCTTGGATGTGAATATCATGGCAATGGGAAACGTTTTATCTGAAAGTCAACACCAGGGACTTCTAAGACCTGTAACAGATACTGAGATCAAAGTATCCTTGCACTCTCTTGGAGATCATAAAGCTCCTGGACCTGATGGATACTCAGCAAAATTTTTTAAAGCTTCTTGGACCATCATAGGATAAGACCTCTGTGAAGCAGTACATGAGTTCTTCACCAATAAAAAGCTCCTCAAGAGTGTGAACCATGCAATTCTTGTGCTCATCCCAAAAGTAAAAAATGCCAGGTCTATGATAGACTTCAGGTCTATAGCCTACTATAATACCTTGTATAAGGTCATTACTAAAATCTTGGTGGGTCGACTAACTGAAGTTCTTGATCATCTAATCAGCCCTGAGCAAGGGGCCTTTGTCAAGGGAAGATTGATGACTAAGAACATTCTCCTGGTATAGGAGCTTTTGAAAGAATACAACAGGAAAAGAACTTCACCAAAATGCATGATTAAAGTTGACCTCAGGAAAGCATATGATACCCTCTCTTGGGGGTTCTTATATTAACTACTGAAGACTTTCAACTTGCCTATGGAATTCATACATATGCTGATGGAATGTGTCTCAACAACAACATTCTCACTGAAGCTTAATGGTAATATGTTTGGCTTTTTCAAGGGAGCCAGAGGCCTGAGATAAGGGATCCCATTTCCCCCTATTTGTTTGTTCTGTGTATGGAATATTTCAGCAGGCTCATGAAGAACCTGGCAGATACCAAGGGATTTTCTTACCACTCAAAATACAGGCAAATGGGCCTCACCCACTTGGCATTTGCAGATGATCTCATCCTTTTTTGTAAAGGGGATGTTCCTTCTGTCAACATTCTAATGCAAGGGCTGGAACAGTTTAGTAAGTGCTCTGGGATGACTGTAAACCCCTATAAATCCTCTATTTTCATAGCAGGTCTTAATGCTCAGTCCCAGGCTGCACTGAGCAGTATCACCAACATGCCTGCAAATAGATTCCCCTTCAGATACTTGGGGGTTCCTTTAAATCCTTGTAAATTGAGAGCTATTGATTATGAACAACTGATCAACAGCATTTGTGACCAGTTGAGCATGTGGAAGGATAACTCCCTATCATATGCAGGAAGATTGGAAATTATTAACTCTATGGTGCAGGGTCTGCTTGGATTCTGGTTCTCCATTTTTTCCATCCCTAAAGTGGTAATCAGCCGTATCATTTCCCTTTGTAGAAATTTCATTTGGCAAGGTAAATCCCCCTTGTGGTCTGGACAACAATTTGCATGCCTAAGAAGGAGGGAGGCCTTGGTGTTAGACATCTCCATGCTTGGAACTCATCTTTTCTCAGCAAATATATCTGGGCATTACAAAATGAAAAAGAAACTCTCTGGACCAAGTGGATCCACTCACACTACTTGCACTCCTCAGGTCTGGAAGTATTCACCCCCAAAAATAATACTTCCCATTTCATGAGATCACTAAGCCAGCTTGTTTTAGACCTGGTGCAGTAGACAGGTTCTCATCATCAAGCCAAAGTCCTGCTCAATTCTTGGAAGATGGAAAGGGGATTTTCCACAAATCTTGCTTACAACCACTTTCAAGATAAGGCAGTCAAATGGAAACATCACAGGGTAGTGTGGCAACAAAACAAGACCAAAAGATACTCCTTCATCCTTTGTTTAGCTCTCAAGCACAGACTCTACACTAAAGATAGGCTGCACTACTTGACAGGACCTAGACAATGTGTGTTCTGTCAGGACAAGCTTGAGACCCATGAGCACTTGTTTTTTTATTGTATCAAAACCAAGCATATCTGGCAGCATATCAGAAAATGGCTTGGACTTTCTAAGGGATCTACCACCCTTTACAGTGCCATGAGAAACATACACAGAAATGGGCACAGACAGCACAAACTCTGGAAAGCTAGAGCTGTGGCTTTGGCAACTCTTGTGTACCTCATTTGGAAGAACAGAAATGCAGCTTTACATGAAGAAAACATTCTTAAACCTAATAGCATCATTGTACAAGTCCAGAAGTATGTGTTTAGTGCATTGTATTTCGAAGAGGATAAAAGAAATTCCATATAGGAAGTGAGCTGGTGGTCTTATTATGCTGTAAGCTTTTGACTTCTGTATTTTTGCTCCCTGTCATGCTTGTATCGCAGAGATTGTGTCATTGGCCATGTTTGGCCTGGGGTTAACCCACATTTTTTGGTTGTATCCGAGGTTTTCCTTGCACATTTGTAAATTCCTATTCATATATTTACCATTTCCCAAGGTTTTGATTTTGGCAGCCCAGAAAATCAAACCGTGTGCCACAGCCTGTTCAACTCCTCTTTTCTCCACCATCAGTCGTTGTCACTGCCCACTCCAGCCACCAAAACTTTCCCTGCACTGCCCTCTACACAATTGAGCCACCATCCTTCCTTGCATTAGCTGCACGAGCCACCCCGGCTGTGCAAAATCACCTTCCCGAACAGCCCCATTCAACCTTGTACCGTCCCTCGTACCACCGGTAGCCGTCGGTTCCACTGCCTGTAGCACCGCCTCTACCCCCAAAAATAACCAGGGAACCTTGCCCTACCTCCCCACACCTCCATTTACCCCTACTTTCCTCTCCTCTAGCCTTCACATCCATCTCTCTACCACCCTTCTTCCTCCACCGCCGCCGGCGCCGCCGCTGGCTCCACCACCTAGCCTAAGTGGTCTCCCAACTCCTTAACTCTTAAACTCTGTATATAAAAGTGTTAATGATTATAATATTAATAGTAATATTATTAACTATTATTATTAGTGTTATTACTTCTACTACTACTACTACTACTACTATTATGTCCTAAATTTTATTCCGGAGAATTTCTAATTAATAGTATTGATTAAGACTATAACCTCGTTGTTGTTGTTGTTATCACTATTCTTATTCTTATTATTATTATTGCCGCTACTATTATCATCATCATTATTATCATTGTTGTTGTTGTTGTTGTTGTTGTTGTTGTTGTTGTCATTATTATTATTATTATTATTATTATTATTATTATTATTATTATTATTATTATTATTATTATCGCTATTATTATTATCATTATCATTATTATTATTATTATCATTGTTGTTGTTATTGTTGTTGTTGTTGTTGTTGTCATTATTATTATTATTATTATTATTATTATTATTATTATTATTATTATTATTATCGCTATTATTATTATCATTATCATTATTATTATTATTATTAGTATATTTATTACTCTAACTATTATTATCATCATTATTATCTTTATTATTATTAATATTATTATTAGTATTCTTATTACTATTATTACTACTACTACTACTACTACTACTACTACTATTATTATTATCATCATTATTAGTGTTGTTGTTATTATTATTATTATTATTATCATTATTATTGTTGTTGTTGTTGTTGTTGTTGTTACTACTACGATTTTGATTATTATTATCATCATTATTATCATTGTTACTATTATTATTATTAGTATTCTTATTATTATTAGTATTATTAATAATATTATTATTAGTAATATTGAAACCCTTACTTTAATACTATGAATATTACTAAGGCTTATTTGGTTAGTAGCGGCATGATTAATCATTTTAAGAATAATAACCCTACTTTTAATTATAAAACTACTATTATCATTATTACCCTTAGTAGTGGGCCATAATAGGGGTAAGATAGGAAATTATGGTAATTCCGGTAGAAGGAGATTAACCTATAGTATTTTCCTTTTATAGGTGAATCGAGTCAAAACCCTCAGGAGGCTTAGGAGCATGCTCCAAGCTCGGCAACGTTTAGGTAAGGGTGTAGCTAAGGCCGCCTATGTGTTACGTGTCTTACTTGCCTTGGATGTCTTGTATAATTATATGTCATGTTCTATATGCTATTATCTTACCTATTTTATGTGTAGCATGGCTTGGAACCCAGGCATGTCCATGTGATCTCTTATGTTATGTATTAATATGGATATGCAGCAAGTTGTGATGTGATATGATGTGGCCCTTAGGACATGCATGCTAGGGTATTTGATGTGGTAATGTGGGATGGGGCATGAAAAAGAAAATTGGGAAAGAAAGATAACCAAGAGGAAGTAATTTGGCTAATGTAGGTATAGGAGGAACTGAGTTTTGCATGGGATGGTTAGAGTCCGCATGGGGGCACACTTTACGTATGGAAAGTTGTCTTGGGGTGTGAGGAAGGTAATACAAGTATCGTTTGGGTGTCTAGGGGCTTTGGGCGAAAAATAGTACGTGGGCCAGTATAAGGGTGCGTAGGAGACTAGGCTAGAGTTTAAGGGGAAACCCTAATTTGAGTAGGGGGAAGAAGAAAAAGAAAATAATAAAAATAAGTGAGAATGAGAGGGCATGAAGTGAGGGTCGAACCTAAGGGTCGTGATGTGAAGGGGTGATAAAATAGTATGGGTTGTGTGAGGCAAAAAAGGATGGGCCACATAGGCCCAAGTTAGGGTTTCTGGAGAAAACCCTAGGGGAAGGTGGTGAGTGGACTTTGGGGTATAAGGTGGTGGACCTTGACCCACACACTTAGGAGTCGGGTTCCCGGTGTAAGTAAGCAAATTAAGGGAAGGGTGTTGGGGCAAGTTAGGAGGCACCGAGTCTCAAGATATGGGACGAGCCCTCTTTGGAGGATAATTATATGTAACACCCCCAAATTTACTACTGAAAAATTTCGTTTAAATCAAAAATGTTTAGCGGAAGCGAAAGATAAAACTATAAACTCGGGGGTGTTACCGCCACACTTAGTACCAGACCGATTCACTCCTACCGTTCCAGTACTAAGTGCTAAGGCTAAAGAAAACAACTCAATAAACATTAATAGATAGTCCGAATTCAAAGATACGGAAATCAGGTACGCACAAATCTTTATTCAATTCCAAATACGAGGGTGGTTTTTCAGGGAAAAGAAATAACTACAATTATGAAGTTGTTTCGAAAGTGCTATTCATAAATAGATAAGATAGTACTAATAAATTCAATGGAAAGCCGGCCACGTCACTCTGATAATCGATCTAGCCCGATCATCACTCGTCCCCACCTGATGTCCCATAAACATCTATCGCATCAAAATAAATATCTCCTACCTGCAGCAAGTCAAATGGGCCTCCTACTCGTGGGAATGAGCAGCACCCAAAAAGGGTGATCAGTACGCTACGTACTGAGTAAGGTAACCGAATACTAAGGCCGACACATTTACACATTGAATCATGCAAGATAATAATCAGCATCAAATTTCAAACTACACATGTGATACATCAAAGTATATAATGAAATCCATAGCATAATATCAACAAATCCACATATCAGGTCCAAAAAGATCCGGATTAATGGTTTAATCTTTCTTTCATCGTAAGTCGATGCACACCATGCCATTTTATCAATCCATGCGAGTACAGGAACACCCCAATATTATAGCTGGTGGTCCAGTCACACATAGAGCATCATGCCCTAACCACTATGCCATTTCATGCAAAACCCTATCGCCACATTGTTACACTACCCATCATTATTTTACAACCCTAACATGCATGTCTTAAGGCCACATCGCATATGATCACTTGCAAATAAAACACATCCCATATAACAACCCAAGATCGTACATGAACTCCACATCATATCATATACAACATAATTAATGATGATAACATAGAATACATGACATATGCAGCACATAATGCATATAGATATACAATGGCCTTAGTAAACCCTTACCTAAAACGTCACCGGTCTCGGAGCACGCTCCTATATCACTTGAGGGCTTTGGTTGGACTCACCTACTATCGAAAAAATACTAGGATTAGGTTTTCTCTTACGAATGCTATTATTTCTAACTTATCCCAAGACCTTATTTTTAATTAAAAATTATTATACTAGAATTGACTCTACAAAATACTAGTAGAATATTAATAATAAAACTAATGCAGTTCAAAATAAAAAGGTGATATAAGAGTTTCTACCCTCCACCAAAATAATATTAGTAAAGATAAAATAATAATAATAATAATAATAATAATAATAATAATAACTAAATATTATAAATAAAGATAATATTAAGAATAATAATAATAATAATAATAATATATAAGCTTTAAATTTAAATTGGGGTTTTGACCCTACTTATAACTAATGACCTACTATTTATAAATATTAATAATAAAATTAATAACATATATAATAATATTAACATAATAAAAACAATAGAAATAATAATACTAAAATACATAAGTGCGAATGTTAATATAAAATTAGGGCCTAAGATTTGCCAGAATAATACATAAAATGTTAATAATAATTATTCTAATAATTATAATATTAATAATAAGAAGAAGAATGATAATAATCATATAATAATTCAATTAATAACTTAAAATTCGAAACTAACAATAAAATTATTTTATTACCACTCTCCACCCTGCAAGTACAATTCAGCATAAATTTTATATCAAATAATAATATTAATAGCAAGGAAATAATTATTATATTCGAATAGTTACTAATAAATAAAATAAAAATAGAATAATTTACAATAAATAGTAAATAATGACTAAGGAGGTCTAGGGTTTCACCTTAAATCGGCAGAAATGGGTGGCACCGACGGTGGTTCACGGCGGTGGCCGGAAAAATGATCTAAGAGGGAAAAAGATGAAGAAAAAGAGAGAAGGAGTAGGGGAAAAATTAAAATAAGGTTATGGTTCGGTGGAGGAGGATTAGAGGGAGTTTATGGGTGGTTTAGAGGGCAGTAGAAGTGGCGGAAACGGCGGCAGACGACGGCTTAAGGGTTTCGAGGTGAAAATTCCGGCTAGATGAGCAGCAAACTTGGCACGACTATGGAGGCCCGTGCAAGAAGAATAGAAGGTTGAAAATGGTTCAGTTAATTTGAGGAAATTTCAGGGAAGAAATTGGAATGCTGCGGTGGCGCTGAGGTTGACTATCGGCGGCGGAAGCTGCGTCTGAAGTCACGGTGATGGCAGCCTTCACTTAGGGTTTTGGGTGAGAAAAAAAATTACAAAAATCCTACAATTAGACTATTTATAGATGGTAGATGGGATAATAGGAGTTTTGGAGGTCGGCAGGAAGGTATTAAGTGCAAGAATTTGGGTGGCCGGCGGCAGTAATTGGTCGGCAATCGTTTGGGTTGCATCGAAGTTTTGCGAGGCTGGGGAGAGGAAACGGGTGAGAGATAACGGACGAGAGCTATGCCAATTTATTCCTTGAGTCAAGGGGAATACAATGAGACAAGAAACGGCCGGTTAAAGTCTCTATAGCCGGAGACGCCATTGGTGGGTCGAAAGCTGCAGCCGCGTCGACGGAGGAGAAAGGAGGAAAAAGGAAGAAGAAGAGGAGATGGACCGGTCGGCCGGGGAAAGAAAAGAAAAGGGGGAGAACCGGGCGGTCGGCGCGAGGGAGATAGGGATTAAATGAAACGACGCATTTCAGGGCGAAAAGGGACGAAACACAACGCTCTGGCTGCCGAAGAAAAAACAAAACAAACACGGAAGTGGGCTGCGGCAGGGAAAGAAAAAGAAAGAAGGTAATTGGGCCGCATCAGGCCCAAATCGGGGGAGGGGAGGAAGGAAAGAAAAAGAAAAAGGAAGAAAGAAAAAAAGGAAAAGGGAAAAAAGGGAAAGAGAAAAAAAATAATTAGGTTAGGGCCAATTAAATTAATCTGAATATTTAGGATATTTAAAAATAATAATATTAAAATAAAATAATCTTTAAATCCCTTTTTAAGCTAAATTAGGATTTTTAAAAGATTTTCCATAATTTCCATTTTAATTAGTAAAACACCCTAATTTTCTTCAATTAAATTATTCATAAAATTATTATTAATTTCAAACTATTATCTCCTTCTTATTTTAATAAAATAATTTATTTAAATAAATTTCCAAATTAAAATCTTTAATTAGATAAAATACCCAAATTCCTCCTAATTAAAATACTTATAAATTTATTCTTGATTTGCCCTAATTAATTATCTTTTATTTTAAATAAAATAATATACTTAACTATTATAATAAAACTTCATTTAAATATACTATTTAAAATTAGGAATTTTCGGGGCATTAATGGAGAGTTACCACCAATAACAGTCACCACTATAACCGCCCCAGCTCCTCCCCCAAGCAAAGGTCTGGTATCATTTTCTTAGAAGTTGTTTACTGCCTACCACGCATGACCGACCAATTTATTTTGACGATATTGTCTTAATTTATTATGTCCTTACCAAATGCACCATCGATGTTGGGAGGATTATACAAGATCAACTGAAACTAGTGGCCACAAAGCCACAAGGTCCAATCTTCTATGTTGCCTTAGTTGTTGGCCTTTGTGCCAAGGCAGCAATACATCTAGAACTCAATGAGGAAAAGATTACCGGCCCCCACTCTATCAACCAGATTATCATAAATCACTTCTTCGATGCCCCTTTGCCAACTCCTAAAGCCAAGTCACAATCACTACATCCAGCGCAACATCAGGCAGGGTTAGAGGCAAAGATGTAGGCATTAAAGGACGATATGGATATACTATTAATAGGGTAGGAGGAGATCATCAAAATCGTTACAAAGTTATTAACCACACTAGAATTTGTTGGTTTGATTGATTCAAAAACTAGAAGAATTAAGCCAGGGATGAACCTATCAATCGCTCCTTTGGGGGAGGTAATATTGGGACGCTCACAGAAGCCGATGGATGAAAGAAAATCAGGCAAGTTTGCAAGCACACAACGTAGCAGGGTGACATCTATCCCCACCTTGGAAGGTAAATGAGTGATTAATACCCATGCTGATATCCCATTATAGGAAGACCCAGACAATTCCAAAAAAAGAAGAATTCGACCCCATGATAACCACTGTCACACGATCTGTAACCTTACTAGTAAAGCCATCACCATCCAAACCAATTTAACTTGTGTATAGATCGCTAAGAAGTCGGTTGTTTCATGGCTCTTTTTTTTCTTTTTTTATTTGTGTTGAATCTTGGTTGCATGGCCATACTATCTTTTTTTATCTTTTAGTTCCCCTACCCTCTCACCCTGACAGTAAGGACACTGTCAAATTTTATCCACAAGAGGGCCTATCTTAGTTATTATCTAAGTATGTTTCAATGATACCTTTGATTTCTAGTACTAATTAATGTAGTAGACTTTTCATGCTTTCTGTTTGTATAGATTTTTCAGTTTTTTTTTTCACGATGACTAATGTGCAAAATCTCAGCAACAAAGGTATCCTTACTACTTACCCTATTAATTATCGTATGAACTGAGTAATTATCCCTACTATGAAATTTGAGCACTCGTATGTATTGAAAGAGTTGTTGACTTGAATATCTTGTTGTGAAATAAGTAAGCTAATTTGAAGTCTTATAGGACATGTTGATCTCGAGGTCATATCTATTTTTCTTGCCTTGAAAAAGTGAGTATTGTTAAAATTATCAGCATGGAAACACTTTGAGCACAACGAAATGAGGAATATCTTCAGCCCCTATTTGACTTTGCACTAAGGAGAAAGACACGTTCACTATGACATCCTCGAGAAAAAGTAATAGGATACCTACCATAACCACCCTATTAAGGATCTAATTGAATAAGTTTGGAGGAATTGGCCCTAACAATTGCTTACAAGCCTATCCAGGTATATTAACATATGAAAGGGGAGCTTCAATGCTCGAAACATCTAGTAACCAAGGGCACTTGCATGAGAACCATGTATGCACTTATGCCAAACCGTTTAGTAGGGTGAAAAACTTGCTTGAACAATTTTGGAATAGGTTTTAAGGTGGAGTAACCGAGGGTACCTGTCTGAAACCCAGATGTACACTCGCGCAAAAAGACCCTACCAATCTGAAGAAACCCTATTTCATTTTGTTAAAAAAACTTCACTTTGGGGTTATGAGTAGGTCAACTAATGGAAAAGGATGTTGAAGTTCATAAGTTCCTTGATGACCCTTATTGGTCCAATAGGAAGTCCTGAAGAAAAATCCATAAAAATTCATTTTGCACACACCACATACTACTGACTCTTTTAATATCTCACATAGTTGCAGGTAGTTTTTTAGTTGAACCCAGAAGCTCGGCATGGATAAAGGCTATAAATTGCTACCTTAGTTTACACAGGGGTCTCCTCTTATATTGTTATAATGTTACTTGGGACAAGCAACAATTTAACTTTAGGGGAAGTGATATGAGTGGATTTGAGCTGATTAAAAGACCCTGCAAATATCATTATATCCATATTTTTTCCACATGAGGGAGTCATAAGGTGTGATTCTTAACAATTTTTCCACCTTTTGAGATCTCTCATGATTTACTTGAGTTTAACCTAAAAATGGCTCTTTTATCCTATGAACTAACAACACTCTCCACCCTTATGACTCCTTATATGCTTAATGAGTTTACTCAGCTACTTTCAAGATATGTGAAGGAATGGCGGCACCCCAACATCTCAAAGAATCTCTTCACCCTATTGAGATTACATGAGTTATTACCTAGTTCACCATCATAGGTCTACATGCCAACAAAAGAAGAATGCACGATTTTCCTAACGTTAGCAACATTCACCTGGGAACCACTACAGGGCACTACTACTGGATAATAAGGTACAACCACCTGATGCTTGGGTGCAGCCGACCATCGCAACACCAAGGGTCATTTGCCCTATCTACATGAATGCGCATTATAAATACCCAGGATCAAAGCAAGGAGAATCATTGATAGAGGAAGGAAAATCAGGGAATTTATAGAGAAAGAAAAATAACAACAACAATGGAAGAGTAGTAGAGAGAGGAAAAAAGGAGAAGAGTCCCAACAGAGCTCCATTAAGGGAGAAAAAATAAGAAGGAGTGATTGGGCTAGATAAGGGTTGGATTACCATAATCTCCCCAGTCCCTTTCCTTCTTTCTCTTCTTTATTTTATGGTAGTTGGAAGAAGTTTAGCATTAGCTAGCTTCTTAGTGAAAGGAAAAGTTTGGAAACTTTTGTTGTTGTAATGTTGACATTTCTAGTCTTGTTGAGTTAAATGATATTTCATTTTGTTAAGCTAAAATTGTCGAGATATTGAATGTTGGCCACATTAGGCACTCATCTAAATTATGTATCAACTAGATAGTGTGCAGAACTTACAATGACAAATAGTGATAGGGTTGGCACTGAAAGGTGAAGAGATATTGTCATTAATCCTCCAATCCTCACTACGTGACATTATTAAGGCCCATACACTATGATGGAGACAGCCTGAGAGTATGTTTCACCATTGAGTGAAACCTAGTGAGACTGAGAGGATTAATGTCCATTGAGCCCGATATGCCATGAATTGTCATAGGGTACACATACTTAGTATTAAAAACTTTCCTCTCATGACTTTACCTCTGGATTTCCTTCACATCTATCCTATATTGAATTTGTTAACTCTTTGTGCATTCAATTATTTCTTAAGTTTTTAGCATCACCCTATCAACATTTAGTCACATTAGTAGATTCATAGGATACTCAAATTTGGCTATCATATTTCATTCCTCTTTATCCCTGTGGGATCAACATCCTCTCATCACCTTACTACTTAGGATGACTGTGTATACTTGTTTGGCTATGCTATGCTTCATTATTACGCTAACCCTATTAAACACTATCAAACTAAACACACAAAAGCACACGCCTTGCACCAACAAGATTTTCACATATGGGAAAAATAATTAAGCAAGTATCATGGTAATTGAAAAACTCATCAAAAAAGGGTGGTCAACTACTCTTTGAATCCTTAAAACCTAGGTAAGATAAGGACAGACAATAAATATGTCTTTTCCTTTCTTCTTATCTTAAAAGGGGGATATCAAAACAAAAATATTTGGGAAATAGTCATACCTCATCAAAATAATTACCCAAACACCAACTTAGTGGGTAGATCATCATATGTCTCATAAAAGTCTAATCAAGCCTCTAATTGTCCTACTCAACAAAATCACCAATGTGGCATCCACTCCCTAGCTTAAAGACCTTAACTTAGGGAGTGGTGGACTAATTGTATGTGCAAAATCAAGTCCTTTATTTCATCCTCACTTTTTGAAGCCTAAGATCTCTATGTTCCTTAGGAAACCCACAACTCCTCAAGGGTTTTCCTTCAAAGCCAATTAACTCAACCCATGCAACGGTGTTATGGGCAGATACCATGACCCCATTGCCTAGCAAGACCTATTCAAAAATTAGTCATGACCTACTTCGTTTGAACGTGGCTCAACTTCCCCCCTATTCCTCATCAGTGACATTGTCCAATTATATCTTTATCATTTCTCTAATGGGGTCACATTGAGACATGCAACCTCCATAAATAGATGAGTTGTGAGTTTCTTAAAGACAACAAATAAATCACACTCTTAAGGAAATATACATAGCAATTACAACTTACCATTCATGCTAATTAATCTTCAGCCAAATTTGTTAGCTTTCAATTGTTTATTTATATTATGGCCCAAGTAGCACCCATACAGACGCCATTGGCTAAGTATTTCAGTCTCCTTATTATCGGTGGCCATGCCTTCATGACCTTTAAAGCTAAGTCATTAAACCCTTTTCTTAGTTTCTTTTTTTCATTATTTATGTCTTACATTACTCCCTTGAGCACCATAGTGTCTTTAAGCCAAAATCACATGGGTGCCCCTCTAATTCTCATAAGGTTATTCTTTATCTTTTCTATAGGACAGTCAGTAGTTTTCTACCATGTCTTCAATCCGTATACCCATTATAGATTGTGAGGATTTACAATAAAAATAGAATTTATAAAAAACATAATGAAATATTTATTTATGATTCACCTAGGATATTCTTTTATTTGTGATATAATTTCTACATTTTTTTTCATATAAAAACCCGGTTCATCTTAATTTTATAATAGTATATTAGAAAGGAATTTTTAAAGCATATAATATTTTTATAGAAAAAAGTCTGGAAATTATACCTCAAAAAGAAGAATATTCTTGGTAAACTATAAAATAATATTACATCATGTTTTTATAAATGTAACAAATCATAATCTATGATTAACATGCTTTATTACAAGAAAAAATAAAAATAAAGAAGGAAAAAATAGAAATTAAAATAAATGGCTCATTAAGTGTGGGATTTAAGTGCATATACATATACATGTATTTGGATTTTTAGAAGGAAAAAGAAAAATATGAAATTATGGAAAAAATTGTAAGGAAAAAGGTAAAATCTCAAAAATGATCATTATGACATATGATTATAAAGTTAAAATGAATTATAGAGGATATTTCATTGTAGTTATAATAAAGAGATAATAAAATATTATTTGCAAAAAGAAAACATAATATAAAGTTGTACTCAATCCTAGTTGTTTCTTAGTCTATATTATTTGAGGGAGTCCATTACTTCCTCCTTTTCCTTTTCCATTATATCATCTAATTGTAAATAAACATCACAAGAACTGATGAGGGTTAAATGGTTGCTATTGTAGTTCAACACTAGAATTTGAACCATAGTTTGTACTTTAGTGAATAACAAATCAGAACAAAATTTTCTAGAATTTTACCTTTCTTATGATTAATTGTGAATTTTTATAGTTTCTTGTTTTCCTATAATTTCATCAAATCCACTCGTTTAGTAGTGAATATTTAATTTTAATCTCCTCGATAAATACAAATAGATATCAATTACTAAATTTCGTTGTAATCGGTTACAATTTCAAATCAGATATAATTCTATTATTTATTTTGAATGGTTACAAATCCTTAATAACTATGAATTTAATTGTTGTGAATAAATTTATGCATATGTTACCATTTTAATTTCAATATATTAACCAACACTAGCTAAGGATTTATCATAACCAAAACTACACCATAAATATCCAACTTCTTCATGACATGATAGACTATTGTCTAGTGTGACAAACACGTTGTTTAAGATTTTTAAACAAAAGGTCATAATAATTTAAAACTAAATTATCCTAGTTTGATGGTCCCATGATGGAATAGTCAAATGTTGTCTTATAGTTTTTTTTTATTTCTAAATAAATATATATTTTTTATTATAATATACTTAGAATTATCAAATCCTAGACTCATTTATTTAAGTTATGACTTTAAAAAAAATTAAAATATATGTTTTTATTTTGGCGCATATATATATAGACACACACACACACACACTATTGAAACTATTAATGAGCAATGTAAAGATATTTGCAATTATATATATTGCCATAGTTAGAAACTTATAGGGACTATAATGTTAGTTCATGAATTTAGTAGTTATTATACATACGAATGTAAATATTCAAGTTTATTAATTATGTAAAATGTTTACATTATATGAATTATAGGAGTATTATTAATTTTTGTCAAATTTATACAATTCTTGAAACATTATATATATTTTTGGATGTTTTCCATATTTTACCATTTAGATGAGTTTTTTTAATTCTCTTGATCCATCTGTTTGTTTTCCAAATTCATTTTTGTATGGTTTATATTTGTGATTAATATAATATTTCTAAAAATAAATGCACTTTAAAATTTATATTGAAGAGTTGTAATTAACCTACACTCTTTACGATATATGCTTGGTTTTAATTAGTAGAAGTTATATGCATAATACATAACAAATAAATATTAAAAATGATATTAATAAACAAAAAATACCATAAAAATTGTGAAAAATAAGTGATAGTACTTTTTAAAATTATTTAAATATAAAATTATTTCAAAAAATAAGCATAATTTCAAATAATAGATAATTAAGATAAATTTTAAGAAATTACTCAGCTTTAAGTATCAAAAAAGAAAAAATATATTATAGAGGATTGACCTTTGTAGTTTTAATAAATGGAGAATAAAATATTGACTATTAAAATAAAACATATCGTAGTATTGTATTCAATCATAGTTGGTCCTTAGTCTATATCTTATTAGTTCGTTAGATGTTTGGATCCATCATTGCCTATTACCTCATCCGTTTTCTTTGTCATCATATCAAATAACCAAGTTATTCAATTGAATTTTTTATATCGATCAATGACAACAAATATTTATATCGACAATGTGTTTTGATGACCATCTTCATTCCCTAGTTTTTGGGATCTAGTTTTGATATTCTCATGTAAGGTAGTCAGGTTACTTTGATGGAAATATAATTTGTTTATACGTGAATTCATTACTAAAACTCACATTTTTTAGGTTGCTAGCTTCCATATGCAATTTTCTAAGCTACTAAGATTGATACTAATTAACTCTTGAAATGAGCTTCATGTTACTAAATAAATGTATATAGCTAATAACATTAACTTATCAATGTTAAATAATAAGAACATTAAATTATCAATATATGTATATTAGCAACCATAAAAAACACTTTAATTCAAACTTTACTGAAAATAAATAAATTATTTGATTGGTGAACCAATAAAAACATTATTTAAATTAAATAAAAAGAGAGGAAAGCTATGAAAAATGGATGAGCTTACAGATGTATTGGTGTATAATGATTGCATAAGCATAGTTGTTGTGAAAAAATATTTACGATAATTTGGGTAATATAAACCCAGATTTATAGATTTTTCCCTAAGAAATTTGATCAAGTTGGACAATATTGTATAGAATAATTTAAGCAAAACAACACATGCCATATGCATCAATGCATTTGATCAATGTAAAAGCCGACAATTACATTATGACTTTTAGAAAACCAAAATTTGCATTAGGCAAGTGATAAATAAGTAATTTAGCATTTTTAAGTTGTCAATTATAAATTAGGTAACTTTAATGAACCTTTTTTACCATCTCCCTTGAAAGATTTTAAAAGTTGTTGGTTTTTAATTGATTTATATATATATATATATATATATAATTGCATATAGAATGTCTAATTACTACTCATTGATGTATTAGTTTCATTTTAGAGAAATTAACCGAATCATTAGTTCTTCTTCTTAAAGATTAGTTAGGAATTAAACCATTTGGGTCAAAAGAAGGCCTGGAGGAAAAAAAAAGGAGAGGAGAGAAAATAAAAGGAATAACTAAAATATTTAATGTTGGTTATGACTATATATAAAGAAGGTAAAATTCAAGTTTTGTTTAAAATAAATATATAAGAAATTATTATACACCAAGTAATATATGTTTTTAGAAGTGTTTCATTATATATCTATAAAAAAAAGTATATTGTTATGTTAATGTATTGAAATTATAAATGCGTACTTGTAACAATAATATATTGTCTTATATTTTATTGACCATTGTTATTATTATCTTTAAATTTTAGTTTAAACTATCATAATAAAACATTAACTTATTTTTCAATAAGTACAGCCTCTTTTTCAGAATTTTTAAATAATATGATAATTATGTATGTTGTATTAATCACCATAAAAAAATTAAAATAATATAGAAATTAAAAGGTTCATTATAATGATACTAATGAATAATGATGATATATTTAACACTTTCAAATACCTTTTTTTTTCCAGCAAACGGTCCTACTCTAATATTCTTTCTACAGCTACACCGCCTTTGCATGTTACAATGAATATTGAGTAGAAATGTATAGCTATTATGGTGATCATAGATATCTAATTTAATTTAATTACATCTCTAATAATGTACATACACACATATTTCTAAATTAGTAAAATAATAATATCCTAGTGCATATTTCTACCGTTATTCATTAATAAAAGGTATATAATAGTGACCCTCCATTTTCCGATATATATTCAAACAATAACCTATCAAAAATATAATTAGTATACAAATTTATGGGTATGTTTTTTTAGTTAATAATAGAAATTTAAAATAATAATATTTAATTGTAGGAAAAAAACATAAAGTTCTATTTTAAGCTATTATAATAAAATGAAGGATTCCACAATTTGTTTTAATCATTAATTGACTAAATTTTTTGTTAACATACTTTGATTCTTTTTAATTGTTATAATTGTTATCATTACAAATTGAATACATAACAAGATAATTTTACTTATTTTTTATTTAATGTCAGATATGAAGAGATCATGAATATTGTAATGTTTTTTCTAGCACAATTGTTTTTTGTAAAAGCTATCATACAACAAATATATGCATATATTTGATCAAGATATATACATATCCTTTTTCTGGTAAAATATTTCATATACTATAATTTTTTTGGTAATAGTATATATATTATAAACTACACTACCACTCTTGATAAAATAAGACCCAAAAAAAATAATAGTAAGAAAACCCTAAACACTCTATCTTCTCTCCTCCTCCATGGCTCGCACGAGGAGTGATTTGGCTATGGCCAAGAAGAAGAAGATAGCGTTAGGGAGTTCAAGGATTGGTGCAGGGACGGTTAATTCATTGGTTGATAACTCAGGGGTTGTCCAGGGTTCTGATCAGGTATCTTCGCAGGATGGGGATGCATGCAAGCTTCATGCAAACGATGACGTCGATCGTGGCCCTGCAAATAGGGTTGTCAGTTCGATTCAAATGGAGGATTTCAAGAGTTCAAAGAAGGATGAAGGGCATATGAACGGTCTGGTTGTACATGGCTTTCAAAAGAGTCACGAGGCAACAAGGGTTCAAGAGGCTGACGGTTCGTTGGTTGATAAGAAATCTTGGAAGGACATGGTTTTAGGCAATAGAATTCCTTATCAAGGGGCCACCCTGAGTTATGTCCCTCCAATGCTCATAGGGGATAAATTTCAAGTCTCTTTGCAGAAGGATATGGTGGACAACAATTGTAAAGATTGGTAATGGGTGATCGTGGGGTATGTTATTGGTTTCAAGCCTACCATTTCCCAAATAGTTGGATATGTCAAAAAGAAACTGGTATTGCGTGAAGGAACCCAAGGTGTTGCTACATGATCAGGGTTTTGTAGTGTTTAAGTTCGATTGTAAAGAGGATAGAGATTGGGTTCTGACCAAACCTTATTGGTCCTTCTTTAACAGGCCATTTATTCTTAAAGAGTGGCATATGAGGTTCCAATTTACTAACGAGAAGTTCTAATTCATACCTTTATGGGTGAAGCTTATGAATCTTCCATCGGACTATTGGGATGTTGACTCCTTGAGCAGGATTGGAAGTGCAATAGGGAGACCTTTGTTTTTGGGTGGTATTACCTCAGCAGGGGAGAGAATTTCCTATGTTTGTATGTTGGTTGAGGTGGATGTGTCTAAGAAACTTGTTGAGTTGGCGAAGCTGGTTGATCCAGATGGTGTTGTGTTGTCCCAGAAGATTATGTATAAATGGATGCCTGCTTTATGTGAGGTATGTCATGAAGCATGTCACTTCTCTAAGAAATACAAGAAGGTTTCCAAGCCTTTTTCAAGTCCTTCTTTTAGTGTTGAGGGGCAATTCAAGGTTGGTCAGGGAGTTCAAAAATGGAGGAAGGTGTCTCAAGGGAAGTCTGTGTCTCAGAACAGTGAGGAAATTTATGCAAAGGATGGAGAAAAGGCAATGCTAGAGAATAACATTTTGTTAGAGACAAGGAGTGAGGATGATCAAGTGGCTACCATATGTTCTGGAGAGGGCAGGTCCATGAATCCAGGAAGTGATTCTAGGCTGTAGAGGAGATCTCCAAAAGGAAAGGAGAAAATGGACAAGGGAACTTCTGGAAGTAGATTTGCATGTTTGGATTCAACTGATGGTGATACCGTCCTGTAGGATGACAGTATGCATGAGCAGGGTGCTTTGCAGTTGGGAGAACCACATTATCCTCAGTTTCCCAAGAATATTATAAATGTTAGGGGCCTGGAATGTTAGGAGACTGAATAAGCCCTACAAAAAAAAAGGAGTTGAGGCACTGGTTATCAATGCATAAACTGTCTTTTATGGGATTGTTGGAAACTAGAGTAAAGAGTAATAAAGGTGATGGAATTTGTGTTAAACTTGGTAAGCAATGGGGGAGGCTTGATAACTATGTGTCTCATTCTAATGGGAGGATTTGGTGCATTTGGGATAGAGATATTTGGGATGTATAGCTTTTAGCATGTAGTGAGCAATCTTTGCATGTTTTTGTGTTTGCAGTTCATTCCAATGTGACCTTCTTTGCATCCTTAGTCTATGGTTTTAATTCTAGAGTTAATAGAAGGGCTCTCTGGCAATGTCTTCAAGATCATAAGGTTGAGGATGAGCCTTGGATTGTGATGGGTGACTTTAATGTTGTGTTGCAACCTGTTGAGAAATTTCAAGGCAATGCCATTAATCTCACTGATGTGTCAGAAGCTCGAGATTGCTGTAATTCTTTATTAATTCAAGATTTAGCTTTCACTGGCCAGAAGTTTACTTGGTCAAATAGAATTTTGGGAGAAAATTTAATTATGGCCAAGCTGGATAGGGTTGTGGTTGACTTATCATGGTCTTCTAAGTTTCCTTTGTCTTATACTCAGTTTAAGGAGACTTTATTTTCGGATCACAGCTGTGCTGTGACCTCTTTGGATGAGAATAGACCTCAATTCAGGGGTCATTTTAAATTTTATGATATGTGGACCCTAGATCCAGGCTTTCTTCCTTTAGTGGCTAGTATTTGGCAGCAGTCTTCTGCAGGCCTTGACCATAGGAAATTTCAAGCCATTTTAAGGGAGGTGAAGCTTAAGTTGAAGTCCCTTAACAAATATAATTTTGAGGGATTTCCTCTAGGGTTCAGAAGGCTAGAGAACAATTGAAAAGAAGTCAGGAAGCTCTGGCACAACAACCTCATATTCTTTCTTTGTAGCAAGAAGAGAAAGTTTGCCTACAGCAGTATGAGTCTTATGCAAGATGTGAAGAATCAGAAATCAGGTATTAAATGGCTGTATTTGAGGGATTCCAAATCCCATTTCTTTTTCTCTATTATGAAAGCTCGGCACAAACAAAATATTATGAGGAAGATTAAACTCTGTGATGGTCTTTGGTGTTCTGAGAGTGATGGAATTGCTAAAGCTTTTGTGTCCTTCTACTCTGATCTATTGGGTAAGGGTAGTCTTGCTTTAGGAAATGTCTCTAATGAGGTTCTTAAGTTGGGTCCTGGTTTACCTCTTGCTCATCAGCATGAGCTTCTCATATCCATTTTTGTGGTGGAAGTTAAAGATGCATTGTGGTCTATTAGAAATTATAAAGCATCAGGGCCTGATGGGTTTACTACAAGGTTTTATAAGGCGGCTTGGAATGTGTTAGGGGAAGATCTATGGCTTTTGGTAAGGAGAGTGTTTCAGACAGCTGTTGTTCCTTCCTTCATGGGTCATACAAAGCTGGTTCTTATTCCAAAATCAGAAAATGCTCATGAGATGGCTGATTTTTGACCTATTGCATGTTGTAATATGGTTTATAAGGTTTTAGCAAATGTTTTAATAGGAAGATTTCAAAAATTCCTGCCTACTATTATCCATTCTTCCCAGTCTGGTTTTGTTAAGGGGAGAAGGATTGGAGATAATGTCCTTTTAGCCCATGAGTTGCTGCATATGTATAATAGGAAGCATATTTCTCCAAGATTTATGATCAAGGTGGATATGAGGAAAGCTTATGATTATGTTAACTGGATCTTCTTAGAGAAGGTCTTGCTGAGATTGCACTTTCCTTTGCATTTTATCAAGGTGCTTATGGCATGTGTGTCTTCTGTCTGTTATTCTTTGTGTCTCAATAATGTCATGCAACCTCCTTTCAGGGGGAAAATGGGCTTAGGTAGAGAGATCTTTTGTCTTCCTTTTTGTTTGTTATTATGATGGAGTATCTCAGCAAGTAGTTCCAATTTTTATGGGGTAGGGAGGACTTCCAAGGCCATCCTAAATGCAAAAAATTGGGGATTACCAGCTTAGCTTTTGCTGATGACCTATTGGTGTTATGCAAAGTTACTATCTCTTCTGTGATAGCTGTTAATAATGTTTTATCTGATTTCTCTGCTGTTTCAGGGCTCCATGTTAGTCCTGGTAAGAGTAGGGTTTTTATGGGTGGTGCAGGTCAGGAGTTGACGTATTCTATCTTCAATTTCAAGAGGGGAAGTTTCCTTTTAAATATTTGGGGGTCCCTTTGGATGCATTAAAGCTTAAAGCTGCTGATATGATGGTGTTGATTTATAAAATTTCAGGCAGGCTTCATCATTGGGCTAATAAATTGCTATCTTATGCAAGTAGATTGCAATTGTTAAAATCTATCATTTTTGGCACAACAAACTACTGGAGCCAGGTATTTATTCTTCTTAAGAAGAGTGTGTATAAATTAGTGGGACTATGTAGGACTTTTCTTTGGTCAAGGATAGTCTCACAATCTAAGAGAGCTTTAGTAGCTTGGAAAGTTGTTTGTCTACCAAAGAAGGAAGGGGGGTTAGGTCTGCTGGACCTTTTTTTCCTGGAATGAGGCAGCAGTGGGGAAGTTGTTATAACAAATTTCTCAGAAAAAGGATGTCCTTTGGATTAAATGGGTTCATTCCTATTACATAAAAAAGGCAATAAGTTGCCTCCTATAGCCTGCCTTGAACAAATTATGGGCTAATGCACAAAATTTTTGGTTTAAGGCATAAGCTGCTCCCTATTTTCCAACAGTGGCAGAGGGATCATTCATATCATATTGCAGAGGTGTATGATTCCATTCGTTTTTAAGCTCCCAAAGTAGGTTGGTGGAGAGCAGTATGGTCCAACCTTGCCGCTCCAAAGCATAAATTTATTTTCTGGTTGGCTGCTCACTCCAAGATTCTTGCCAAAGATAAGTTAATCAGCTTTGTTCCATCCATCAGTCTGCAATGTTGCTTCTGCTCTCAAGAGGAAACCATTTCCCATTTATTCTATAGTTGTCCTGTGTTGAAGAATGTTTGGTTTGCTATTGGTAAAGCGTGTAGGGAAAGGAAGAGACACAGATCCTGGGAGGATTTGCTGAGTTCCTTCTCCAAAGGTAGAAGTAGAAGTGCAACAAAAGCTCAATTTTATTCTTATTTTTATGCAGTAACTTTCTATGAAGTTTGGAAGGCTAGGAATGGTAAAAAAAATTCAAATGTAGCTTGGGATTTGAAAAGGGTAGCTCATCAAATTGCTTTGAGTATGTATTCTCTTTGTACTTACCCTAGCAGGAGTGATAAGTTTAGAGGTATGATAGGGATAGTGGATCAATTATACAACTTCATTTGTAATTCTTCTTGATGATATAAATAAATAAAGACCCAAATAATATTTTGGGTCATAATTTGTGAGACACCTACATATTAGAGTTTCTAAATTGAATTTTAACCATAAGGCGTTATACTTTGTTGTTTTCTATCAAACACATAAGTGACATCAACTTAAACAACCCTCTTGGTCCTATATTCATCCTCTCATCTGTCGTCAAATTTTTTCCCTTTGTCCTTCACTCCTACTATGTTCATAATTTGTCTTTCATCCTCCATTTTTTGTTTTTTTGTTTCTCTAAAATTTTGCTTTCTTTTGTGCTCATCTTGACATCCAATATTAGATCTAGTTTCAAAAATTAACTCTCATTCTTCTTTTGCTCCTTTTCCATGTTTATGGGAAATATAACATGAGCTATAAATCTATGATGTTGTGAAGAAGTTAGGTATTCATGATGTGGTTTTGGTAATGGATAACCCTTAGTTAGTGTTTGTTTATATATTGAAATTAAAGTGGTGAGTGTAATATCCCAAATTTTCGCTAACCCAAATCCCAAATAATAAATATCATAACCTAATTCTAACCTCAAGAAACGTATTTTTCTATCCTACCCTAAATCCCTAATCCTAAATACTAGCCTAACCTTATTTTTTTAACTTACTTATTAATATCTTTTCTAACATAAACCTAATCCTAGATGATTGTTTAATTTATTTATCCTAATTCCCTGGGCTAAATTATTTTAATCTAAACCACAACACTTCCTTTTTCTTCTTCTTCTCCTCCTCCTCCTTTCCCTCGTATTTCCCCCTTCTCTTCCCCTTCCCCTTACATGCATGACTATCCTTGCCAAGTCTGCCCTCTACCCCCATCAACTCCTCCTCAGTATAAGGTTTTGTGTTGAAATTTTTAGCCAATCATAACCTCCATCCCTATGCTTGTGTGTGTGTGTATAAATCCAGCATTAAATGCTTCTACCACCTCCCTTCTCTCCCCTTTGTTCCTGCAAAACAATGCACCACCATTTCCCCTCTTTCATCACCTCCTTATCGTCGTAAAAAGAACCTAAATATTCCCCACTAGTGACCTAACTGAGGCACTTCCACCACCTACATCAACCTACACCAAAAACCCCCCATAATCAACGGCCAAATCCACTACACCACAACCTCTACCTTCGGCCAAGCAAACCACAACCCCCTCCTTTTTTTTCTTCCTATGGCAAAAACCACCGCACCACCTCCTTCTTCTTTAGCAATTTCACCCCGCAGCCTCCCTTTTCTTTTTTTTTTCCTTGGCTGCAACACCAATAGCTGGTGCACCCCCGCATCTTCGGTAACTTCAACTGCTTCCCACACCTACTCTTCAGTAGCTTCACCCCAACCAACTACTCCATTTTCCCTTCTCCTTTATGTAGCAACCCTCTCCACAGCCTAGCACCACCCTTTTGCAGCCTTGACCACAACAGACCCCTCCCTTTCAGTAGCACAACCATAATCTCCCTTCCACCTTTTAGTAGCCTGCACTACATCACACCCTCCATCACTCGGCTCCAACAATCGAATGCCACACCACCTTGCTTCGACTAAAATGATCGATGTCCACCCCCTCCTTTAGCCTAGCCCATTGTTGCTTCCCTCCACCTTTCAACTCCTTTGACTGTTGATCGCCCCATAGCAATGACAACTTGTGTTATTGCTACCACCCTTTGGCTTGGCACAACTTTGTCATCCCTCCTTTCTTTGGTTGTTCAAGTTTTCTTGGTTTCTTTCACCCTTCCTTTTTCCTTAACACTCCTTAGTTATATGGTTTAATCCTAATGATGTTTTATTATGACTTCTTAAGTAATTTTTCTAAGGTTCTAGAAGAGGAAAATTATGAGTTTGTGTTCTTAGAGACCGATGTCATTCTCGTAAGGATACTTGTCGTAGTCTAGGGTCTTTGGTTGCTAAGGGTTATACATGATCTTGTGTTGTACTGTGTTATTATGATTATGTGAATTAATATATGATTGTTGATACTATGATATGTGGTTGATATTACGTGATAGAAAATGAGTAAGTAAAGATTATGCGATATTATTATTTTATGTGGAAATATCCTCGGTGTGAAATATGGATGTGTCATGAGTTTTGTTAATGGTATGATGAATGTGAAATGAATACGATAAGGATTAGGTGTGTTGTCCCAAAGATATTCTTCAGATCATCCTACTAGTTTAAGAATAGTGGCTCATAAGCATTATGCCTTGAGAGATGTTGGATCTATTTCACCGGATGATAATAGTGGCTCAGGTGTGTTGTCCCTGAGAAGTGCTTCAAGCCGTTCCACCGGTTTAAGAGTAGCGGGGTCTCTAAATTCAACATAGATAAAATAATGAAAATGGTTATATCAAATAATGAGGCCTAGATCAATATTTACTTTGTGAGGCTTTATGTGTTTTGTACATGCACTTATCATCTGCTATAAATGCATGTATTTATCTATATCCCTGACTCGGTAATATTGTTACCTTACTCAATGTGTAGTGTATAGAACATCATTTTTATGGGTGCTGCTCATTTCTACGATTAGAGGACCTTGATGCTTTTGTGTAGGTCTTTGAGAACTAGCTGGATGATTTTGCTGCCTTTGATGCATTGTATGAGGAGGAGTGACTTTTATCTGCACTGGGTATTTGGGTAAAGAATTATGTTATCTGGATGATATTTTTGCCCAGATACCTTTTGGACTCTTCGATCCATGGTATCCCTTTATGTTCTATTATGTTATTGTACCCTATAGTTGATCTCCAAACTTGTATTTATATTTATAAAGATTCTCTCATTTATATTTACTCTATTATACTTTTAATGTTTTTAGCCTTGTGATTAACGTGATAATGGCATATTAATCTAGACTTGCATCAATTACGGTAGCATCACTAGATATTTTGGTCATAATCTTCCGTTGTAAAACAAATTTTTTTAGTAGTAAAATTTGAGGAGTTATAGTAACGTATTTAAATACATGTAACCTCAACTCTTAACTAACAATTAAATCAACAATTGTTGAGACTTTGTAATTGGTTGGAATAGATAGTAGAATATTAACTAAATTTTGAATTTGTAACTTATTGTAATAAAATTTAATAACTATTATCAATCCGTGTTTGTTGAAAAAGTGTGGATTTAATTGATATAGTATATTCACCATTGAACATGTAGATTGAGTTGCTGAAATTTTAGGAAAAGATAAATTATAGAAATTCATAGACTAGTCATAAAAAAGGGTAAAATCTAAAATTTGTCCTAATATGTTCTTAAGAGAACTTCCTATTATTACTTAAATTTTGATGTTTAGAGTGAGCATGCCACTCATACACCAATTCATACTCTATAGAGATTGTACTATAGAGTACGATTCATATGTTTACGTCGACATCAATTTTTTTTTTATAAAAAAGCGCCTCCTTTTTAACGTTATTATTGATTACTCTTCATTGTCCTTTTTTTTTGTTGACCTTGTAGCACCCCACATTTTACTATTGAAATTTTTTATTTAATTGGAAGCGTAATAATAAAATAATTATGTGGTACAATCGTACTCGACATAAGTTCGTCTTACCATACTATTCTTACATCAAATACAAGATAAAACACTTAACACTTAAAAACATGATAAAATAGAGAATATGATAGATTCATAAACTTAAAATAATAGTTTGGAGGATCACTTAGAGTACAATATTCAAAATATATAAAAGGGATATACTAGAACTAAGATTCTTAAAAGGTACCCGCGTTAAATCTAAGATATTGATAACATGACTCTACATTCCTAGACCTTAAGAGTAAAAAGATCACTCCCCCTTGAGCAATGCATCATAAGCAATAAAATCATCCAAGGGGTCCTTATTGACCTGCAAAAAAAACTTGGAGTATCTACTCGTGAGAATGAATAATACGCATGAAAATAATGATCAATATTTTATGTACTGAGTAAGATAACAATAAATTCCTAACAAGGTTATACAATGTCACAATATCGCATGAAGAAACAAACATGCATATATAATAACATAAGATGATGCAATATGAGAATCGATTCTAGGTCTCATTATAAGATATAATCAAGATCCATATACTTATTTATATTGAGTTCATAGACTCTATTATTTACAACCTGTAGAATTGTATCAACAATATACACTATTGGGGAAAAAAATTCTTTTGGCCACTATTTTTATTTGGTGGAATAGATAGTTACAACCCTAGAACAAAATATTCTTAACCACTATTCTCATCCAATAGAACAGATAGGTATAAGCCTAGGGTGAAATAGTTTTGACCACTATTCTCATTTGTTGAAATGGATAGGTACAATTGTAATATCCCAAAATTTTAGGTAACCTTAATTCCAAGTAATTACTATCGTAACCCAATTCTAACATCAGAAAAATTTATCCTTTCAATTTTATCCTAACTCTCTAGTCTTAAAACTTAGTTTAATTATTTTAATTATAACATTGATCCATAATCCAAAATAAATTCCTAAAATTTATCCCTGATTATTTTTTCTTTTTTAGTTCTATTAAACCTATCTTTGTCCGACTTCCCTTTTTCGGGATAATTATTTAATGTATCCTAATACCTTAACCTAGATTTTTTTAATCTAAACCCATATTTCCTTTTCTTTTTCTTTTTTTTCTTTCCACTTCTTCCTTTTCATTATCCTTACGTGCACGTTTTTTTTTCTCAAACACTTATGTGCACGCCTTATTTTTTTTCCTCTACTATCCGTATCTATAAATCCTAGCGCTAGATTTTATTTTAATTTTTTTCTATCTTTTTCTTTTCCTCTTTCCCTCACCCGGTTACACTCTCCCCCGCTTGCATTTATTTATTTTTCTTTCTTTTTCTTCTCTCTTTCCTATAGCAATAAATGCCCCTGTCATTTACCTCCCCTTTGTTTTTTTTCTACGCACTCTTCCCTGCCGGCTCCAACCTTCGTAGCTGCCAACCACATCGCCGCCGCCACGACCTCTGCCCACCGCTTCCATCGCCAACCGCAACCCTCCCTTGCACCACATGTCTCGACCGTCTTTGAAATGCCCCGAAAATTCCTAATTCTAAATATTATATTTAAATGAGGTTTTATCATAAAGATTAATTAAATAAATTATTTTAATTAAAATAAAAGAAAATTAATTAGGGCAAATCAAGAATAAATTTATAAGTATTTAATTAGGAGGAATTTGGGTATTTTAGCTAATTAAAGATTTTAATTTGGGAATTAATTAAATAAATTATTTTACTTAAAATAAGAATGAGAAAATAGTTTTAATTTAATAATAAGTTTATAAATAATTTAATTGGAGGAATTTGGGTGCTTTGCTAATTAAAATGGAATTTATAGAAAACCTTTTAAATATCCTAATTTAGCCTAAAAAGGATTTAAATATTATTTTATTTAAATATTATTATTTTAAACTTCCTAAATATTCAGATTAATTTAATTGGCCATAATCTATTTTTTTTCTCCTTTCCTTTTTCCCTTTTTCTTTTTCTTTCTTCCTTTTTCCTTTCCTTTTTCTTTCTTTTTCTTCTTTTCCTTTTTCCTCTTCTTTTTTTTCCCCGAACTGGGCCAGCTGCGGCCCAGTCTTCCTTTTCTTCTTCCTCTTCAGCCCAGCCCGCACGGCCTCCTTCGTCCGACTCCGCCGCGCCGCGTTTTGGCTCCGTTTACACCGAAACGCGTCGTCTCACTTAAACGCACCCTCGACCGCGCCCGAACCGCCCTGTTCTCCTCTTTTTCTTTTCTTTTTCTCGGCCGACCAGTCCGCCTCCCTTCCTTCTTCCTTCTTCCTCCCCTCTCCTCCGTCGATGATGGTGCAGTCCCGGCATCGTCAATGGCATCTCCGGCTATGGTGAATAATACCGGCCGTTTCTTGCCTCATTGTCTTCCTCTTAACTCCAGGAATAAATTTTCATAATAATTGGACGTTAAATCTCGCCCGTTTCCTCTCCCCAACGTCGCGAACCTTTGAACCAACCCAAACGATACCCGACCGTTTTCCGCCGCCGGCTGCCCAAATTCTTGCATTTAAAACATCCATGTCGACCTCCATCTCCCCATTATCCATTCCAACATCTATAAATAGCCTTGTTATAGGAGTTTTTAGAGTTTTTCTTCCCCGAAAACCCTCGGCCCGAGCTGCCGCCACCCCAACTTCAGACGCCTCTTCCGCCGCCGTCAGCCAACCTCAGCGCCACAGAAACACTCCATTCTCTTCCCTGAAAGTTCATCTAATTAACTAAACCATTTTCACCTCTCGATTCTTCTTGTACGAGCCACAATAATCATGCAAAGTTAGATGCTCGTTTCGCCAGAGTTTTGACCCCGAAGCCTTAAACCGCCTTCCACCGCCGTGCGCCGCCACCTTTGGCTGCACCACCACCATCATTTTGTCCCTCTCCTCCTGGGCAACAATAAACACCTCTTATATCACCTCAATTCTCCCTATCTTTTTCCCAACATCCATCTTTCCCCTTTTTCTTCTAATTTTCCGGCCACCACCGCCGCCGCCGTGAACCACCGCCGGTGCCGCCTATCCCCACCAGCTTAAGGTTGAACCCTAGACCCTCTCAAACATTTTCCATATTATTATAAGCCTTGATTTAATTTATTTCAATTATTTGCATATAAATACCATTATTATTATTCTTAATATTTATATTCTTAATATGTTTTATTATTATTTGATGTAAAATTTATGCTGAATTGTACTTGCAGGGTGGAGAGTGGTAATAAAATAATTTTATTGTTAGTTTCGAATTTTAAGTTATTAATTGAATTATTATTATGGGATTATTATCATTATTCTTCTTATTATTATTAATATTATAATTATTAGAATAATTATTATTAACGTTTTATTATTTATTTTGGAAAATCTAAGGCCCTAATTTTGTATTAACATTTGCACTTATTTATTTGAGTATTATTATTTCTACTGTTCTTATAACCATTGATAATAATATTATTATTATCTTTATTATTTTAATATTATTATATATGTTATTAATTTTATTATTAATATTAAATAAATGGTAAGTCATTAGTTATTTTAAAACTTATATGTTATTGTTATTATTATTATTGTTATTATTATTTATATTCTCATTGATATTAGTTTTATTATCCTTGATATTATTATATTAGTATCATTATTATCATTAGGGTTAAATCTTTAATCCTATATTACCAAGGTTTATAATATCTCTATTATTTTTATGTCTTTAGCAAAGTTAGAATTTTGTTAAGGTTATTTTATTAGTATGTTATTATTTGGTCAAAGCCTAAGGAGGCGTAGGAACGTGCTCCAAGACCGGTGTCGTTTCAGGTAAGGGGTGTTAAGGCCTTTTATGTGCTTATGGGCATTTTATGCTTCGCATGCTATGTATCCTATGTATTAGTATAATCATTCTGTATGTGATATAACATGGATGATATAACGTGGAGTTGAAGAATGTTTTGCATGGCATGTGTATTATTTATGTATGATGATATGTGTTGTGATACTGTAAGACATGCATGTGAGAATGTCGATGTGGTTGTGTGGGGAAAAAGGATGAAAAATAAGGATGGAGAAAGAAGTTGATTAAGAGGTATGAGTTGACCTAAGTATTTTAATGATTTATGAGAGGAAGAATAAAATGGAAAATGTAGGGTTTTGTGGGAGACAATATAATTTATGACGTTATATGGGAGAATTGAATTTATGGTTTGTTAGGGAGAATCTAATTTAAGACGTTATTTGGGAGAATTTAATTTATGATATTATATGGGAGAACCTAATTTATGATTTGATTGGGAGAATATAATTTATGATTCGTTTGGGAGAATCCAATTTATGGTTTTGCTTGGGAGATTCTAATTTATGATTTTATGGGGAAGAATCTAACTTATGGTCTTGTATGGGAGAATCTAATTTGTTGTTATGAAAGGGGAGAATCTAATCAATTGTATTATGTGGAAAAATCTTTGGGTTTTATATGATTTGAATCTTTGTGTTGGTATGGATTGAATTTAGGGTTTGTGTGAATGAATCTTTGGGTTGTATATGCTTTGAATCTAGGGTTTGGTATGAATGAATATTTGGGTTATGTGGATTGAATTTAGGGTTTTTTATGGGAGTTAATGATTACATGGAATTTAGGGTTTACATGAAAAGTTCGAATGGTTGCATGGGGAGATTAATGTCTGCATGGGTATGAAATTTACGTGTGGAAAGTTAATTTGGGATGTAAGGAAGGTAATGTAAGTATTATTCGGGTGTTGAACTATTTTGGATGAAAAATAGTACGTGGAGCATTATGAGTGTATGGAAGAGATTGAATTAGGGTTTGGAGTAATGAACTCTGGGTTGTTGTGATTAATTAGGGTTGAAGTGGATAATTGTGGTTTGTTATGATTAACTAAGGCGTGGAGTGGCTAATTATGGTTGTTATGGTCAAATAGGGTTTGGAGTGGTTAACTATGGTTGGTTGTGGTTAATCGAGGTCTGTGGTGGCTGATTAGGGTTTTTGTATTATCTTGTGCATGTGGTAACTAAAGTGTAATTATGATGGTGGAATTTTATGATTTGTGATGTGTGATAACTGATGCATGTCCGGGGTAAAAGCCTTTGAATAATATATTTAAGACACTAATCTTTTGAAGTGGAAGATTATTGAGCCGAGTCCAAAACGATCCACCGGTCAGGAATAGTGGTTAGGACGCGTAGTCCTATGTGCGACCGATCCACCGGTTATAATAGTGGTTAGGACATGAGGTCCTATATGTGACCGGCCCATCGGTAATAATAGTGGGGTGACTCGAGCTCAATAGACATAAACCAAAATCGTTAAAGCTCTTAAAAGATACTAATTACTTACAGTGGAACACCATGCGAGCAGGAACCAAACCGATTCACCGGTCAGGAATAGTGGTTAGGGTTGTACCCTATGTGTGACCAATCCACCGGTAATAATAGTGGTTAGAGCATGATGCTCTATTGTGACAGATCCACCAGTAATAATAGTGGTTAGGGCATGATGCTCTATGTGTGACCGGCCCACCGGTTATAATAGTGGGGTGTTCCTGTACTCGCATGGATTGATGAAATGGCTTGGTATGTATCGACTTTCGATAAAGAGATTAATTAAGTAATTAATCCGGACTATAATTGAGCCTTTGTACTTTTACCTGAATTGTTCATATACCTTTATATTGCTATGTTGGATTATGCCCTGTTATTAATCTGCATGGATTATGTGCTTGTGTGTCGGCCTTAGTGCTCGGTTACCTTATTCAATACGTAGCGTACTGATCACCCCTTTTATGGGTGCTGCTCATTCCCATGAGTAGTACGCCCTTCTGATTTGTGCAGGTGGGCGAGACATTAGTTGGGGCTGAGTGTCGAGCATGTGTTGGCTTGAGGTTCGAGAGAGTTGTGGCCATATTATAATCTTTATATGACTCTATTTTCTTTTTGTTAATCTTTTATCGGTTGTAAGTTTAATTCTCTTTTGGAAATGAATTACATTTCTTTATGCGTACTCTGATTTTGTTTTACAACTATTTATTGCTTTAGTTTGTCTTGATTCATAATTTATTATTATTCCCTTCTTTAGCCTTAGCACTTGGTACTGAAACGGTCGGAGAGAACCGGTTTGGTACTAAGTGTGGCGGTAACATTCCCAGAATTCACAAGTTTTAAGTGATTCTATTTTTATTTGCTTCCGCTTTAAGAAAAAAAATTAGTGAATTTTGGGGTGTTACAGTCTTCTCCTCCCCGACCCCATTTCCTTCCTTCCTCCTCCTTCCCTGCCTCTGTTTTCTACAACATCGACCCCCAGCCCCAAGCCAACCAGCCTATTTGCTGCCCTTCCTCCACTCTACCGCTACAGCCCTCCACCTTCTCCCTCCTTTTTCCTTGTCTTTCTCGACTTCTTTTGGTTTGATAGCTTCCACCGCAAACTCCAACACTCCAGCTCCTCCACCTTTCCCCTGCGTTGTTGCCCTATTCAGCGTAGTCCATGCACCAACCCTACACCTCACCCTAACTAGCTAGCAGCTCCCTAGCCCAGCCCTGTCTTCCTTTGCTCCACCATCACCCAACCTTCGCCGCAGCACCAACACCTTCGACCGCCCTCCCTCTTTGAAATTCCTAGCCAGTCCTCCCCTCCTATCGTGGGATCAGTCCTCACGCTGCGTGCATGTAACGTGAGAGGGTGTGAGTGTGTGTTTTAAGTCGTAAGTGTCGTATAATGCCTGCGTATATATACGTGTATCTATATATATATATATATATATATATAAGGGTGTTTTGGTAAATTTTAAAATAATTATATTATCATTACTACTACTACTACTACTACTACTACTACTACTACTACTACTACTACTATTATGTCACCTATCAAATATTAAGTTGGTAATTATAGTTTTGCTAATTTTCTTAGGTGAATTACTGAGGGTACCAGAAGAGCCGAAATAGGCTAAGCGTACTTAGAGACTAGAGCCTTTTCAGTTAGGATGCTAGTCGATGTTTAGGGACTTGTGTTAAATTTTTGAATGGCTATGTGTATTATCATGTTATCATTATTATATTGTTAAATGCATGTTGTTAATGATCTGTTATGATGATTTTAGATTATATGCTAGAAAAGAGTAAGAATGATAAAAGTAGTGCCAATATGATATTGTTACGCTATATCAAAATTTTTTGTGGGAGATTGTAATGTGTGGAAAAATAATATGGGCCTAATAAGCATGACAAGTGGGAAATAATGATATTGAAAATATAAGCTTTTGTAAAATAAGGGCTATCGGCTATCCTTAGGGGCATTTTGGTCAATATGGGTTAATATGAAAATTTTGGTATTTTAAATGTGTTAGAATGATTATAGTATGCTAATAATATCATGTGAAGTGTTTGGGAATGATTGTGAATGTCAGAAGTTCTTCGGATAGGAGAATAGTCTAATTTGGGAATTATTAACCCTAAAACGATAATTTCATTATCATATGTGTAAAACGTTATAGTTAGGCCATGAATTTTGGATATGTTGATAATATTGGTATTTCGAGGTTGTATATTAAATTTGGTAATTATATGAGCCTTTTGGGAAAATTTATGACTGACATGTGAAGTTAGGGTTTTGGGAGCCTTATAAACAGTAACTTTTGAGACCAAGATATTATTGCATGAGCGAGACGTGGGAGTTACATTTTTGGTTTTGGATATATTAATAACAATATTATTTAAGGAGGATATACTAAATATGGTGGGTAAATGATTAATATAGGACGAGTTACGCCTAAAATGTGAACTTAGGATTTCTGAGGGCAAATAAGCTTGCAGCCTTCGAGGAAAGGCATTGTTATATATATGTTAATGTCTTGCTTACCTTAAGTATGATTTGTACTCATAAACCAATCATGAATAAGATAATAATCATTTAAAATGAAAGATCATGTGAGTTGGGCCGAGGTGTTCATGGGTTCGTTTCACCGGACGATAATAGTGACTCATGAGTATTTTGCCCTAATAGGTGTTGAATCCATTCCACCGGATTAATAATAGTGGAACCTTATACTCAACATGAATAAGAGTATGATATGAGATAAGTAATGAATAAGAAATTAATAATTTAAAGTGGAAGATTACGTGAGTCAGGACCAAGTGTAGGGTCCGTTCCACCGGACGATAATAGTGGCTCAGGTGTGTTGTCCCTGAGAGGTGATTCAAACTGTTCCACCGATTAAGAATAGTGGCTCAGAAGCGTTGTACCCTGAGAGGTGTAGGGTTCGTTCCATCGAACGATAATAGTGGCTCGGGTGTATTGTCCCCAAGAGGTGCTTCAAACCGTTCTACCGGTTTAAGAATAGTGGAATCCCTAAACTCAACGTAAATAAAAGAATGTATCATGTTATTTTCTCATAATACGAATATGGACTAATAAGTGTCTTGTATTGATTATTGTACCTCACATTTATACTACTTTCTGCTATGAATGCATGTAATTATGTGTTCCTTGTTTTTGATTGTATTGTTACCTTACTCAGTACGTAGCGTACTGATCATCCTTTTTATGGGTACTCATTCCGATGAGCAGAAGACTCGGATGGTTTTGTGCAAGTCTTTGAGGACCCAGTTGATGATTTTGCTGCCTCTGATACATTTTATGGGGAAGAGTGACCTCTATCTGTACTGGGTGTTGGGCGAAGAGTCATGTTATCCGAATGTTATTTTGCCCGGATAGCCTTTTTAGACTCTTCGATCCATGGTATCCCTTTTGTTTATATTTTTGGATATTGTACTCGGAGATAATATCCAAACTCTTATTTACATTGTAAAGTTTCACTTATTTCTACTTACCTTGTTTTACTTGTAACGGTTAGCCTTGTGATTGATGTGAGGATGGTATGGTAAGCCGGCCTTACATCAATTACGACGGTAATACCTAGTATTTTGGCTATAAACTTCTGGGAAAAAAAAAGAAGAAATTTTTTTGTAGTAAATTTTGGGGTGTTACAACAACCTCAGGATAAAATGCTCCCATTAACTATTCACATTCGGTAGAATGGATATGTACAACCTATCCTGACTTGTGTGATATTTTACTTTAAGTAATTAATATCTTATTCATTGTTATTTATATCGAGATCATCATGCAGGCACACATGTGGATATACAAAACACATATCCTAACATAAAATAATCATTTGAAACATGTAAAATACAACCACATGAATATCGGGGCATCATCAAAGGAAAAACCCCATTGCCCCCCTGAACAATCATAATTTTACAAGATAAGCGTACCTTATTTCATATTATTCATTTTACCACCAAATTTAGTACACATCCCTAAAATATCATTATCGACAAGATATATAAATATCAAGTTCTAACTTCAATATCTTACACATGTAATAACGTCCCGCCTCTAGGATTACTATTTACAAATTCTTATAAAACTCTAATTTCACAAATCAAGCATACCTTTTGCCATAAGACTCATATAAGCACCAAATTTAATAAAATACATAAAATGAAAATATTAATATCATATCAAAAAATAAAGGTCTAAATCAAATGTTTTACATTTACAATAATAACCTAATATCTAGGGTTACTATTCCCAATTGAAGCTATTTTCTCATTTTATTGAACTTAGGCATTCATAAGTACTCAAAATATTTCACATAATATATTTAGAATATTTTGAACTAAATAACCAATTAAAATACTAATAATTTTATATTTATCTCATATTGACCAGTTTTCCCTTAAAATAGTCAAAATATTCACATTTTCACAAAAAAAAAACCGTACGAGTCCCAATATGAATGATTTTTAATTTTCAGTATATATCATCAGGAATCATGATGCTAATTGAACACACTAATTAACCAATTTCTATACATAGTCAGACCACATCAAAATACCATAGTTCATACTACTCACTTAGGGTTACAAAATGAGATTTGAAACAATGACATATAAGCTTATACCCTTTATATATTCTTAATGCCTATAGATTCGATGCTACATCATCATACAACAACATGTCATATAAAAACATTATCAATATGTGTTTTTACATATAAAAATACTAAACACGAGATTTTATACAATTATATACATTACACACAAAACCCTAACTACGACATGTATCCTTACAAAAATTATATCTAATATCTAAGCATATAAAACCCTAAAATGCCTCCTCCAAGACCACCAAAAAATCATAAGAATCAAGGATAATACATTATTAGAAATCAAGATAATAACCAAGAAAAATCTAAGGTAAAGGAGGGTGAAAGATGGTGCAAAACCGAAACAAACCAACTCGTGCAAGGCTTAACCTAAATATGATAGAATTTGGTGCAATAATGGGGGAGGGGCACATGGACTCTTGACTTAGCTAGGGGGTTTTTACATCAAGGAGTGATGTTGTAAAGGGGTGTTTGGCATGAGGGTGTGATGCAACTTGGGGTGTCTTAGAGTGAGGTGAGGGTAGTGTAGTGTAAGGGAATGATGTTGGTAGGAGTGTGACACAAATTCGGTAGGTTTTGCATGGGGATTTGACACAACAAAGGGTATGGTTGTGTGAGGAGTGGTAGTTTATGCAAAGCTTTGAGGGATGAAAATGGCTGATACACGACAAATGAAATGTAGAGGGGTCGAGGGAAGGAAAAGGGAGGTATATGAGAGTCTATGGGAGTTGAAGAAAATGAAATAAAAAGAGAGGATAGGTATTTTATAGGAGATGATGTTAAGATGTGGGATAAAAGGGCTGAAGGTGCAAGGTTGGGGGGTTGGTGTTTACCGTGGGTTTCTCTTGATGGAAACCAAGGAAGGAAGGTGGCTGGCATGGCTTAGATGTAGGGTATGTGAGACAGCATAGATGTAGGGGTAGGGTAGTGCAGGGCTGGGAAGGGAAGGGAAAAAGAAAGGAAACCACGCAAAGGGGTTTTCATGGTCGGAAAAGGGAGATTGAGATAAGGGAGGAAGAAAAGAAAAATGGAAAAGAAAAGAGAAAAAGGAGAAAGAAAAAGAATTTAGGGTTAGCATTAGAATTATGTTTAGTTTTTTGGTTGGGGAACTAGGGTGAAACTAAATATTAACCAATGGGAATTAGAGTTATGATAAAATATTAATGACCCAAAACTAGGATTATGATTTGATATAGGATAAAGGGATTATGCTAAAATAAAAATATCAATAATCGAGATCATGATCATATTAAAATATTACTTACTTAGGATTAGAGTTGGATAAAATTTGGGGTATTGCATACCCTATCTTCCTGTAAATCATAATATACTTAAGAATCTAAAGAGTTGGTTTATATAATATAGAATTCAACCCATTACTGCTACTCCCTCAAGCATCCAAGCTCTTCACTATTCTAGTTTAATCTCTTACATTAGATACGCCCTCATCGCTAAGAAGATCCATCAGCCATGAAAGTTGAGGAGTTGCATGAATGTAGAAGATCTAATTGTGTAAGAGATTATAAGGAATAAAATGAGAGGAAAGATAAAACAACATCCAGGAGGAATAAGGATTTAGAGGCTCTTACATGATACAATCGTGTATGTTCATTTTCAAATCTATGTATTATCATTCTAAAAAAATGTACAATTTAAAAATGTGTAATGCTATATTGGAAGAGGAGTATTATTATCCCGAATGATGATATTATTATACTAGTATATGTATTTTTTTATCCAAGAGAATTTATATTTATATACACATGTATAAATAAAAGGATCTATAGTTTCCTTTTGAAAATATTATTTTATTTTTATCTCAAAATATGTATATTTATATACATGTGTATTCCTCTTTTATATTTGTATAAATAAATAAAAAATATTTTTGTTTGAGAATATGTGTACTTTTTTTTATATCTTAGAGGATGTGTATCTATAACACATGTATTTCTACCCTTTTATTTTTATGCACCTCATAAAAGATGTGTATTCTCACTTTAGATGATGCATGTATACATGCTTGAAGGCGAGTATTTATATATATCACTGAAGATGTGTATTATTATGTTATCTGATGTGTATGTGTATTTTTATTATACAGTTGTAACACCCCCAAATTTACTACTGAAAATTTTCGTTTAATTAAAAGGGTTTAACGGGAGCGAAAAGGTAAAACCGTAAATTCGGGGGCATTACCGCCACACTCAGTACTAGATCGGTTCACTCCTACCATTCCAGTACCAAGTGCTAAGGCTAAACAAAGTTAACATTAAACACGAATCATAAATAAAACACAAATCATACAGAAATCAGAGTGCGATTTAGGGTTACAAACCAGGGAGTACGTGACTAGAGTTTTTCAAACATGAAACATAGTACGATAACACAACGAAATATGATAATACAGGGTCAAATAAAGGAAACAGAGTCAGGTAGAGTCGCTCTCGATCCCCAATTCAGATTTAGGCTCAACGCTCAGCCCCACCCGATGCCTCGTAGGTGTCGTAGGCATCGAAGACATCGTCGCCTACCTGCACAAGCTCAGACGGGTCTTCTGCTCGTGGGAATGAGCAGCACCCATGAAACGGGTGATCAGCCACATACTTTCGCAATTGTGAGACGTGGAACACATTATGAAATCGTGCCAACTCTGGAGGGAGAGCCAATCGATAGGCAACCTCGCCTACACGCTCCAGGATCTCAAAGGGACCGATATACCTTGGGCTCAACTTTCCCCTTTTGCCGAACCTTTGGACGCCCTTTGTGGGGGAGACCCTCAACAATACCTTTTGCCCAGGTTCAAAGTCACCCTCTCGGCGTTTCTGATATGCATAGCTCTTCTGTCTGCTCTGTGCTATCCTCATCCGGTCCTGAATCTGCCGAACCTGCTTAGTCATCTCGTCAATCAGCTCAGGTCCCAACACTATGGTCTCGCTGATGTCACTCCAACACAAGGGAGTCCGACACTTTCGCCCGTACAACGCTTCAAATGGAGCCATCCCAATACTGGCGTGGTAGCTGTTGTTGTACGAGAACTCTATCAGGTGCAAGCGTTCCTCCCAGCTACCCTGAAAATCCAGCACACAGGCCCTTAGCATATCTTCTAGGGTCTGTATAGTCCACTCTGTCTGCCCATCAGTGGCAGGATGGAAAGTTGTGCTCATCTTCAACTTTGTCTCTAGGACCTCCTATAGCTTCCCCAAAAATGGGATACGAACCTCGAATCTCTGTCCGACACAATGTCCGTCGGGACCCCATGACGGCTAACCACAAACTTCATATAGGCCCTTGCTAGCTGATCTATACTCCACGTGGATTTCATCGGAATGAACACGACCGACTTAGTCAATCTGTCCACGACAACCCAGATGGTGTCACAACCACTCCTAGTCCTTGGTAACCCACTGACGAAATCCATAGAGATGGAGTCCCACTTCCATCTTGGTACCTCTAAGGGCTGAAGTAGTCCCGCCGGCCTCCGGTGTTCGATCTTAACCTTTTGACACACCAGACATCGAGACACAAACTCAGCAACTTCCTGCTTCATGCGGGGCCACCAGTAGTGAAATACCTCGAAATTTTTTAATTTTAAAGATTATATTTAAATAAGGTTTAATTTGAAAATTTAATTTAGTAAATTATTTTTACTAAAATAAAAGGAAATTTAGTAGGGTAAATTAATAAGAAATTTTATAATTATGTTAGGTAAAGGAAATTTGGGCATATTATCTAATTAAAGATTTTAATTTAGAAATTTATTTAAATAATTTATTTTATTCAAATTAAGAAATATAAAACAATTTCAAATTAATTTTAATTTTATAAATAATTAAATAAAATAAAATTTGAGTGATGTATTATATTAAAATGAAATTTATGAAAAGTCCTTTAAAAAGCCTATTTTAGCCTAATAAAGGGTAAAAAGATTATTTTTATTAAATATTAATATTTTTAAAATATCCTAAATATTTGGATTAAATTAAATGGACCCAAATTAATTATTTAATTTTCCTTTTTCCTTCCCTTTTTATTTTTTTCTTTCTTTTCCTTTTCTTTTCCTCGCCGAAATTGGGTCGTTGCACGACCCAATCTCTTCTTTTTCCTTCGGCGCGGCCCAGCCCGCACCTCCGCCTGCCTCGTCCCTCCCTGCGCTGCGTTTTATGTCTTTATCCCAATCAAACGCCACATTTCACCTCATTCATATTACGTTGCACGTCAACCCCAGAACGCCGTCCTTCAGGCATTTTTACGTCAAAACGCGTCGTTGCATTTAATCGTTTTTCCTTCGTGCCGAACCGCCCGGTCTCCCTCCCTTTTTCTTTCTTTTCTCCCCCGCGAACTGGCTGGCCAGCCCCCCATCTTCTTCTCCCTCCTCCGCCCGACGCCATAACCACCCACCTTCCTTCTCTCCCCCGAAAATGGCGCCGCGGCCACACGTGGCGTGATCGGATCTTCTCCCGCTCATTTTATTCCTCTCGATCTGCACGTTCATTTGAAACCATCAACTGCCCCTCTCTCCCGCTCGTTTGTGCACTGTTTCCTCGCGAAGGTCGGCAAAAATTCAAGTTTTTGCCGCCCGACCTTCGGCTTGAATTAAACCATTTCCCCCCTTAATTTAAACACTTAGTAACCTCCCTAATTCAAATATAATCTCCCCAACTATAAAAACCCCCTCATTTGCATGATTTCGGGACTTTATTTTCCCCGAAACCCTAAGCTGTGCCTGTGCGCCACCGCCCCATCAGACGCCATTTTCTCCTCCTCCGACCAACTTCAACACCTTCTCTTAATACCAATCTCTTCCCTGCAATACTATCTAATTAACTAAACTAACCTCATCCCTCGATTCATCGTGTGTAAGTTTCTATAATCATCCAAAGTTGGCTAGTTGATTCGACAAGAATCTTGACCCCGAGACAGTGAACCACCGCCCACCACCACATCCGCCACTCCTAACACCTATTAAACCAACTATTAACTCCTACTAATTATCCTCTACATCCCCATATAATTATTTTAATTTTCTTCCTCTCCATCACCTATTTTCCTAATTTTTAACCCCCTTAGACCCATTTTCCGGCCACCTCCGGGAACCACCTCCGGTTCCACCTACATCCTCCAAATCAAGGTGATGCCATAGACATTTTAAATACTTAGTTTCGAATTATTTATAATTATTCTAATTTTAGCCAAAATTTTAGTATTAATTCAACTTTAATTATTATTATTATAATTATTATTAGTAATATTGAATGTATTCTAATTTCTAAATTTTGGTTACAGGTCTGGGAGTATTATTGAGTAAGATACAGTAATTATCTCGGCCTTTACCTAATTACTTAGATTTTTACATAATTGATGTTATTCTTAATAATATTAATAATATTATTATTATTAGTATAATTATTTGGTTGATACTGTGATTATTACTGGAATAACAGAGGCCTTAAATTTTAATTAGGCCTCGCATTTATAAAATTTATTAACATTATTAACATTTTTCAACATGATTTTAATTATATTACCATTATTACCTTTATTAAAATATAATATAAGTATATATATACATTATTAATTTTATTATCACAATTCTGAATAGTATTATGTTTATCATTGTGGGAGGGTTAGAAATCCAACTTTTAATGTATTGAATTTTGATAAAAGAAAGATTAAATGATTAATCCGGACCTTTTGGGCCTTACGTATGGACCTATTGATTATAAGTGATTTCACTTTATACTTCTATGTATCATATGTGTGGGTTGTAATTGTATGTGATCATTATCCTGCATAAATTAATGTGTTATGTGCCGGCCTTAGTATTCGGTTACCTTACTCAGTACGTAGCATACTGATCACCCGTTTCATGGGTGCTGCTCATTCCCACGAGCAGAAGGCCCGTCTGATCTGTTGCAGGTAGGAGATATTTACTTTGATGCTATTTATATTTACGGGACATCAGGAGGGGCAGAGTGATAGCTGGGCTGGATCAATCTTTAGAGTGACGTGGCCGTTGTCCTTTTTAAATTTATGATTCATGTTATCTTTTATTATGTTTGAATTGTCGAAACAATTTTACTAAGGTTGTTTAGTTATTATCTGGAAAAACAATAGCCGGCACGTACTCTGATTTCTGTTTTTATAAATTTGAATTTGTATGGTACTACTGATAATGTTTTCTTAGCCTTAACACTTGGTGCCAGAACGGTAGAAGTAAACTGGTCTGGTACTAAGTGTGGCGGTAACATCCCCAGAATTTACGGTTTTAATTTATGAGTATTGCTTTTAAAAAAATGTGTAAATTTTGGGGTGTTACAAGTAGATCTTCCTCAGATCCTTGTACAATTTATCTCCCCCAGGATGGACTGAATAAGGGGTTCGATGTCCTTCCTCCATAATACGGCGTTTCAGATCTGAACATTTTTGCGGTACACACCATCGACCCTTGAACCGAAGGCTGCCATCCTCATGAATGCTGAACCCTTCTGCACGACCTTCTTGTATCTTTCGTCGGATCCTCTCAAGCTTACCATCTCCGCTCTGACTAGTCCGGATCTCTTCAAAAATGATAGGGGTGAGTGTCAAGGCACTCACGCGGGCCTCAAGGTCCCCTTGTGGAATCAACTCAACCTCCAATCCTGACAGCTCACCCATGACCCTATCAGCAACCACACGACATAATGTAGAATGAGAGGTCTTCCTGCTCAGAGCATCCGCCACTACGTTGGCCTTACCCTCGTGGTAGGTCAACTCAATGTCGTAGTCCTTGACGAGCTCCAGCCACCTCCTCTGTCTCATATTAAGCTCTTTCTGGGTGAAAATGTACTTGAGACTCTTATGATTTGTGAAGAATCTGCACTTCGCCCCGTACAAGTAGTGCCTCCAAATCTTCAAGGCAAAAACCACCGCAGCTAACTCTAGGTCATGGGTAGGATAGTTCTGTTCATGCTGCTTCAACTGACGAGAGGCATACGCGACCACCTTACCCTTCTGCATTAACACACACCCAAGCCCATGCTTAGAGGCGTCACTGAATACCTCGAACTCTTCAGACCCCTCGGGTAGGGTCAACACCGGTGCGGTGGTCAACCTCCTCTTCAACTCTTGGAAGGCTCCCTCACATGCCTCGTCCCATTGGAATCTAGTAGTCTTCTTCAATAGATTAGTTAATGGTCGAGAAATTCGCGAGAAATTCGGTACAAACCTCCTATAATACCCAGCCAATCCTAGAAAACTTCGGACCTCGGATATGTTCGTAGGGGGCTTCCAATACGTGATAGCCACAACCTTGGAGGGGTCCACTGCCACTCCCCTCGCTGATACTATATGTCCCAAGAAAGCCACCTCCTGGAGCCAAAATTCACACTTTGATAACTTAGCATATAGGCGGTGTTCCCTCAGAAGACTCAGAATAGTGTGGAGGTGGTGCTCGTGTTCCTGTTTCCCTCGAGAGTACACCAAGATGTCATCAATGAACACCACGACAAATTGGTCAAGGAATGGCCTGAATATCCTCGTCATAAGATCCATGAAAACCGCAGGCGCATTCGTGAGCCCAAATGGCATCACCATAAACTCGTAGTGCCCATACCGAGTCCGAAAGGCGGTCTTCATAATATCAGCATCCGCGATCCTCAACTGGTGGTACCTGGACCTCAGATCAATCTTAGAGAAAATTGTGGCACCCTTCAACTGGTCAAAGAGATAATCAATCCTCGGGAGCGGGTATCGATTCTTCACCGTCAATTGGTTCAGGCCTCGGTAGTCGATGCAAAGGCGGAGACTACCGTCCTTCTTCTTCACGAACAAGACCGATGCTCCCCAGGGTGAAACGCTCGGCTGGATGTATCCATGTTCAAGAAACTCCTCTAGTTGAGCCTTTAGTTCCTTCAACTCCACCGGCGCCATCCGATAGGGTGCTCTCATGACAGGCTCAGCTCCTGGTACCAGTTCGATCTTAAAGTCGATCTCTCGGATTGGGGGCATGCCTGGTATCTCCTCCGGAAACACATCTGGGAACTCCTTGGCTATCAGAATACTGTCTAGGGCGGCCAAGTCTTTATTCAACTCTTGAACACTGCACAAGTATAGGGAATACCCCTTTTGGGCCAAGGAGTGCAGAGTCACTGCTGACACTACCTTAGTGGCGAGCTTAGGCTGAGTCCTTCTGTATGAAACCCTAGTCCCCTTCGGGCCTTGCAAGATCACGCGCTCCTGGGCACAATCAATGACGGTCTTGTATCTCCCCAACATGTCCATCCCCAGAATCACGTCAAAATCCTTCAGATCCATCCCAATTAGGTCCACTAGAAAGTCTACCCCGCCTATGACTAAGGCCACATCAGAGAACAAGCAAATACATTCCACTCTATCCCCGGAAGGCAACATTACAGACAGGTCGACTCTAGAATCAGGCAGTAGTCCAGCCTTAGCGGCGAAAGCAGTCGAAATAAATGACATGGTAGCACCCGAATCAAATAATACATGTACTGGTAACGAGCAAGCAGTGAACGTACCCGTGATGACATTAATCTGGCGATCAGCCTCTGCCTGGCTAATCACATTCAGGCGTCCGCCTGACTGGCCTCCCTGCTGAGGAAGGGTCCTGAGTCCCTGAGGTCTTCCCCTAACCTCTTTGGATGCGGCACTAGCTGGGGCAGGTGCCCGCTGGTAATGCTATGGTCCTACGGTCTGGAGGTGCTGCTGATATGCCTGCTGCTGGGACACTAGGGCTCCTCCCTGTGACGCTTGACGGGGCTGATACTGCTGGGAACGGGGTGGTCTCCAACACTCGTTCGCCCGGTGGCCCAATTTCCCACAGTTTAGGCAGGTGACCAACCTACCTCCACAATTTCTTCCCGGGTGGGTCCGTCCACACTGTCTACATGTATCTCCCCTCGACGGCCCCTGACCTCTGTTGTGATCTCGTGGTGGGGGTCTCCTCGGCCCTTCCATCCGTGGCTGGGTTCTGCTCCCTGAGCTATGTCCCTCGGGTTTCCTCTTCCCGAGGATAGCTGTCTGCTCCTGCACTAGGGTGGCGGTGAGGCAAGCACGCTCGTAAAGTGTCGCCAAATCAGTGAACGGTACCGCACCCATCATTCTACGGATACCGAAATTCAACCCCTGTTCGAACTGAAACACCACCGTGGACTCATTGGCGGCGATCCCCGGAGCGAAGCGTAATAGCTCGGTGAAGCGAGCATGGTACTGGCGCACTGTCATGGATCCTTGAGAGAGCTGCATAAATTCTCGAAGTTTGTCCCTCTTTAGGCTCTCTGGGTAAAATTTGGTACGAAGCGCATCCTTGAATGCCTCCCAGTCTGCCGGGGGACCATCCCGGGCTCGGTGCTCTACCCACCAGGCGTCTGCTACGCCTCTCAAGAAGAAGGCAGCTATGTTCGGCTGCCTAGCTGCGGGGCAATCTACTGCCTCAAAAGTGCGGTCTAAGTCTCTAATCCACCCTTCGAGGACCACGGGGTCCTCCTCACCGAAGTACGTGGGTGGGTGGTGTCCGGTAACCCTCCGGAGCCAATCTTCACCGGCGCCCTCTGGATGGTGGGTGCGCTGGATAAACTCCATGAAGGCTCCGAGGGCATCCTCCAAACGTGTTGATCGGCCGTTTCCCGTCATTGGAAGCTACAAAAGAAAGAGGTAAGGTTAGAGGCGTACCCACCAGTTTCGCAATAATCACGGCACACTACTTTCCCCACTTCTCGGGAAAACCCCTAATCTACCCTTACGTTCCTCACAGCGGCCCGGACTCAGAATCATTAAGACAGAAAGGTTTCGTTAAGGTATGAAAACACTCCAAATTAGGGGAAACTTGTAAAATAAATTCTGTTTTGAAAAGAAACAAGCGTGGTTTTCGAGAACCAACGCTCTGATACCAACTTGGAACACCCCCAAATTTACTAGTGAAAATTTTCGTTTAATTAAAAGCATTTAACGGGAGCGAAAAGGTAAAACCGTAAGTTCAGGGGCATTACCGCCACACTCAGTACTAGATCGGTTCACTCCTACCGTTCCAGTACCAAGTGCTAAGGCTAAACAAAGTTAACATTAAACACGAATCATAAATAAAACACAAGTCATACAGAAATCAGAGTGCGATTTAGGGTTACAAACCAGGGAGTACGTGACTAGAGTTTTTCAAACATGAAACATAGTACGATAACACAACGAAATATGATAATACAGGGTCAAATAAAGGAAACAGAGTCCGGCCGAGTCGCTCTCGATCCCCAATTCAGATTTAGGCTCAACGTTCAGCCCCACCCGATGCCTCGTAGGTGTCGTAGGCATCGAAGACATCGTCGCCTACCTGCACAAGCTCAGACGGGTCTTCTACTCGTGGGAATGAGCAGCACCCATGAAACGGTGATCAGTACGCTACGTACTGAGTAAGGTAACATATGCGCTAAGGCCAACATACAACACACACTACACAGTATACATGGCATAGTCATATGAACAACATATAGTAAAACAGATGATAAAGGCTAGATATGGTCCGGATAGACTTATTATTTTAGATCTCTGTAATTATAATTGATCCACATCATAATCTTTATTAATCCATGCGAGTACGGGGACCCCACTATTATAGCCGGTGGATCGGTCACTTATAGGGCAAAACACACCTAACCACTATTATAGCCAGTGGATCGGTCACTTATAGGGCAGAACGCACCTAACCACTATTTTATGCCGGTGGATCGGACTGGCCCCGACTCTCATGGTGTTCCACTGTAAGTACTTAGTATCTTTTACGTGTATTAACAATTTAGGGTTTGGTTTACTGAGCTCGGGATCCCCCACTATTATTGCCGGTGGGCCGGTCACTTACGGGACGAAGTGCACACCACTATTAATCGCCGGTGGATCGATCACTTGCGGGACAATAGTCCACACCACTATTCCTTACCGGTGGATAGGCTGGCCCCGGCTCAGTACTCTTTCACTTTACATAATTAGTATTTTATCGTATCTTATTCAACAATTTCCGCCCTAGACATGCATGACTAACTCCAGCTATGATTATTCCCCAAAGAGGGCCCGTCTCATATCTTGAGACTCAGCGCCCACTAACTCACACCTCGTCATCCATTTCCCCTTACACTTACCCTTTAATGAAAACCCAACTCCTAAGGGTGCGGGTTAGGGCCCAACACCTCATGACATCAACTCCACCTACCATTACCCTCGAGGGTCTTCCCTTGAAAACTTTAATTAGACCTATGTGGCCTAACTTCCTCTCACTTACACAACCATTGCTCCATCCATCTCCCCACATCTCACCTTAATCAGATTTAATCCCCAAACATATCACTTTACCTCTCGACTTCACATATGATAGGAAAAACCCTAATTAGCCACCTCAAACCCTAGTACATTTCTTCTTCCACAAGTAACCTCTCCCTTTTTCTCACTCAATAATCCTTCTCTCCCATGACACCCATACTCACTCCTTACATAGTAAATTCCCATTCTTAACCCGTAGTCCACTCTCCCTTAATCATATTTACTTCCACAATTTCCAGATTATTACTTCCTCCCAAAACCCTAATCGGGTCCCCTATACACCCTCACACCGACCTACGTAATATTTTTCATCCCAAATCTCCCATCACTCTACAACTCTCCCCTTAGCTTATTTGCACCCTAAATCAACTTTTCTCACGTAAGGATCACCCCCATGCAAGTTTTGTACATCCCATGCAAATTCCCGAAGTCCCCATACAAACCCTAGGATTTCCATGCATGGTTCCCATCTCTCGTTCATTTTGGTCAACCTCATATCCCCTTTAGCATCTCACTTCCCATTTGTTTCTTATTGTCCTTTCATTTCCCATATCATAATATCATTTGTCCTAGCATGCATGTCTTAGAGGGCCATATCATATCACACCACAATCACCACTCATACATATCATACTCATGCCATACAAACACATACAAAACATACCTCAATTCCAAGCTGCGCTACACATAGAACAAGTTAAGGAAAATCATACGATACATAATATAACATGAAATACAAGGCATCCAAGGCATACAATTCACATAACGCACATGGGCCTTATCTACATCCTTACCTAAGCGACGCCGGGCTTGAAGCACGCTCCTACGACTCTTTAGGGCTTTGGCTCGATTCACCTATAAGAGGGTAAGACTAACGATTAGTTTCCCTTCTACCCAAAAATACTATTATTTCCTATTTTAATCTAAGATTAGGGTTGTTATTATTACACGGAGTTTTATAAGTGAAAACTAGGGTTTTTACCATCTAGTTATCCTACTAGTTATTACTAGTCAAAATATACTTATGTTATTATTCATAACTATATTTGTCTCACCAAACCTAATAGCTTTGTTTCTTCTAATGATAGTACTGATACTTGTTAAAATAAAATAGTAATAATAATAATAGTAATACCAATGCTCCTAGAAATAGAACCCCTATTATTTTTAAGGCTAAGGCTAATAATGGTTTTAGGGATAAGATAATAATATAATATTAGTATTACTAACAAAGTAGTAATGTTATTAAAGATAGTAATGATATTAGTTATATTTGGAATAATAATAATATAAGGTTTCAAATGTTTTTGTCATAATAATATTAACAAAATAATAACAATAGTACTAGTAATAACTAATAATGATACCATAGTAATAATTCTAGTAGAAAAGGCATTAGGAACAATATTGACAAAGTTTGAATGATAATAATAGTAATAATACCAAGGTTAGGTATTCTCCTTCTATAGTAACAAGAAGGGGAAAACATGCCAACTTCGGTTTCAATAACCTTGATAATAATGAGAATAATAGTAATAATGATAATAATGGTAATAATAGTAGAAAAGGCATTAGCAACGCCAACAACAACAATAACCACAATAATAATAATGATAATAACAGTGTTAATAATAATAATAATATAGTAATAATGATAATAATAATAGTAATAATAAAAATAATAATGATAATAGTAATAACGTTAAGCATAGTAATAATAATAATAATAATAATAATAATAATAATGATGATAATAACCATAATATAGTAACCAAAATGATAATAATAATAATATAAGGGTCCTAACACTTATTTTAATAATAAAAGTGACAATGGATAAATTTAGTATTAACAATACTAACAAGATAATGATGATAACAATAATAATAGTTATAATAATAATAATAATAATAATAATATAGATAATACCATTAATATTATTAAATAATTAATATTTGTATAAAGTAAGTTTAAGGGTTGGGAGAGTTTGGAGAACCACCTAAGGCAGTGGTGGCAGTGGTGGCGGCGGCGGCGGCGGTTGCGGGAGTTTGAGATGGAGGAAGAAGGAGAAAGGAGGGAGGGGAAATAAGGAAGGGAGGAGGAAGAAAGGGAGGTGTGGGGAGGTAGAGGAGGCTCCCCTGGTGATTTTGGAGGTTAGAGGTGGCGTTGGTGGCGGCGGAATTGACGGCGGTGGCGGTGCGAAGGGTGGAAGAGGCTGAAGTTGGTCGTTTGGGGAGGGCGACTTTGCACGGCCGGGGCGGCTCGTGCAGGGGAAATCAAGGGACGAGGAGGGTTTAGTTAGGTAGAGGGTGGTGCAAGGAGCGGTTTGGGGGGTGTTTTGGCCGTCGGCGATAAGCGGCGGTGGTGGATGACTCGTCTAATGGGGCGGTGGCGAAAGTGGTTGATTATGGGGTTTTGAAATCAAAATTCAAATTAGGGCAGGCTATGGGGTATATATATATGTCAATCGGCCAGGCAAGGACAAGGGGAAGAAGACAAAGGAGGTGCAGATGCCAGGCATGCCGCCCGGTGGCGGCAGTTGAGGCGGTTCTGCCATGGCAGGGGCGTCGGGGTCGAGGGAAGAGGGAAAGGGAAAAGACCAGGGTGCTCGGGAGAGGGGAATAGGTTGGTTGGGGTTGAAATTGTGAAAGAAAGTGACAGGAGAGGGAGGGAAGGACGGTGGCAGCGCTGGTGGCCGATGGAGCGCTGGGTTGCAGCTCCTCGGTCGCCGCCACGCCTCAAAGAAGAAGAAGAAGAGGGAGAGGGGGTGGACCGGACGGTCCAGGGGAAAGAAAGAAAGGAAAAAAAACCAGGCGGTTCAGCCGGCTGGCGTTGGGCGCAGAAGAAAGAAAGGAGGCGGCTTGGGCCACGCGGGACAGGGTAGGGGGAAGGGATTTGGGCCGGCGGGCTGGCCCATTTCCGGGGGAGGGAGGAAAAATAAGAAAAAGGAGAAAGGAGAGAAAAGGGAGAAAAAAAAAAGAAAAAGGAAATTAGATGGGTTGGTATTTTGGGTGTTTTGGTATTACTATATATACATATATTTTTATATATATTTAAAGTTAATAATACTTATGACAATAATAATAATTAAATTTCTTTTTAGGTTAATTTGACTATTTTGGATAAATCTCCTTAACTTTCATGTTAATTAGTAGAATACCCTAATTTTTTCCAAATTAAATTCTTCATTATTTCCCTCTTGATTTACCTTAATTAACTCTCTTAATTATAATAAAATCATTTATTTAATTAATTTTCCTAATAAATCCTTATTTGGTCATAATTTTTAAAATTAAAAATTTGGGGTATTTCAACAGTATTTGTGTTTATATTCTCAAATGTGTATTTTTGTTTAAGTATATGCATATTATTTTAAGGTATATATGCTTTAACATATACATGTGCAATATTTATACACACACATTAAGCATTTTAATTTAGCATATAAAATATAAAGTTGATGAATACACGAGGTATAAAATGTCCAACACTTTGATGCATATAATAAGTCAAGAATAAGGCATGATATTATTGTTATGCATAAAGAGATAATCATTTAAAACAAACTTCAAAATATTTACAATATTGGCCCACATCCAATATGCACAATGTAAATGACTCTAGAATGCAATTTGTGGTTAGTTGATATAACGAATAAGTAAAAAGATGAGCTATAATGAGATAGACTAACGAACAATTAGGATTAAGTATAACTCTAAAGTGTGTTTTGATTTTATAATCAATGTTTTATTCTCTATTTATTAAAAATAAAATGATATGTCTTCTATAATTTGATTTTATTTTCTTTATACACAATGATTAGCAATTTTTAAAAATTTATATTAATTAGCTATTATTTGAAACCATGCTTATTTTTTGTAAGATTTTTTTTTTGTAATTTAAAAAATTACTATAATTTATCTATCATAACTCTATAGTATTTTTTGTTTATTAATATTATTGTTAACATTTATTTGTTACATATTGTGCATATAATTTCTATTAATTTTATCAAGTTTATGCTGTGAAAGGTTTAGCTATAAATTTTCATTAACAGTTGTATAGTACATTGATTTTTAGATATATTATATTAGTTATAAATGTAAATCATGCAAAAATTATACTGACATATTAAAAAGAGACGAAAGAGAATGAAATAAATAACTTTACACAAATGCTAAAATAAATAAATCATCCAAAAATATATATAATGCTTTAAGAATTGTATAAATTTGACAAAGATAACGTTTCCAAAATTTAGGAAACTTAAGAATATTACATAATTAATCAAATTAAATATATAAATTCATACACATAATGATTATTAAAATCATAGAATAATATTATAGCTTCTACAAGTTTCTAACAGTGAGCAAAACAAATTTAAAACATAATTAAAATGTATTTAAATATTTTATTAAAATTTTCAATAGGTATATATAGAAAAAACATGATTTTTAAAAGTTAAAAATGTCACAAGTTAAATGAAATGAATTTAGAATTTCGAATAACGAAAATAATTTTTTTTTTTGAAAAATAAAGATTTATGAGACATTTGACCACCGCGTGGCCTAGCGGCGTAGCCATATATTCCACGACGCTACTTTTTGTCGTGATCTTCCGCAGCGTCCCAGAATCATACCTTCGAATGCCGGTAGAAATAGAATATAGCAGTTCTGTTCCTCTTTCCGAAGCTTTGCACAAAGTATACTGCTGCAGGAAGTTGGGCAACCCACGACTACGAGTGAGAAGGAGGAGATGCGTAGATGACGCCGACAACATCGGATATTAATGCGGCCCGCGTTGAAGCTATTTCTGAGAGATTGGCCTTGTATCTTCAATCTGGACTACGAATGGATGCCCAGGAGTTCTTCAAACTATGTCTCTCACTTGCTAGGTTTTCCTCGTCCTTGAGAATGCCTTAATCATAGTTAATGTTTCTCTTCCGTTGCGCTTATTGGATGCTAAGTTGCGAAGTAGTTGGTTGCCTTGGGGGTTAAATTAGGTTAATTTAGATAGTTTCTTCTTTTGCCAGTGAAAATCCTGGCTCACACTTTACGTGTTGTTTTTAGCGAAAGCTGTTATTTCCAGAAATGCCGTATTTGTTTCGAAAATTTGGCAGTTTCGTTATGTTGATGTGTTAACAGAGATTATCTATTGATCCTATGGTAGTTCATGGTTCCGAATTTGTGCGCAAGTTTATGTTTCTATACAGGAAATGGATGAACGTCATGTTAACTTCATGGTGTCCCTGGTCACAAGAAGGGATGGGAGTTAAATTGCTGCTACTGCAGCTTGACATCACAATTTAGGCCATAGTAGGAACTTCAGCTTATAGCCCTATGGTCTTGCTATTGATCTTGACAAGCTAGTGGATTTCGTTGTTTTTGCTGGGGCCTGTTATCCCTTCACTTAACTTTGCAGTGGTTCCCTTCGAAGGAAGTATAGATTTTTGTACGATATGCAGTGAATTTCTGAATGAATTGAAAATATTACGAGGCACAGGGAGGGGATTTAGAGTCTGGGGTTTCATTTTTCCATCGCATTGGGTGATGAAATTAGGAGTCTAGGCGCTGGAATATCTTCATACTCTGATGGAATATGGAATTTATGTAGGTTGTTGTTCCTTATAATTTGAGGAAATCCCAGGACAGGTTGAAATTTGGATTCTTGTGGCTTTGTACTAGCCGGACCTGTATTCCTTTCCTTGCAAAATAGCCTTTTCTTTTACCTTTCATTGGACTTTCTCCCCTTTTGTTTCAAAGAAAAACAACTGATGACTATATTTTATCATTTGAAACATCGATATTTAGCTAAGCTTTTATGATGTATAAGAAGTGAATGTATTGTTTTCCCTTGTTAGCTCACATCCATTTCATCTGTAGAATACTGTTTGTAAGAAGAGCCTTTGTCTCTTTTCTAGAAGCGTTAAGGGTCTTGTTTGATCCTTGACCACCAATGGGCTCGATTCTTTTTCCTCAAAATCTCCAACGTTTTATGTTCTTCCAATAGAGCCAAAGTGAAGTGAAAGGAATCATAAGCTTACAATGATTGATTTATGAGTACTGTTTCCCTCGTATTTATCTTTTGGATGAACCCATGGCACTTCTTCACCGTATATTTCTTGATTAGTAAATTGACAAGTGAGACACTTGCTTGGGCTTCCTTTATCCCTTCTCCCTGTTGATTCATTTATGAGGCACTTGCTTGCAAAGAGACACTTTCATACACACAAATGCTTGCACATGGGCTTCATCTCATTAAATACGAAGTTTGGTGTCTATCCATTGTGAGCTGATTTATAGGGGAATTTGAGTGATGGGAGGAATGAACCATTTGAAGATAATGAGCGTTATGCCATGCTGTAACTGATTTGGAATTTTGCCTTATTCATTGGTGTGGCGGCTTTACTCACCATCTATTTTGGTTGGCCATGTCACTACGGAGTATGAACAGTTGTTGGCATTACTAGTCAAGGTGGCACCAATCTGGTTGATGATGATGGCTTGTTTCTTCAGTGCCTTATGCTGATGCAACATCACTATTTTCTCCTTTTTCTATTGATATGATAACAAATTCTGCCTCTCTTTTAATCGTTTTTCCCGAAAGAAGCCACAATATTTCAAAACTTAATGGCACTTTACAGTCTACTGATATATCTCAATATTCTTTGAACTTGTTTGGTATTTTCATATTTTTGCTTCCATGCTTATTCTATTATCTTGTAAATGATTGCAGCAGCTTCTGGCTGTTGGTTGTAACTTTGAGGATAAGCTGGTATCTTCTATTCATCATTGACATATGGTTTGAAAATGCAGAGGAATCGATTATGCTGTTGCCAATAATGATATTCCTGCTGGAGCCCCAAATTTGCCTCCGGTAATTAAACAGGTGACTTGCAGTATAATTTTGTGCCAAGTGATGTATTCTGTTAATAAATAGTTTAATGATAATGTGTACCAATGAAGCTTTATGCATCCTCAAGAGCAAACTACCTAACTATCTTTAATCATCTTGATTATCTTCTTCAATTACCTGTTTGAAGTTCCAGTTTGACATGTTATTGGCTTTAATCTTTGTTTGTTTCTTTTTAAAATTTGGTGCTTTTAATCACGTCAGAAGTAGTGTAGCATTTCTCATTCCTATCCTTGTTGTAGGTCTGTCAATGCAGAAATGAGTTCCTGCTACAAGCAGCAGTAATGGTGTTGATGATCTCTGTGAAGGTATGTTTCTTATGTAATTTATTCCCTTTTTATTTCTTTTTAGTTTGCATGGATAAGGCTCAATTCATTTTCCTGCAATGGCATAGACCTTTTGATGTACACAGTGCTTGAAACATAATATGGTCTGAAGGGGTTGGTAGTTTTCTTTGTTATTTATGCATACTTGGAATTTGTTCTTGCATCTGACAAAAGAAGCTGGAGTCTTTGTGTCATTTTTGCTTGGCTGTCCTTTCTTAATTTAGTATTTTCTCCGAATTTAACCATATTTTTATTTGTTCCTTTAAAGGAAAAATTTATATATAATGATAAAAAATAATGACATATAACATCTAGGCATATCCAAACGTATACAAGGTTATGTATATCATTTACATAATCATAAAGACTTTAACCTCGTCCACAAAAAGCTAAGGGGAGGGCTAAACTAATAAGTTTACCCCAATTGAGAGGTGACCAGCTACTAGTTATCCTATGAAGTTTAATGGGGCCTGTGAATGTTTACTTTATAGGACCACATACACAGGGATATAGTATACAGCCTCAGTAGGTAAACAGGGATATCCTAGTTGAAGTCTCCAGGTGAACTCTGTTTTACAGGACCTTCTAGATTTCAAGTTTGATCTGCATAACTATTGAGTTCACATTAAAGGGCTGCTGCTCATGGATGGCTTTATTCCTAGCCCTCCATATGTGATAAATAGTTGCTGCCAACCCTATAGTTCTGGTCCATGTGTGCATTTTATTCCTCTTTTGCTTGCATTTTCTGATATGTCTAGTGGCACTTGCAAGTTAGGTGAAGCCTCTGTGAATATCTAGCTAGTTCTTTATTTGTTGCCATACCTTGTTGGTCTGCTCACATTCAAAAAACAGATGCTTGTGGGTCTCATTTTCTGTGCTACAAAGTGGGCACAAAGGGCTGATATTTAGGAAGATAGTCTGTCTTTGGTATACAACCTCTGCGTGATGATCTACCAAAAGACAAAGCAGTGCCTCTGGACGTTGGTGTAATTCCAGATGACACCAATTTCCTTGAAGTTTTTTTTTTTTTTTTTTTTTTTCCATTAAAAATTCATAGGCTGGAGCTGTGTAGTATTGACCTGATCTTGTCCACCCCTCTATCAGTTGTGTGGCCTTCTGGTATGAGCCAATTTTCTGCCTATCATCCCTAACCCTGCACATTGCCATCATTAAAGGGGCTGTATATTGTCCTGGTTTGAGAAGCTCGAGTCTTTGCTTAGTTAGGTAGACTTGATCGATCCATTTTGCCAAAAGGGTGTCGTGTTTTGATCAGACATTCCAGAGTGCTGAATTCCAATCATACATGTCTTTAATTCCAACCCTTCTCCTCCTTAGGCAAGCACAATTGAGACCCCCCACATGAATCCCCTACAGTACATACAATTAAATAGCGGTTCCGCTATAACGTAGCAGTCGCTATGTAGTAGTTTTTGGGTCAACCGCGACGCGAAATTATTAATACACCACGATTTTAAAATTTTACATTTGTTGCCTGATAAAATTACCGCTAAATCAGGATAAATCGCCGGTAAATCAGCAATTTATTGAGAATTCTTTAATCTATTGAAAAAGCATGTATGGTAATTTTTTCTTATCCATTTACTATATATTTCTTAAACCAAGTTACTATTGAACAATTATAAAGTATTGTTATTTGTTACCTTTACATGTCCTCCTAAATAACATGCCTTTTTTTATTCACAACTTTAGGGTTATTAGGACAATTTAGTATATAATGACTCACTAAAATATTTCTAATATAAAACACTAGTTTATTGAATATTTATATTCAAATGATTAATAAATAATAATTAGAGCATATGGTGAAATAAAAATAAAAATTTACACCGCAATGATTGCAACACATAATTTATTGTTTGCGACGGTCAATACCACGCATACAATAAAACCGCAGTCGCGGTCGCGGTGTCGCGGCGTGATTTCTGATTTTTTTTTTCACAATATGGATTAACTATTATTTATTCATCATTTAATTACTTATACAACTATGTATGAAGGTTATATGTTATATCAGAAGTCTTTAAATGACTTATTATATGTTAAATTATTCTAACAACACTACTTTTGCTAATTAATAAATAATAAGTTATTATATGTTAAATTATATGTTATAAATTTATTATATGAAAATTTATAAATAACTTATTATAGAACTTTCATGTAGCATATGAAAATTAGGAACATATTAATATATTATTCAATTAATAAATAATAGCTAATTAATAAAAACTAGATAGCATAAGTTAAGTAGATTAGTTAGCTAATTAATAAAACATAGATAATATTATCACATATTAGTAGCATAATTTAACATAAATCATTTAAATATTTCATATCTACTAAATAAAGAATACTAAATACTAAATTACCCTATAAAATTATAGCGTACCTATAATTAGTAAGTGAACTATAAAAGTCATAATTTATAAAATTATATAGGTGATGATGAGTTTTTAATATAACACAAACACACTTAAATTATTATGTATATATAATATGTTAAAAAAAGAAAATAATATATATATACTAAATATAAGTATTTAAGTATCTAACTCTTCTTGGTATTAAATAAATACTACTTCTTCTCTTAGCCAATTTTAAATTATTATTAATTGATTTTTTAGATGCCTAATCTATAATATTAAATTTATCAGTAATAAATTATCGTTATATTATATTTATACAAATTTACAATAAATTAACACTATAACAATTGTTTATTATCCATCTATTAATTTTAACCATGTACTAATTTAATTAAAATTACTTAACTAATTAGTATTCAATAATCATACAAAATTATTAATAATAAACCATTATTAATTTATTATAGTACATAACTGCATATATTAACAATATATTTAAATTATAATAATTATAAGTATTAATTTATCCATATACTATTAATTAATTATTCATATCACATCAATATTAGGCTAAGTATTAATATTCTATTTAAAAAATTCATATATGTAGCATATGAAAATTAGCAACATATTAATATATTATTCAACTAATAAATAATAGCTAATTAATAAAAACTAGATAGCATAAATTAAGTAGATTAGTTAGCTAATTAATAAAACATAGATAATATTATCACATATTAGTAGCATAATTTAACATAAATTATTTAAATATTTTATATCTACTTAAATAAAAAATATTTATACTAACTTTTGAGTTTTGAGGCACTTGTGAGTTGTGACTTGTTCGAACGTTCTACCGTTTATAAACTTCAGGACTTATGTTATGACTTTTCCTCTTGCACCTATCTGCCGATGTCGGACTCCCAGGCCCCAGCCTTTGACTGTTCGACAATCGACCTTCACCTCCAGTGCTCGACACTCAACAGTTGACGGTCGACGGTCGACCGTCTTCCTCTTCTGGTCTTCCTCTTCCCACTTCGCAAACTTCACTTCCCGTTCCCACACTTCGCAAACTTCACTTCCAATCCAAGGTTGTAGCTAGCTCCTCGTCGCCGTTCGCAGCTCGTCGTCAGCCCTCGCCGCTCGATTCTTTGGTTTCTGTGTTGCTGCCTTGCTGGTTTGTTGTAAATTAGGGTTAGTGTTCTTTTCCTTCTTCCATCTGATTTTTATAAGCATTTTTGTCATTTTCATTTGTCTTCTACTCCTACTCGCAGTCGCAGGGCACCATGGATGGTGCTGGCTGCTGAGTTTTTTCGAATCTCACTGTGTTTGGGTAGGGTAACCGATATTTCGGGGCAATATCGGCGATATTTTCCGATATCCGATATTGCGCCGATATATCGGCGATATTGCCGTGAAATTTTTTTCCCGTCGCGTTTCGGTGGTTTTGCGTCGCGGTAGGCTGAGATTCCGCGAAATTGCGGCCGATACGCAATATCGGACCCGCGATTTAATTGTATGATATGACGACACTAGGACCGCAATTTTGTGGCCTGCTACAGTAGCTAATGATCCTCTTTAGCACCACTTTTGGTATGGGGAACACAGCCAAAACCCTGCAATGCCTTGAATCACGGACCTGATCAGTTCAATCTTCCCAGCATAGGAGGGGCTCTGGGTTATCCATTTGGTGATTGCATATGTTACTGCACCAATCAATGCCTAAGTAATCTTGTGTAAGTGTTACCCCTAGGTACCTAAATGGTACCTTACCCACTGTCATACCACAAATCTATGTGATATTGGTTCTGCTTTGCAAAGTATATTTCGGATTTTTAAAGGTTGGTGTGAAGACCTGATACTTTGCTAAAATATGTCAAAACTTCCATTAGGACCTTAGCTGACCCCTCATTACCTGTGCGAAAGAACATTAGATCATCTGCAAAAGCTAGGTGGGTGATCCTAAGTTCCTTGCATTTGGGACAGAATTTAAAATCCCTATTGTGTGCATGAATATCCAGAGATATTCCACGCAAACAACAAAGAGGTGGGGTGATAGGGATCACCATGCCTCAAATCTTTCTTCCTTCTGAAGTACAATGGCATTGAACCGTTGATAACAAGAGAGTAAGAAGTGGTCGTTACACTTTGCATAACCCATGTGATGAACTGTTCTGGAAAACCAAGTCCAGTAAGCACATCTTTCAAGAACCCCCAATTTACAGAGTCATATGCCTTTCTAAGGTCAATTTTCACCAAGCATTTAGGGCTGGCCCTATTCCTGTCGTACTCCCTCATTAACTCTTCTGTAAGAAAGATATTCTCCACCATAAGTCTTCCCTGCACAAATGCTCCCTGTGATCTATTAATGACAGAACTCAAAACACTCTCTGAGCCTGTTTGCAAGGACCTTGGTGATGACTTTTAGAACCACATTACACTATGAGATCGGCCTAAAGTCGCTCACTTTGGTATCATGAGCCTTTTTTGGTACCAGGGTGATCACAGTGTGATTGACTTGTTTGAGAAGCTGGCCTGTTTTAAAGAATTCCTCAGTAGCTGCAAACAGGTCCCCTTTTACAAGGTTCAAGGAAGCTTTGAAAAAATTTGAAGAATACCCATCAAGGCATGGTGCCCTTTCATTCCCAATAGACCATAGGGCTACCTTAACCTCTTCCTATGTGAGTTGCTCGATCAAGTTCTGGGTTTGTTCTTCACTGAGTTTCTTCCCTTGCCTAAAAACATTGTGGTCTGTAGTCTGAGCTTCAACTTCAGTTCCAAGCAAGCCTATATAATAATTTAAGCAGGGTTGTTCCAGCTGTTTTGTTGTGGTAGTCATCTGTCCTGGTTTTTCTTTTCTACTGCCGCTATTAAGTTTCTCGTGTTGTGCCTTGATCATGTCATGAAAAATCCTAGTTCCCTTGGTCCGTGAGAGCAAGGAACTTATTTTTGGCCTTTTGGGATAGGAAACTAGTAGCAGCTTTGGTTAGGAACAAAGATTTCTTCTTGAGTTCAGCAATAACCTGGTATTTGCCCTGGATCTACCCCCACCAAAAGTTTGTTCTTGTGCTTCTTTCATCGCTGCTTCAGCTACCTTAGTCCTTACAGTGATATGAGCAAAATGTTCCTTATGGAGTTCTTTCAATGGAGCCTTCAACCCACTTTTGAATTTATTACATAGTATGTACTGCTTTGTATCCCAACCTTGAAATGACCATTCTTTTTTGACAGTGGACCGATATTTATCATGCTGTGTCCACATGTTGAAGAACTTAAATGGTCAAGGCCTATCATCTTCTTTCACTATTTTTTTTAAGGATGGGGATGTGATCTGAATGGTTTCCTGGTGGCAGGAAAATGATGGAACCTGCGATTAATACCCCTGTTCCTCTTCTAACAGAAAGGTAAATACTCCAGAAATTAAATGAAACGATAAAGAAAATGAGAAGTTGTATTGATTTTTCAGTGTATAAGAACAACCAGGAATTCGAGGCCCTGGCACCTCCCTCTCACAAACCCAGCAATATTCTCCCTCCTCCTTGCACCCCTCCCGCGACTCAATTTATCCTCATTCCTGCCCCCACGTCACTAATAGAAAGGGATACTAACAGACAACTAATAACCGAAAAGATTTCACCCACACAGACTCTGTTATGACCCGTCACCACCCCGCATACTAATAAAACCCATTATAAATAAGCCTGCAATTAACCCCCCTCTTCTCGGCCCATAACAGTGATCCCATACATTTCACTCCATCTTATTCCTTCTGCCCCTCCTAATATACGTATACTTCACCACAGGCCTATCATTACCGCCCCCATAAAGTTTCACCTTGTCCTCAAGGTGGAAGGATGGAAATTGTTGGTTCAGCTGCTCAAACTCCTCCCAAGATGCTTCGAATTTTGGCAGATTCTTCCATTTAATCAGTACTTCCAGCACCCCCTTATCAGTGTACCTGAGACCAACTACTTCCTGTGGTTCCACTCTCCACTCCAATTCCTCCGTAAGCACGGTAGTGATTGGTTGGACCTGCTGCCCTCCCCCTAATGCTTGCTTGAGCATCGAGATGTGAAAAACGGGGTGGATGGTTGAGGATTCTGGTAGCTTCAGTCTATATGCTACCTGACCAATCTTTGCCTCCACTTGATAAGGACCGAAGTACCTTGGTGCCAGCTTTTCGTTAAGACGCTTAGCTAGAGATTTCTGTCTGTAAGGTTTCAGTTTAACATACACCCAGCTGCCCACCTCCAATTCCTGATCACGCCTCCTACGGTCAGCTTGAACCTTCATTCGAGTTTGAGCCCGCTGTAGGTGTTGCTTGAGTTCTGCCAAGGCTGCATCTTTGTCCTGTAACTCCTGTTCCACGGCTTCAATAGGAGTGCTGCCCTTCTCATGCCGCAACAGAGGGGGAGGCTCCCGACCATATAAGGCCTTAAAAGGCGAAGTCTGAGTGGCCGAGTGAAACGACGTGTTATACCAATATTCCTGCCCAGGGCAGCCAACGCACCCATTGCCTTGGTTTATCCCCTGCAAAACAGCGGAGATAAGTCTCCAAACTACGGTTAACTACCTCAGTTTGCCCGTCCGTCTGAGGATGATAGGTGCAGCTTAAATACTTCCTTCCAAAAGCTACTTACAAACACCTTGTCCCTGTCTGAGACCATTGATTTCGGCACACCATGAAGGCGCACTATTTCTCTGACAAACACAGCAGCTATAGACGGGGCATTAAAAGGGTGTTTAAGGGGGATAAAATGAGCATACTTCGTTAGACGGTCAACCACCACCATAATGCAATTAAACCCCTGTGAGGAGGGCAGCCCCTCAATGAAGTCAAGTGAAATATCCTCCCACACTTGCTGGGGAATGGGTAAGGGTTGCAGCAACCCTGCTGGGCTCATTGCTTGGTACTTATTCTGCTGACACACTGCACAACTAGCTACAAACTCCTGTATGTCTCTTTTCATCCCCGTCCAATACAGCTCTCGGGCCATTCTTCGGTATGTTTTCAATACCCCTGAGTGTCCTCCCATTTCCCCTGCGTGGAATTCAGCCAACAGCCTGGGAATCACGACCGACTTCGCCGGAATAACCAACCGTCCCTGATATAAGAGCTCTCCTGCCCTGAGGGTATAACCCTGCTCCTCTTCTAAACCATTCAGTAACCTTAGTTTCAGTGGCCCCAAACAAGGGTCAGCTTCTATTTCAGATTGCAGGGAGCACAACAAATTTGTCCATGCAGTTGAGATAGCAGATAGAGTGGCAGCTTCTAGCCGGGATAATGCATCCGCTGCCTTATTTTCACGCCCCGGTCGGTACTCTATCTCAAACTTATAACTCCATAGTTTGGTAACCCATTTCGCATGTTCTTCTGGAATCACTCTCTGTTCCAACAAGTACTTCAGACTTCGCTGATCCGTCCTCACCTTGAACTGCCGCCCTACCAAATAATGCCTCCATTTCTGTACTGCCAGCACTATAGCCATCAACTCTCGTTCATAAACTGATTTCAACCGTGCCTTTATACCTAGCGATTGACTGAAGTAAGCAATGGGCCGTTCCTGCTGCATCAGAATTGCTCCTACCCCAGTACCGGAGGCATCGATTTCTACCACGAATGGTTCGTTAAAATTTGGCAACCCCAGCACTGGAACTGTCACCATGGCCTGTTTCAGCTGCTCAAATGCCTGCTGTGCCTCTGCATTCCAGCGGAAGTTGTCCTTCTTGAGTTGCTCGGTCAGTGGCGCAGCAATCTTCCCATAATTTCTAACAAACTTGCGATAGTATCCGGTTAATCCCAAAAATCCCCGTAGTTCACGTAATGTCTTGGGCAATGGCCACTCCATCATGCTCTTTAGTTTGGACGGGTCTGCTGCCACCCCCTTGGCAGAAACTATGTGCCCCAAATAATCCAGCTCCGTTTGCCCAAACGTACATTTCTTCTCATTCACCGTCAGCTTGTTTGCCTTCAAAGCTTCGAACACTTGCTGTAAATGGCGAAGGTGCGTCTCCATATCCGGGCTGTACACCGGTATATCGTCAAAGAAAACTAATACGAATCTTCGCAGGTAGGGCCGAACACTTCATTCATTAAGGCCTGAAACGTGGCCGGGGCGTTTGTTAATCCGAAGGGCATGACGAGAAACTCGTAGTGTCCTTCATGAGTTCGGAAGGCAGTCTTGTAGATGTCCTCCGGACTGACTCTAATCTGATGGTATCCTGATTTTAGGTCCAGCTTCGAGAACACTGCTGAACCGTACAGTTCGTCTAGTAATTCATCAATCACCGGTATTGGAAATCTGTCCGGAACCGTTACCCTATTCAAAGCTCTTTTTGACTAGAAGCACAGGACTGGAGAAGGGGCTGTGGCTGGGCCTGATCACGCCTGCTGTCAGCATGTCTCCCACCAACCTTTCAATCTCATCCTTTTGGATTTGTGGGTATCGATATGGCCGGGTTCTTATTGGTTCAGTTCCTGGCAGCAAAGGGATCTTATGATCTAAATCCCGAGAGGGTGGTAATCCCTCTGGTTCCCTCAAGACCTCTGGGAAGGATTGAATAACAACCTGCACTTCCGGAGCCACCTTCATGGATCCTCCATTGTAAGCGTGTGCAGCTAGGGCACAACATTCCAACAACATCCCCTGTTTCTCCTTTCCAATCGTTCGCAACAATGATTTGAGAGAAACCTGCGCTCTACACAGATCCGGATCTCCCTTCAATGTGACCGGTGTCGTCCCCAGCGTGAAACTCATCTTTAATGACTTCCAATTAACCTACATAACCCCCAGTTTTTCTAACCACTGCATCCCTAAAATGATATCTGCACTCCCCAGCTCCAAGGGTAAGAAATCTTCCACAATTACTATCTCCTGCAATGTTAGAACCACTGCCTTGCAGATTCCCGCAGTCTGGACTGCATTTCCCGTCCCCATGAGTACCCCATAGGTTGCGGTAGCTGAAAGTGGTAGATTCAAACGACTGACCAGGCCTTGTGCAATGAAGTTGTGAGTTGCCCCACAATCTACCAATACCACGACCGTTTCCCCTTTAATCTCCCCTCTTAACTTCATTGTTCTGGGGGTAGTGAACCCCACAACTAAATTCATTGAGAGTTCCACTTTTTCCCCTACCTCTGCCACCTCTTCTGTCTCTGTCGGTGCCGGTATCTCCTCCGCCTCCTCCTCTTCGTCCTCTTCCACCATTAAAACCTGTAGCAGTCGGTGTCGACACCTGTGCCCCGGTGTATATTTCTCGCCACACCTGAAGCACAATCCCCGATCCCACCGTCGCTTCATCTCGGCGTCCGACAGTCGCTGGAACCCTGTCGATCGTCGGCTTCCCTGAGATTCCTCCATTGATTTATTTGCAGAGGTCTGGTTCATTTTTTGCGAGAGTGGGGGAGAAGGATTTCGACCCATCGGAGAGGATGGGTATGGATTTTGGGTTTGGTTTCTGGGGCTGTAATTCGAATAGGAGGGGAGGGCTAATTTGGATCCAGTCCCGACCGCACCCCCATTGTTGTTTGGACCTGCCCGCCCAGCTTGTAAGACCCTGTTTTTATCTTCCACTAATTGGGCCGCCTCCATAATTTCGGTGAGCCCATTCGGCCTCATTAACCTCACCTCGGCCCTAACTGCCGGTTTAAGTCCATTCAGAAAAGTGCTCTGGAGCACCTCTTCCGGCAGCCTTCCTTGCAGCAGCGCTGCCATCAGCTCAAAAGTTTCCAAATACTCCTCCACCGTGCCGAGCTGCCTGATGGCCAAAAATTTTTCGCACAGGGTCCCCTCATGTTTGGGCCGAAAACGGGACAGGAACACCTCCTTGAAATTCCTCCAGTTGGTGAACTTCTTCCCTTCTTCAGCATACTGAAACCAGGCCAAAGCTTTGCCCTCCATGGCCACCGCCACTGCTTCCATTTTCTCCATTTCCGGCAACTGGTTCAAGGTGAAATATCTCTCTTTTGAAAACAGCCAGCCATCCGGATCTGTGCCGTTGAAGATTGGAAACTCTAGTTGACGTGCTGGTCGATAGTCACTTCTCCGTTCTTCTCCATCCTCTATTGCTGCAGGCGGCAATCCACCTCCTACCTCCAGCCTTTGCTTCTTCGGGTTGATCGACGAGGAGTTTCCATTCTCTGGTCGATCGGGGAGAGGTAACCTGGACAATATGGCTTCCATTTTTCTGTCCATCGAGCCCAGTCTTTCTTCGATCGCAGGTACCTTCTGAACTACTTCTCGAACTACGTCCAACTCTCTCTGCCAATCCTCTTGAATGAGCATCAAACGTTCTTCCATTTTTGCTTCCAAGTCCTCCATCTTCTTAGGTGCCATCTATCTAGATCGTATCGCTCTGATACCACCTTGATGGAACCTGCGATTAATACCCCTGTTCCTCTTCTAACAGAAAGGTAAATACTCCAGAAATTAAATGAAACGATAAAGAAAATGAGAATTTGTATTGATTTTTCAGTGTATAAGAACAACCAGGAATTCGAGGCCCTGGCACCTCCCTCTCACAGACCCAGCAATATTCTCCCTCCTCCTCGCACCCCTCCCGCGGCTCAATTTATCCTCATTCCTGCCCCCACGTCACTAATAGAAAGGGATACTAACAGACAACTAATAACCGAAAAGATTTCACCCACACAGACTCTGTTATGACCCGTCACCACCCCGCATACTAATAAAACCCATTATAAATAAGCCTGCAATTAATTCCCCTCTTCTCGTCCCATAACAGTGATCCCATACATTTCACTCCATCTTATTCCTTCTGCCCCTCCTAATATACGTATACTTCACCACAGGCCTATCAGAAAATAGCCAGTACATTCGCATTCAGACTTCCCATACTCACGTTGATGAGAGCTCTATCTATCTTGCTTTGCATTGTGGAATTGGAGGTGTAAAAACACCCTACAGAAGGTATATCAGACAAACCGGAGGCAAGGTGGCAGTCTCTGAAGTCATTTACCTCATAGTCTCTAATCTCTCTACCCCTTTTTGTATCTTCAGTGGTCAAAACAATATTGAAATATGGTGAGCCATGGGATTGTCCAAACTCTAATATTTTCCTACATAGGCCTGCTATCTGCCTCTGAATAAAATCCACAGGCAGCACTCAACATAAACTGTGTTGTGCTTGTTTTGGATTGAACCCATCAATTTATGCATTGAGCGCTAATCTCCTTTAGCTGGATATGATTCTTCCAATCATTCCACATAATAAGGACTCATCTATTTGGATGGTGGTCAAAATTGTGGGCATAATTCCACCCCTAGAAGAACCTAGAGAGCATGCTTTGCATCTTACACTTGTCCAGGCGTCTAGCTTAGTTTCAAGCAAGCAAACTACATCACACCTGGTGTTTTCCTCACAAGTTTCAAATTGCCGTTGGTAACGACCATACAATTAAATAGCGGCTGTTGCTATTGCTTAGCAGCGGCTATTTAGCAGATTATGGGTCAGTTACGATACAAAATTATCGATATGCTACGGTTTTAAAATTTCACACATTTAGTGTTGATAAATTGGTAAATTGGAAAATGCAACTGATTAATTGGAAAATATCACTGATAAATTGGTGATTTATTAACAATTGTTAAATCTACTAAAAAAAATACTAAAAAAATATGTATGCTAATTTTTTTTATTCATTTACTATATATATCTTGGACCAAGTTACTATTGAATTATAATAAAGTATTGCTATTTATTACCTTACGTCTACAGCTAAATAACATGTATTTTTTTCATTCATACTTCTAATATAATATAGAATAATAGTTTATGGAATAATTGTATTTAAATGATTAATGCATAATAATTAGAGCATATAGTGAAATAAAAATAGAAATTCATGCCACGATGACTGAGACATGTAATTTATCATTTACGACGCATGATGTTGTGACTGTGACTTTGATTTTATTACCCGACGACTACTTCTTATTCCCCTACATTCCTTGTAAGGACATTCATAGTGGCATCATGGGGTTGCCTCCCCCAAGCCCTCTTCAGCAGTTGATTTCTTGTTCTTGTCAGATTTGCTTTGCTTGGGCTTCCTTTTGTATTTAACTAGCTGAAACCCCTGGTCATCAATATCAGGTGCTTGAGCTAGTTTTAGATCATGTGTGCGTGGTAGTTCTTCCCCCTCTGGCTCTCACCGATCTGTTCCACTGCAATGCTCAGTTTTTCTGGTCCTTCTACACTTTTCATCCTAGATGTGGAGGGGTCCTGTGTTGTTTGTGGTTCATACAAGTCATCATCAGTCATTTGCTTCTGTTTCCCTTGCTGAACTGGGATTTTTGCTGCCGAAGCCGCGATAAAATTTGCTGTTGCTAGTGGTTGTTTATCTCCTCCAGTAATCTGTTTTGACTGTTCTCTAGTCTTCTCTGTTTTTTGCTTTGTGACCTTTCCATGCACACTGTCCTGTTCTATGCCCAATTCTGTTGCTAATTTGCAATCAGTACAGAACTCAGGGAGTGCCTTGTACCAGAACCTTTGAGCAAGCTCACCTTTTGTATGGTGTACTTGCACCTCCTTTGGTAGGGTTTTCCTCACTTCAACCTCAACCAGAACACATGCTGCGTCCAACTTATCCCTCCTTCTAGTGAGCAGGTCTGTTTGGAGGGGTTTGCTGAAATGGGAGCAAAATGCAATGATTGTTGGACCCATATAGGAACCTCACATACTTCACTTTTCTCCATAGGGAGCGTTGGAACAGCCTCCTTCACCATCATCACTTTAGCAAGTGCATAATAAGGTCCATTTTTGAGTATTCTATCCCTATGAGCCTTTGTCTCAAATCTGAATAGAATCTAGCCCATTGAATGCACTATGTATTTGCTGGGTATGTTCCAGGTTTTTTTTATATGCCTAATAAGATGATGTTCAGGTAGTGGTCCAACAAATCTGCCCAGCAAACACTATCCCCGTAAATCACCTACCTCATGGTCCTCATCTACCATATCATCATTTATGAAGATATGTTCCTGTGAGTTATGATTATACACACATTTTTCACCATTCATGGGTAACAGAAGGAAAAAGCTTGGCCTAATTTTGAGGATTTACCTGTTGGGTCTTCTTCATGCATGGGCCCTTGGGTGGTAATCTGTCTTCAGCTGGTCTCCCTCTTCACTTTCGTGCTGTGGTGGGGCACCCTCATTTATGGCTTCAGTATATGGGTCTTCTTCCGCTGACAGGTTACCTTCCGCATCTTCATTAATGAGGCCTACTGAATCTTCAGCGATCTCCACAACACCGGCCTGGGGACAGAAAAGTTGTGCCTTTAATTCTTTGATCCCGAGTAAGCCATCCTCATCACTTCCAGAATCTCTTAGGTCAGATTCTGTTACTTTGTACTCCTCCCTTGATCTATGGCTCAAGGTTGGATCTACTTTAGTTGTTTCATCCACACCTGAGTTGATCCCAATTTTGTGTGAATCCGGTGCCTTTACATGTTTTTGTTTTTTAAGACCCATATCTTTGCTGAACTGCAGTGGCTAGAGGGGCATATGGTAGATGCAGTAGTAGCGAGAAGAAGTAGAGGGGAGAGAAGATAGATTTGAAGAACCATAATAGAGCAGGGGGTGTATCCGCATATGGTGAGAAAAATTCTCAAGCCTAGTCCACCATCGCCGTGGTTTGCCAGGAGAGAAAGAGAGAGGACTGTGTGCTTTAACGCTCCATTATCTTTGTCTTGGTTATGCTATATTTGTGGTTCTGCATATGCCAGTCAAAACTGATGTGAGCTGCCCTAAAAGTTAGAGTGCATGTTGTAGCAAAATTATCTTATTACCCATTTTTTTGAAAATTTCAAAACTATCCTTATCTTTTATCATTTTGCTATGAAGTATTTTTCTAATAACCACAACGTTCTGTGTGAATCCTGTCGCTAGTGCTTGGGGAGGTCTAGATGTGCATAACATCACATCAACTAAATAGGCATTACTTGGCTTACTGATTTCTATAGGCTAAGGAATGTAACTGGAAAAAAAGTTGTGAAAGTTATGATTTCACAAGTCATGATAAAAATAAAACAAACTGAAAACAATAGCCCTCATACTTAACAAAACAAATAAATAACATAAACAAAAACTTGCGACACAAGCAAAGGATAGGAATTCAAGTTACTTAACATCACATAAGCAAAACAAATACCTGCATACATTGCTGGATGAATAAATAAATAGTAAATAAAAAACGACAGGGTAAACAGCCTGAATCACTCATTTGTCTACATTCATCCACCTACTATAAGAGTTGTACACTATAACTCCTAGTTTGCTTTGCTAGCATATTTAGAAAAGTTCCACTGGAATTGCTGCCATAATCTTCTATGATCACTTAACCCTTCTTTGGTCTCCCCTTCATCTCATGCAATCTGTCAATTATCTCACAACTCCTCACGCTCCTAGCATAAATGAACCATCAAAGGCTTTCCTGTTGCAACTAAACTTGAACATTTGTCACTCCCAACTTCTCCCTTACTTTTCTATCTCTTCTAGTAATGTTGCAATTGAACATCCTTGTCTCTGCCCCCATCAGCGTACTAGCTTTGTTCTATTTGATTGGCCAACATTCAACCCCATTAATCATAGCTAGTCTAATTGCTGCATGATACATTTTAGATAGATATTCTATTGTCACATAGGACTTAATATGCACTTTGCCACTTTCAGCCACCCAACATTCATGATGAACGTTGTTCTTGCCAATCGCTTTGTTTCCTTGTATGATAGATCCTAGATGCCTAAAACGATCCTTAACTTTTGTCCTTACGCCAATATATCATTGTCTCCCTTAAAGTTGCAACCTAAATAAGATTATGTTCATCTTGTAACCCTTTGACTCTAGACGATCCACACTGTCCTGTGTCTCATCTACTAAACAGTGTCATCAGCAAATAATTTTAATTAAGGTACTCCCTGGATTGTTTTGGTAACCTCATCTAGAACTGTTGTAAGAAGCAAAGGATTCATGGCTGATCCTTGATGTTGTCCAATATCAAGAGAAAACTCCTAGTATCCCCACTTGGTATCCCGACACAAGTACTAGCATCATACATATCTTGAAGCACCGTGTTATAGGCCATGGCGTGCCCTTGGCCTCAAGCACCACCACAAGTTATGTGCTTTTTCTGGATTAATAAATACCACTTGAAGATCCCTTTGCATCCCTTTAATGCTCCATTGTCTCCAGTTGCCTTGGCATGGCACGGAGAGACATTAATATCTCTTCTCAGTCTGATTTTGATCACTCTCTCCCATAGTTTTATGATGCGGCTAAGTAACTTAATAGCTCCATAGTTGTTATGACCTTGAATATACCCTTTGTTTTTGTTTTTTTGGGGGAGGGTGGTGTCCGGTCATCTTCACATACTTGATGATAACATTGGACAACTATGTTAGCCATGCAAGGGCTTTCTCTCTTGGACATGTCTACAGGTCTATGGGTATTAGATTGGGTTCTGCCTTGCCTGACTTTTATAACATTTCTCTGTAATCCAACAACTCGTACTTTTGTCTAATCTCGATGGGTTGAGTTCACATAGACATGTATCATTATCCCCACTAACAATAAAAAGCTTGTAAAAATGTCTTCAAACAATTATAAAAGCTTGTTAAAGTGCTTAACAAAAAATGTCTGAATACATCCTTTTGTTCTCTATTTTAGCATATTATACACCAAAAGGAGCCTACGTGTACTTGGTATACTGGCCAACAATGATGTTTTTTAAAATTGCATTGGCCCAGTCAAACATTTGCTTGAGCCATTGAATTGACCGAATGACCCATTTGTCTTTTCCCTATAATGTATCTTCAAAATGAAAATTCCTTGAAAACATAGTATCTTTGTTCTAATTTGTTAATTTTTTTTACTAGAAACTGAGGCGTTGCTTGCGTTTATTTTTTTAAATATTTTTGTGGCCAACTTCTTGCATCCATCCACTGCTTATTTCTGGCAGAAACTTGATGAGATGGAAAAAAGAGCTTGTAATTTGAACCGGAAATCTGAGTGGGAACTTGTTATTTGTGCTAATACTTTCTTTTAATGAGAGAGAATTACATAATAATTTCTCAAAAAAGCTAGTGTGCATTTTAGTTGTTAAGGGCACTGTGGTTCTTATTATGACAGAATGCTTGTAAGCTTGGATGGTTTGCAAGCAAGGAAACAGAAGACCTTCTCACGCTTGCTAATGAGGTCAATTTACTTTTCTATATTTTGGGACTTCATTATTGCCTTTACCATTCACATCACCTTCATGCTAAAAAATCAGCTTGTTTATCTAGGTGGGAAGCAGGTTCAGCACTGGGGGAGATATCGTTACTGAGCCAACAGCAGTTCTACCTGTTGTTTCATCTATAATGGAAAAGTTAGTAGTTCTTTTTTCAATGTGCATTCCAAGTCGTATTGAGGAAACTAATGCACATCTCAATTATATGCAAAAAAAAAAAATAAAAAAAAATTCACCATTTTTGAGGTACAAATTATAAATGATATAGACATTATTTGGTAGATTGATAAACAGTTGTATGCTCATATGCATAGATAGTGTAAAAAATTATCTCCGCCTTGATTTTATTGTTGATATTTATCTGATATATGTTGGTTTTGCAGATTCTATCCACGGTTCAAGCTAGGTCATATACTTGCGTCTCTTGAAGTCAAGGTGGTCTTAGAATCCCTTGCTAAATTATGCCTTGAACTTTATGCATGCTTCTCATATGTATCATGATTATATGGGCACAAAACCCTATGCATTATCTAAGAGTATAAACATTGGGTGAAATCCAATTTCAAGTTCTGAACGCTTTCCAATATGCCACATAGGCAAAAATCACTTATCACTGCAGTAACACATACCTGTCCTTTAATGCCAAAATGTCTTAACAATTTTCAACTTGACTCGTCATCAACTTTATACCTCACCACATATATATCTTCATTATTTCATCATCACTGTTTTTTCTACCCCAGTGTGTCAACAACTTCATCTTTTCCCAATCCATGGCTACTCCTGTCAGAGAGGACCTTTTTCTGGGACCAATCAATGGAGAAGTGTTTGAAAAGGCCTAAGGTGCATCTAGGTGATAGTGCCAAGTGAAGTGAGACGCCAATATTACTAGTCTAATATTGTTTATCATCTTCCTAAAATATATAATTTTTTCTCTTGAAAATCATTTCTATAAGTCTTCCCATGAGCCTTTTTTCTTTCCTTTCCTTCGCAACATGAAATTTAGTTATTTCATTAATGAAAGTAAAGCTCAAAAATAGTTAATAAGAATTTCTTTCTCTGTGCTAAATGCATTTCTTTCCTTTCCCATCCAAAATTATGTCTATTGGTCTTCCTAACCTTTTTTCCTTCCTCCCTTTCCTCTCAATTGATTGCAGATTTTTTTGAATGAAATTAAATCCTAAAAGTAGCTAATATTTAGTAAGGGGTGCACATTAGAGCCTTGCGTGCCTCAGGGGCTTAGATGTGCCTTGTCTATGATAAAAAAAAGCCCCAAACCCTCGTGCCGTGCGCCTTTGAGCCTTAGGCGTGCCTTTTCAAATACTGCAATGGAGACGATTTTTTGTGTAATTACTCTTTGTTAGACATGGTCTGATTTTTCCTCTTTTCTGACTTTCTTTTTGAGGATAAACATTGTTGTCAAGTTTTAATGAACCATCATGATGCTCACTTCTTGTTGTGTATTATGCAGCCTGGGTACGGGGTCTATGTGGTTGATTTCCATATATCAAAGAGCTTGCCATATTCTTCAGAAGACAGAATTGTACTTATCTTCTTGCATGCTTATTTTTATTGGTGAACTTTATTCCTTTTCATGCTTGTTTTATTCTCATACTATGCCTTTGTTTTATTTTTTGTGCATACAAGGTTCTAAATTGCTCATTTAGCTCTGAGCTGGTTATAAATATTATGGGTTAGGTTCAATTAAGGCCTTCTACACCTTTCTGTTTTGATGATTATATAGGGGTATGGAATGCATTTTTAAGGCCTTCTGCAAAACCAGGTGATTCAAATTTCATCCATCGGCTATGCTCAAATTTATTATAGTAGTTATGTGGTGCACTTTGACCGAAATATTAGACTTCAGAATGTTGGGAGGAAGGAAGGGGGGGGGATAACATTTGAACAACCAAGCAGTCCTATTGTTATGGGGAAGGTTTTGCCATAATTCATTGAATCTAATTTTAATCACTTTCTTGATATAAACTAGGAAAATTTATTTACCAGTGTCAAATAACCAAGTTCATGGTTAGGTAACTAATTTGCACTACAGCCTCCATTCAAGTTATACTGACTTAATTTAACTTATCTAAATGTGGCTGGATTACTTGTTAGTATTGTTGGACAATTTTTAACAACTTTGTTGTACTATTGCTTTATAGAAAAGGAGAATGAGTTCTTTTTATTGCTTGCCTTCTCTTGTAATTCATTGAGATCTAGACAGATCATGCTTGACTTGACTGCCATCTTTGTGCAGAGATTGTTTGTTGCTCAGAAAGACAATACAGATACTTCTCTGTGCATTATAAGTCCAATCTTGGTCAAGTATGAAAAAAATTCCCTCTGCTGGTAACTTTTTGTTTACTAAGGATTATTACTGATGATATCTTCCATGTAATAACTTCTGCAGCTTCTTGTTGAATGGAAAAGGAGTAGAGAGAAGGACCAATATCGCGCCAGTATGTTTTGTTTTATTTTCAGTCAAACAATTTGCGACTTCTAATTGCCATCTATATTTTGGTGCACATCTAAAAAAGTTTCACTTTTACCAGGATCCAGGGCCTCAGCTTCCAACAAATGTCAATTCATTGTTGAAATACGGAACAAATCTTCTTCAAGCTGTAGGTCAATTTGAAGGTATTGCGTATGGACAAGGCTTTCTATAATGGAGTGTCTTGTGTTATTGCTGTACTAGATGGGCTGTTAACACATATTCATATAATTTTGAAGGTCATTATGTTGTACTCATTGCTTTCATGAGCATTGTTCGACTTGCTGACCTCCCAACTCCACCAGATTATGTTCAGCCTGCAGCTGCCACGCTAGAAGCAGGTATGCAGAAGATTGTGAGGAATTGTAACTGCCCCCCCCCCCCCCCAAACAAAAAAATAAAATAAAATAAAAGTAAATTCCAAGGATAAAGAAAAAAGAAGAAAAGCACTGATGCAAGGCTATTGTAGCTAGAGTTTCACACAAACTCACAAAGATTACTAAACTATGAAAATAATAAAATATACAAAGACTTATTTAGCTTATTTATGGGTGAAATAACTTAAGACAGTGACTTAAAATTATTAAAAGATAATGTAAATCCTAACTAACTATAGTGTATGACAAAAGCATTATATAAAGATTAACTTGATCTAAGCATTAATGCTTTGTTAATTTTGCGGGACCTACAAAATAAGTATCCACATGCACTTTGTCTTAGGCAGTAAGGTGTGGCCGTTTTTATCAATGTTGGCGAGAATAAACTATACGTTGTGGTTGTTGCAACGTATTTTTTTTTTCACAATGAAAATGGGTAATTATTAGCAATTATTGTTAAATATCAGCCCATATTGATAAAATATTGGGAAATATCATGTATGGTTCAATACACATGTGGTTTTATTTTTACATTGTGTATCCCAATTTGCATATCAACAAGATAAAAACTGGATTTCTTGAGGATGTATCCATTTATTGGATGATATATTATTTCATGCTAATGGGCCAATAAAGGACTATAGAGGGCTACAAATCTTATGACGAGGTGGAGTATGAATTGCATCATTCTTTTGTACTGGTGAAAAGTTTGACCTTGAACTTTGAAGTGAGAGAGAACAACAACCCGTGCCTACTTCATCACCCTCGTCAATATGGGAATCGAAATATTGTGAGGATCCACAAATACATCTTGCTAGCAATTTTGGCGTGAGACTATGCTTGTTCTCCTTTCTTCAGAGATCTAACCATTCCAATCTTATTGCAATCTTCACGTCATTGAGACACTTCCTATGAATATTGTTTCAAAAAAAGTAGCCTTCTTCTTTGCTTGAGCCAGCATTTGGTAGATTTGGTTGGCTGCAAATAAAACATTTGGTTGACTTAGAACTATCGGGCTTGGACGACTTAGGTGAACTATTATGTTGACTATTTGACTTCTTGAAATGTTGTTACGAAAAAGTAGCCTTCCCTTCTTCTTTGCATGAGCCAACATGATTAGCTTAGTAGAATCTTCTAGCCTTGATTCAAACTGAATGTCTTCACGAAAATTTCCACATTGTTGGACCATATTCCCCCCCCCCCAAAAAAAAGCTCATAACTAGTTATCGAAGCTTAAAACTCAACTTCAAAATCTTAACTCTCCATAGGCTATCATTGACAGTCATAGTTGACTTAAATTAACTGTTAGATCAAGCTTGTAATTCAAGTTGCTCACCACATACTAACATATTCGGTTAAACACATGGCTATCATTGGACCTTTTCTTAATCCCGAACTTCTTGGCAGACAAGGATGTTCTCAACCATGTTGAAGCTTTGAAAAACTTATTCGGGTGTTTTTCTTCATTAAAATATGAAGCGACGATCATTGTGCCATAGTTTGGTGGGAACTTTTTCTGATAAAGAGGTGGAGCTGGAGTATTATGGATTTGAACTTTTTCTGTCAAACATGAGCCTAGGGATTAATCAAATTAGAATCCTTTTGACCTTTTTGCTTTGTAAAATTTTAGGTGGCAACAGTCACGTTGGGATCATTTTTGTATTATTGTCATCATTTCTTTTTTTGTTTAATCCATATCATAAATTGGACCTATGCTATTCCAAGAAAATTATTTGATTTTTTAATGGTGGGATGAAAACCTTTGCTTCTAATCATTTTGAAAAATATAAATAAAATAACCTGTTTTTTGTGGGCTATATATATTGTAAAAATGCATATATGGAAGAGAATACTTTGAGCCTTGACAAGGTAGTCATCTCTCACATCTTAGAGTCAACGTATTGGCAAATCTTGTGGATGGAGTTCAGGTGATTCTGATTAAATATTGGCAAAGCAAGGGAAAACATGCAACAACCTATCTTCCCTTTGATTCATGATTGAAAACGGTAACTAAGAGGCATGTGGTTGTGACTTTGAGTTGATGACGACAACTACTGTTGGACTTAGGAAAAGTCAATACTTGTTTGACTGTAGGTGTGCAAGGCTTGCTGTCATAGTGTTTCAAGCAGTGTTTTGAGAAGTCGGCACCTACATGGGCAAACTGCAAAGGATGGAGCTTTGTAAAGCCTATATGAGTGTGGGTGGTGGGTGTTTAGTGTGAATGATTGACTGACGATGTAAATTGTGATCAACTATTGGATGAGGGTCACACGAGGATCGTGGTGGTTCTCAGGTTGTAAGGGTTGAGGTCTTTGCTGGTAGTTTTTTAGGGTGTGGGGCTTGATGGTTGTGGCAAGAGGCTATTGAAACTAATGTGCTTCCAAGTTAGCTGCCCGAGTCATAAGGATCTGAGTTTGGGCCATGTACCAAACTGATGCAAGACTGTTATAGCCTAGAGTTTTAGACAAAATAAAAATAAAAATTTCAACTCAATTTGAAAAATGATGAAGTATATAAAGGTCTATTTATAGGCAAAGTGACTCAAAACAAGTCTTAGAATTGTAATTGAAGTGCAGCAATTGGTTTCAAGTTGATAACAGTAAGAGAAAAATGATTGACTTCATCTAATAACTAACACTCCTAGGACTGTGGGACCTATGGAAAGAGGCATATCCATGTGTGCGTGTGCCTGCTTTAATGGCCTAATGGATTAGGACTACATATCCTATGATTTGGCGAAGTATAGAGCGTTTGACTTTCGAGTTTGTAGCTTGCAAATTATTGTGCCCTCAGAAGTCATATATACATGCTCCATACATTTTTTTTCTTTCACATGCCATGAATCCCAGGTGAGGTTATTCTGTAGTGCCAATTTGCATATGCTTTGAGTTCTGGTCCTTGTAACTTTGGGTTTTACATGAATATTGCCACTATGTATCAATTGGAGGTCTATGGTTCAGTGGCAAAGCCCGATTCCACTACCAGAGTTCTTGTCACGCTCCATGCTTACATTGCTTCCTCCTCTCCTCTTCAGCAAATACTGTTGTTTATCTATTATCTTTATATTTGAAAATATTAGTTTAGTTTCCCATTTAGTGACAATGTCAGAACTAATGTCTGCCTCTTAGGAGGCATCTGGTAAAATTGGAACAATACCTGTATATGAATTTGGTCCCTGCCAAATCTGAAGATCATTATATCTGAACATTTTGCATGCAAAGTCGCTTTATCTGGAACATAGATCATTCATCATCTTTTCTTGGGTCATATGTTCTCATTTTTGTATTCGCAAATGACTACTATTTGTGGGATGTGAGAGGGTTCCTTTGGTATCAAGGTTATTTACATATTGCTTCATTTCTACTGATTGAAACTATTCTGAGAATTCCTTTTTCAGGCACTCTTGCTGCTTCTATTCTCAAGTAGTTTTAAGTTTAAATAAGATATAAAGAACGAGAAGATGAGATCTGACGTAGACAACATACCTTAGTACTAAAATGAATAATTAATATATAAATAAATTTTAATTTAATTAACAATAATAATGCAAGTAATAACCATTTATTATAGTGTTTTGGTACAAATAAAAAAGTTGAAGCAAAAATAAGAAAATGTCAATATGAATCATTCATCTCATCTCTGATTACCTTCTCAAATGTAGTCTAACATCAGGCTATAAATACCTGTCAGCTATTAATGTTTTGACGTGTCAGGCTGGGGTCAAATTGTCAACCCAACATGTCTGTGTTTTGTGGAGGGGACATGCTTTAGTTTTCAGTTTCATGCTTACTCTGATCATTTCCGTATGTGGTAAATATGTGCTGATTGTTATTTAGAACAAGGGATTCTTGAAACTATTCTTAATATGTTTCAGGCACTTGCCCTGACTGTTAGTATAAACGACTAAGACATTGATTTCTTTCTTTTTATTATCATCAGATTCTGAGATTATTGAAGGGCCATCACGGATTAGCCTGAACTGCCCCATCAGGTACTGTATAATGTGTAACTGACCCCCTTTCAGAAATTTATTGGGTTATTGACGGTATGAGTTATCATATAAGATAATACCATCAAGTCCCAGCAGTGGGGTAAGTTACATTATTTTATTGGCACCATTGTGTACCGTCAATTGCATGACCTTTGTTGGCTCTGTTTGGCTTAGATAATTCTCAGATTATTATTTCATCTTCGCTGACAATACCAATTACCTTTTATTAAAGTTCAAGGCTGTTCTTACCGTCTATCCAAAGATACTATGAACTTTGAAATGCTTTTAATTTGTCAATATACATCATTTCATTTTCTGCTCAGCATTTTATTTCCGAAGCAAAGCAGTAGTGTATCGTATTTAAATTCAAATTCTGCTCCTTCAACATTCTGACCCAACTATCTGCCTTCATATATGTTTGGTTTAAGTGGTTCCTTGTTACTGAGGCCTACCAAATGGATTCTATTCTTTTTTATTGGTTACTTGTAAGAGCAGTATACTAAATATTATATAGCCTAGTCAGAATTTGCTGCTCTGCTTGCTAGTAATGAGGTTGATTGGCTTCGTGATCCTTCTGGTGCAGCGATACCATCCCTCTTTTTTTAGCCTCCCTTCACCTTTCTCTCTGTGTACCTTGCACATATGATGTCTCTTTGTCTGGCAATATGAGAACCGATTGTGTGCATCAAATAAATTGATGCGCTAAAATGCACTGCATATATTTATATCTCGTCATTTTATTTTTAACAGCCGCAAACGTATGCAAATGCCTGTTAAAGGACACCTATGCAAACACCATCAGGTAAACCTTTCTTAACCTTTCCATCAAGTTGCAAGAGTTGCTTTTATATTGAGTTCAATCATACTATATAAAATGTTAATGCAATATGAGCACTTGGACTTCTCAAATGAAGATCTTCCCATGCAGTGCATTTCTTGAGTACCTTTCCTTGTCAAGATTTTATTGCTTAGTAGTGCACTATGTACTTGGTGCAAATTCTCCTTCACTGCTCCTCCTAAGCCCTTGAACGTTTCAACATTCATTTATTTTTCTGTCATCATATATATATATATACATATAAACAAAATACTTGGGTAATTTTTCATATGTTTGCAAAACCTCCACCCCCCTCTCTCAAAAAAGGGGAAAAAAGAAGGGGGAAGCAATCGGTTTTATTATTCTAATGAATTTGGATGATTTTTCTTATGATATTAATGCGGGATTCTTGTTTGATTTCTATTTTTCATATTTGCTGATGGAGTCTCTTGTTTTTGATATTGTGGAGTAGTGTTTTGATTTGACCAACTACGGTGCAATAAATTTAAGACGACCATCATGGCGTTGCCCGCATTGCAATCAGTCAGTGTGCTACACTGATATCCGTGTTGATCGGAAAATGCTGAAGGCAAGTGTTCATGGTTTGTGACATACCGCTCAGATTGTCTTGTATATGCTCAGAGCTCTATTTTTTCTGTTCTCTTGCAGATCCTGCAAGAGGTGGGAGACAAGGTTGATGATGTGATCATTTCTGCAGATGGATCATGGAGACCTGCTTCTAAGAGTGAGGCTGGTAAAGATGAGCCAAGTGATAAAGTCCCGAATGGACTTAAGGAAGGAAGGGATCATGAAACTTCTCCAGTGCCTGTTGATCTCACTGAAGCAGATGATGAGATGCAAACAATTGATAGCTGCGAAACTGTTGATAGAAAACCTGTGGTACATGCTAATCTTCAGAGTTCATATGTTTCCACTAATCCAGCTGTACCACTGGTTTCAAGAAATGCCCCTGAAGCAACTCAAAACACTGGTACTCATGCTGAGGTCAGCATCCGGTCTGGTACATTCTTGCCAAACTCTGCTTCAGTGAATTACAGCACTAGGTCTGATGCCCAAACTGTTCATAGCACCTCTGGGCCTCCTGCAACATTTGTTGCCTCACCTGTCTTCACCAGTGCTGTTTCAACTGCCCTGAATCGGGGGGCTGAGGCTTTTCAAGGCGGTCCTTTTACTAGTTCCATGATGGCAAATCAGTTTCAGGGTATCAGTAATTCTCAGTTGCAACAATTTTCACGGTTTGGGCAATCAATGGGTAGCAACGAATTTGGACGGTTTGCTCCGACAAACCGAACTCCTGCAGCCATTCAGGCCCTTCCAGTGCCAATGTCTACACCAAGCCCACAGCAACGATTCAGGCCATTACCAAATAACTTGGCTTCAAATGGGGCCTCTGTCTTGGCTCAAACTTCCCCATCTCCAACATCTGTTCCAAATGTTGCTAGATCTTTGCGCGATAACCAAGGAAGGCAGCAGCATGCTTCCCAATCCTCAAATCTACTTAATGTGAGTCACTCAGCCTCTTGTTGCTGCTTACCTCTTTTTCTCCTGTGTATGTGGTGCAGATTATGGATAGTAATGGGAATCTCCTGTTCCATGATATCTCTCGCTTTTTGTTTAATTTGAAATAAAGGTAACGTGAGCTAATGATTAAGCATTTTGGACGAAGCTAGAGTCTCTTCCCCATGTGACCATGAGATTCACTTACAATTCTGTTAAATATGTTTTCCTCTAAAATATCATTGAATCATAAAGTTTTTTGTTTTCAGAATATATGTAAAATTGGTAAAATGAATGGGAGTGGAAAAAAAAAAATGGAACTTTCTGTAAATCAATTAATAAATGAAAATTTGGGGTGAAAATAGTTTACAAAATGTTGGCGAATAAATTCATGTTACACTGTGCCTTGATCTAAAAGGCTGAAATATCTATCCGTAAGTAGGAAACAGGGGATACATTTGTTCCTCAAATAAGACTTGAACTCATAACCATCATGTGAGTAATTCTTGGTTTCCTTTGTGGTCCATGCTTGTTACTTTGAGAGTGGTATCTCATGCTAATGACTCTGGAAGAAGTTACTGCAGTTATATCTGAGCAGTAGTCACAACTATCTAATCCTTTGATTCTTCTGCAGGCACGAGGACATACAACGCCAGTTAAATTGCCAATTGCATATAGAGCTGCTGCTGCGCTTCGAACTGAGCACCAACAACAGACTCTGAACCTAAGAATGCCTCAAACAATGAGCCAGCCTCCACATTTGATGCGATCATCTCATGCCTCTTCAACTCAAGGCCACCGAGGAGTTTCCCCTAGTGGCATTATCCGCCCACCTAGTAATGCCCAACAAATGCAGTTTATGAATGCTGCTGCTCTACAGGCTGCTCTGGGAGTGGGAGGTACCCAGATGACAAGACAACCACCAACCATGCCACTTCATCTTCCGACGTCCAGACCGTCTATGTCTATGACCACACCAATGGATATTGACGGGTCTAGGGCAACTCCTGCTGGGCAGAGAGGAAATGTTGGAGGAACAAATCCACAAGCAGTGTCGAGGGCTGAAAATTTGATAGATCTGCAGTCGGAGGATAACTGGCGGCCCTCAGGAAGAATGCGAGGGAGTCTATCTGGCAGGGCTTACTCTGAGGCTCTTAATCAGTTTATGATTCAGCCTACCCAGCCAACCCAGCCAACCCAACCAATGCAAACTCCTGTACCGGCATCCAACCTGACTGCAGCGCCATCTGAGCCCGATCTCAATTTCACGGACCCCTAGCTGAGATCTGATTGGAATTGCGTAAAATCCTAGCACACCCAAAGACAGGACAAGCAGCTGACGTTGGCACATATATTTTAGTCGCCTGCTGACGGTTACTTTTAGAATCTGAGTAGCTCGACAAGGTTTATTTTTATTTTGAAAAAACTATATGTTGGCCAGGCTTTTGTAGCTCGCTAACTTCTGAAAATGGTTGAGGCTCTTTGTGCGTGCTTGTGTGTGTATAGTGCGCTCGATTATTACAAGCTTCCGTAGTTACTGATTAGGAATGAAGCGGTTGATCACTGGCACATGATCGATTTAAAAGGGCTTAACGGACTTGCGATGAATGCGATGTCCTCCACAGAAATTTCTGAAGTTAAATGATCTTCACTTGGCAATTGGGTCGGCTTACGATGATACATGCATAAGCCATCCGGTTGTTTATTATTATTATTATTATTTAATAATAGTAGTTATTATATTTATTACTATACTTATAACTAGAATATATATTACTATAATATTTATTAAAACTATCATTAATCTTTATTTAAACTATTATTATAATTAATAATAATAATAATAATAATAATAATAATATTTTTATTAATTTCGTAATATTATTATGATTATTATAAATTTTGTTATAAATGCTAATTAAATCATTATTAATATAACTATTATTGTAATTATTATTATTATTATTATTATTATTGATATAATAATTATTCATACAATTGTTATTATTGTTATAAATATTATTGTTATAAATGTTATTATAATTGGGAATGTGATAATAATTATTAAGATAACCATTGTAATTATACATATTATAATTATTCTTAATATTAATATAGGTATGATAATTATTATTGTTATCATAATTATTCATATAGTTAGGATGATAACAATTATTAATATAATTGATTATTATTATCATCATCATCATCATGATTATTAATGTTAATATAATTATCATAATTAGGTGTTATTACAATTATTTATATAATAATAATAATAATAAATAATAATAATAATAATAATAATATTAGTATGATACTTATTTTTTTCATCAATACTAATTAAACTTACTACAACTACTACTTTTACTATATTTATAACAATAATAATTAATCAAAATTAAAATTTGTGTTATAATTATTATTATAAAAAGATTTTTGATAGATATTTGTATGTTTATAAAAATAAAAATAATAGTTTATATAATTATAATTACGATAATAATAATAATAATAATAATAATAATAATATTAATAATAATATACTATTAATATTAATATGATATGATAATTATATTAGTATACCTATTGTAACTATTAATATAGTTATTATCATGAAGTATTATAATAATAATAAATAAATAAATAATATATTAACTTATTGGATCAGACAAGAAAAATATAGCCTAATAAAAAAGATTATGATAGCATGGGTCTTCATATTAATCTTTAGCACAATAGGTTAAAGAATAATGTAGAATATAATAAATTAGGATTTTTAGTTGAAAAAACTAAATGTCAATGGTTCATCTAAAGTTAAGTAATTGTTTGAAAGAAAATCTAAGTAAAAATGATTATTACTAGCTTTTGAATTAATTCCTCGATATGTTACATTGTTTATGCATAAACAACCTATAATAGTAGATTAACAACCAATAAATATTACAACTTACTAACAAACTTAAGCTAAATGCATCATTCTAAAACACAGACTCCCTCATTGTCATTGAAACATCACTTGTCCTTTTAAGTGATGGAAATTGTTCTTGGAGCCAATCAACATTATCTTGGGGAGCATCTAGTGGCAAACAATTAGACCAATTGATATACCATTGACTTTGTGCCTAATTATGGTGCTTGGCAAAATGCTTGTCCAATATAGCAATAGGATGAGGGAATGGAGGATGGATCAGATCGGGGGAAGAATTACTACTATGAGTAGTTATTCTAATATATTTCTTTAAACAAGAAACATGAAATAAAATGTGAAGTAGTGAGGTGGGTGACAATTGCAATTTATAAGCCATTGCACCAGTAGGGATCAACCACAAGGAATGACCCCTAATATTTAGGGGATAACTTGTGGGAAGACTAGTGATTTAGGGAGTGTTGTTTGTAGGATTGTAACTTTAAAAGCACCTAGTGACCCATTGTAAATTACTTCTTTGATATGTGTTGGTTAGATATTTGCTTCATGTGGTGTTTTATTTTGTGAAGTTGCAACCTGACCTTTTGTAGCATAATTTTCCTATAAGTGAGTTCCTTATAAATCACTGCCACTCTAGCATCATTAGAAATGTAAAGAATATGTACAAGGGGCATGACACCATAGACACTAGCAAAATGAGAGAGATATTTAGTGGTGTGATAGTTGATACTATACCAAAATTCTACCAAGAAAGCCTTTTAACCTAGTCACAGGGGCTATCCATGCACATACAACTAAAGTAACCCCCAAGGTACTCGTCAATTATCTCCCTTTACCCATTTGACTATAGGTGATAGGTTGTAGAGAGCCTAAGGGTAACACCTTAAATTTTGAACAAAGATTTCCAAAAATTGATAGTATAAATAGGGTCTCTGTCACTAACAATAGACTCTGACATATCGTGCAACTTATGAACCCGGTCTATTAAAGGTTAAATCACTATAGGTGCACAAAAAGGGTGGCTAAGATCAATAAAATGTGCACAAAAAGGGTCGCTAAGATCAATAAAATGTCCATATTTGCTAAGTGATCTACCACTACCATAATGTCCTTTTTACCCAAATATTTAGGCAACCCTTCATTGAATTCTAGGCTAATGTACACCCAAATGCCAATAAGAATAGGCGATGGTTGCAACAAACCTAGGGTTATGACAATCTCTTCCTTCCTTTGATATGTGGAGCACTCATGGATGCACTCTATAACATCTCTAGATAACCCCTTCTAATAAAAAAAGGGAAATAATGTTTCTCCGAGTGGTTAGATGGACTGAATGCTCCCAAAAGAAATATCATGGAAGAGATGGATAATTTCCTTCTTGAGTGAGAGCTCCTTCCTGACAACCAACTTTCCCTTCATTTTAAGACGCCATTGGTTCCATGAGTAATGTTTGTGAGAACACGATCCGTGCTTCAATTGGTGAATAATTTTATGTAAGGTATCATCAGTCATCCAACTATGTTTTATCTTCTCATTTAAATATGAAGAAATGGTAGAAAGAGCCATGAGAAATAGTTGAGACTCTAGAATGCTAAACAAACCATCTGCCAAGATATTATCCTTCTCTTTCTTATATATGATTTCATAATCATAGGGAATAAACTTCACAAACCATTTTTTATTCCTATTTGTGGTTATTTATTTCTCTAAAGGTATTGAAGATTGATGAATAGGCTTGATCTGAAAGTGCCTCCCAATCAATTTGTGATGCCATTTACCAACAACATAGATAATTGTAAGGCAACACTGCTACCACTGCTAGATTCATTAGTTTCTAGTACAAATGGTTGAGAAAAATCAGGAAACTATAGGTTAGGGGCCTTTTTTATAGTCTCCTTATGCTACGAGAAAGCTATAGTAGCTTCCTTAGTCCATTGGAACCCTCCTTGGTCAAATTAGTTATAAACATTATAATTACACCAAAATTCATGATAAATCTTATGTAATACCTAGCTAACTTGAGAAAACCCCTCAAATCCTTAACATTTTTGGGTAAGGCTATTTTCAAATTGCCTAAATCTTCTTAGGATTAGTAGAAACACATTTTGCTGAGATGAAATATCTAAGGTATTCAACCTTACTGCCCCTAAAACAACACTTTCTCATCTTGGCATACAATTGGAGGGTTCGCAGTAGCTCAAAAGTGTTGTGAAGGTGTTGGAGGTGTGAAGGCCAAGAAGGGATATATACTAGAATATCATAAAAAATATTAGGATAAACTTCCCCAAATAGGATATGAAAAAATCACTCATAAGGTATTGGAATATGAAGGGAACATTTGTTTAGCAAAATGACATAACTAGAAACTCATAATGGCTAACTTGTATTTTGAATGTAATTTTACAAATGTCAGGAGGGTGCATTATTATGTAATGGTAGATAGATCTTAAATCTAGCTTAGATAAAAATCAAGACCTAAAAGATTCATCCAACAACTCCTCTATGATGGACAGTTGGTACCTATCTTTGATACTGTGCCTATTTAGCTCTCTGTAATTGATACACATCCTCCAAGATTTTTTTTGTTAACCAAAAGCATGGTAGAGGAAAAGGGGTTGTTGCTAGGTTGAATGACACAAGTGTTGAAAATTTCTTAGGTTTGTCTTTCTATTTCATCATTTTGTTAGGGGCCTAGTGTCTATATGTCTTAAGGTTAATAGGTGAGGTTCCTTCCTTTAGTGAAATTTTGTGGTCATAGGAACAATGGGGTGGTAAAGAAGTGGGAAAAACAAACATATCCTTAAATTTATATAATAAATGTTATGAATCAATAGGTAATATTTGTTGATCCATATGGGTGTACTAATTATAAATGTCACTATCTCCAGCTTGTAACACGTATGACTAGATCAATTATAGAATAGAATTTATGACTAGCAATTTGTTATCATGCTTGTTGCTGCTCCAACCCACCACTCCAACCCATGGCGGTAGTGGTGTAGTGGAGATCGCAACGAAGAAGAGAATAGAGCAAGGTTAAGGGTCGGGATTATTAGCATAGGAAAAGGAAAGGGAAAGAAAGATAGAGAAGAGAGAAAGAAAAGAAGGAGAGAGAAGAAGAATATGGGGGGGTCGATGAGTATCATCATCCTCATTATTATTATTACTAATACATATACACACAAGAGGGTACTAAATAGCCGAGAAATATTAAACAATGATGTTATCTAAAACTCATCAACGAAAACCATTTCATAAAGAACTACAGATATAAAATTAATATAAAAGCTATTTAAAGGATTTTAAAAAAGGTTTTAGAAGAAAATAATAATGAGCACAAAAATTTTATTATTTCCAAAAATACATAATAAGACCTCAAAAGTTTTTTAAATCATTTGGAAAAATATTTAAATCAAATTACCAAGATTAATTTAGATGATTTTAAAAAAATATATTCCATAAAAAAAGAGAAAAATAGAAGGAAATTAATTTTGAAAATAAAGTTATAAATAAGTTGCAAAAATCTTTTTAATTTAATTTAAAAAAAATCTTAGTGACCTCATAAAAATAGATAAATCTAAATTTTCTATAGTTAAAAATTATTAAAATAATTTTACTACTTTAAATGGGATTTTATAATTTAAATAATTTCTTTCATTCAAAAAATATAACTCCAAAATAAAGCCGTAATCACACAACTAAGTTATACTTGAAAACGAATTTAAAATATTAAAAATCTAAACACACTATAGAATAAAAAATTATATTTTAAATGGAAGTAAAAATCATATGAATATAATAAAATTATGCTTTTAAATAAATTTATTTAGAATAATCCATAACGACAATGATTAACTGAATTCAAATATGAATTCAAAACTATCAATAAAAGCATAAAATGAATTGAAATTAATATATTTTTAAAATCAAATTACATTAATAAAATTATTAATCTTGATACAACATAATTGAAAAAATATGGGGTATTACAGAGAGAATGGAAAGATAAATGATTCATGTAAGGATGATTGGCTTCTAAATGAATCCCTCAATATGTTGTTACATTATTTATAAGTAAAAATACCTATAACAACATATTAACTATTAGCTAACAAACATATTAACAAGCATCATAACTTAATAAAGACCTTAAACGAAACACAACATTTATAACATGGTTTCTTACAAAAATATTCTTATAAATAGTGTATTACAAATGAACATTGGTTCATCATGCCAACTAGAGAAAATTCCTCATCAGTTTTGGTGATATAGAAAAGTAACATTGATGGAAAACCTAAAAAAACAATGAAAACATCCAGTGAACATGTGTAATACCCCAAATTATTGGTGGACGATAGAGGCTTAAAATTATTGATAAACCACATATATCAACAAGGTGCATTGTCCTTTTTTAAAATTCACCACTAGAGAGTTCCAAAGTTAAATGTGTTTAGCTTAAAGTAGTCTAATAATATGTGACTTTCTGAGAATTTCCTGGAAAGCATGGGAGTGAGAAAAAAGTACACTAAACAAGGATTGTATTGATATATAAGGATATTTATCAATCCCAAAAAGCACTCTAGGTAACAACCTGCAATCATTATGGGAACTTGGTAATACATATGGTATCAAAACAAAACTACGATTGTGAGTTGAACTTGGACAATCCAATCAGTTGCCTAACATGATGGGTTTTGGGATGGATTATAATGCTATAGTTAGTGGTTGAGGTACATTGAGTATTTTTCATTCTTTGAGTGGGGGTGTATGTAATACCCTAAATTAGGGGTGGATGATAGAATTTTAAAAGGATTTATGAGACTCCCTACATTAATGAAGTCTACCTTCCTTTTTGAAAATCAATCACCGGAGAACTCCATATTTAAGTGTGTATTTATTTTGGAGTAGTCCAAGGATGGGTAACTTCTTGAGAATTTTCTTGAAAAGTATGTGATTTAGAAAAAAATATGTTGTAAAGGGTTTGTATTTATCTATGAGGTCAATGATCAATCTTGAAAAGCACTTTATGTAACTATCTGCGATTGGTGTGGGGTCGGAGTGTTAAAACATAGACATATCCATTAAAATTATATAAATAACTATTAAATACATTTTTATCTCCATACCGTGTTGTGTAAGACACAATTATGGTGTGAATCATGAATTAAACACATCAAGCATGACAAATTCATGCACAATCCAATTAATGATCATGTAAAAAACCCTAAACACATGATTATGTAAGTATATGTGGGGTTAAAATTCATATACACACAATTTATGTATATAAACACTAACCTTACACGCATTGATTGAATTTGCAACACCTAAATATTGAATCTCCGCTTCCAACTTATGAAATAACATGGGTGGACAAAATAGGTCTACTCCATTTCTTCTAGCACTTGATGGTGTGTGTTATGGATGAGAAGACACAAATAGGGACCTTTATTTTGTTTTCCTCACTCAAATTCAAATGTTTGATTGAGGAAAAATTAACATAATTTATCTCTCTACTTATCTAGTATGTGTAAGAACAATGGAGGGGAGAAAAGAGAGTCTTGGTGTGTACCCTTGAAGCCATAGATTAAATGAAGGGAATGTAACACTCCGAGTCAATACGAACACGCAGGGGATACCTTAGAGTGTTTTTGGATTAATTGGCTATCCCCACAAATCAACACGAGTACTTTCAGCGCACTTTATTGTCACTCACTCACTTCCCGAGAAATTTTTAGAAAAATTCTAAAACTTCCCTTGAGGGTCACCCATCCTAAAAATTATTCCACGGCTAGCACACTTAACAGTAGAGTTCTTAGGATGGAATCACCAAAAGAGTGATATACCATATTGATATAAGTAGTCAAATCAATCTTTATAACACTCAACTCAATTTAGGATATTACATTCACCCCCAATCAAAGAACGCAATGTCCTCATTGTGCCTCAAATAATAACTATCTTAATACTGTTTATTCCAAGAATCGCCCCACTACATGGTTGCCTGGCTCATCCAAGTTCATCTCAAGGTCGCGGTTTTGCTCTTATACCTTTGTAACACTCTGAGTCGATATGACCACATGGGGGATACCTTGGAATGCTTTCGGATTGATCAGCCGACCCTACAAATCAACATGAGTCCTTTCAGATCGCTTTGTCCTCACTCATGCGCTTCCTAAGAAATTTTTTAAAAAAATTTCAAAACTTCCCAGGAGGGCCACCTATCCTTAACTGTGGAGTTTATAGGATGGAATTACCAAAAGGATGGTATACCATATCGATATGAGTAGTCAAATCAATCTTTATAATACTCCACTCAATTTGGGGGGTATTACAGGGAATACCCATTTTAAAACTTCTTAAACACATTTGAAAAATGCTTTAAAATTTAGAAAAAAAAAGAAGAAAAAAACTCCCTTTAAGTCCCTTTATGTACACATGATAGGCACACGAGGTTATAAATTTATGCACACATACCAAACACCTATCTATAAAGTCAAGAAATAAAAAAAGAGATAATTATGCCAATTCACTAAAATTATACCATACTAGATAAAATTTTATGGCTAAAATTTATATATAATTTCATATGGACCACACCTTAGTCAATACCAAAAAATTTCAAATATTTCTATCATGGTTTTTCAATCCATTTATGTCAGATTGAGCTTTCCAACACTTATTTTATTCATTTTTGGAAAAGCATACTATTATGCGAATTCTCTAATTATGTCATTTCATTCATTTTGATGCATTCTAAACTTGTAATTCATTCTTAAAAATATTTTCAAGCATATTATTTTATTTTTATACTTTCCACATCATTGTTGAGCATTTCAATAATTATTTATTTGCTTATGCAAGGATTTTTGTTGTTTGCACAAGATTATAATTTATGCAATTTTTTATTATAAGTTTTTTCTCCCTCATTTTGGCTGGTCCAAAAATTCTTCTTACTTCTAAAAATATTCTAAGCTTATATGAGAGTTCCAAAATTTTTGAAGTTCATATGTTATTTCTGAATCACAAAGTTGCATAAATTTTAGTTTTCCACGACAAACAATTTTTGCTAGCTTCTTCGTTTTAATATATTTGAGTTTAAAATGAATTTCAAAGTAAAATATTGTTTACATATTTAAATTTATAAATTATTTTACATCCATTCATACCCTTGTGGACCCTTTGTTAATTGTTTTGCCCGTCTATGAAAAAATGCATTTATGTGGATTATTCAAATTTGTACCTTTTGCTCATTTATTAATTGTTGCGATTCAAGCAAACTCTGATAGCCCATAATTTTATATATTTAGGTTCTTAAAATGATTTTACACCTTTCAATTTATTTTTGTAATTTTTGAATTTTTTCTATTTTATTTTCACAAACACCTATTTTTGGTTATTCTTTAAACTTTACAACTTTAAACTAAATCTAAACAATGCCCTAACCATGATCCTAAATAAAATTTAAATAGACTAAAAATATGATTCACCAAAGTTGACCTTGGTTAACCGAAAACCCAACCATAAGTGCATCATCATCATCATCATCTATGAACCTAAAGCTAAACCTACATTTAAACCTTTCATTCAAGTGTCAAGCAACATTAGGCCATATATTTGCCTATCATTTTAGGCATATTTTTTTTTTCATTTCTTAGAAACCTTACATGCCTTTTTTCCCCATGCCCATCTCAACCTACTCCTGCTGATGCAGGTGCATCTGATGTATCTCATATTCCTAATGATTCTCAAGGTAAGGAAGAATTAACATTCTTAATAATGGAGCCAATCATTTTAAATGTTCTTGATAATATTTCTATGCTTGATATTGAAAACGATTCAAGACATTCTTGTAGGTATATGACGTATTTGTAAGGTGAAGAAGTTAATGCACAAAAAGAGACATAAAGTGTACAAGCATTCAAAGCATGCAAGGCTATGGCATACATTGGATGCCACTACAACAAGATATAGTGATTTTATCATTAGTTATATTATTCTTGTTGTAAACCCTAAGTATATTTTATGTAAGCTAAGGTTTTTTTTTTGTAATTTTATGTATATACCATAGTTGATTGTGTGGCTTTGTAATGTTAGTCATTAATATCATTTAAATGATGATATTATGAGTAAGATTAGGTATTATATAGGCTTAATTCAAGTAAGTTAAAGTAGCTTGGATTAAGAGGAGGAACTGGATGGTTTAAGGCCTTAAAGCCGACTCCCTCCCCTATATATACTTAAGTCTTGTACACGCATGGATATGAAATGATAAGCTGAATAATATAATTTTTGAACACCAAATCCTCAAGGATAGCTTACATTTTTTTCTCCCTTTTGGAGTCTTATCTGGATTGAAGAAGTGCCCGGGGTTATTCTTCATTTTATACCTTCGAATGTGCTTCAAACATTCAAAGGAATCCTATCACCAAATCTGCAAACAAGTCAAGTTTAATCTGCATTAAACCGAACCAATTCTCTTCAACTTCAACCTGCCACTGATCGAAAAAATAGTTGATAGATCTTGTGCTTCTTCCTTCACTTTGATTCAAATCAAATCTTGGTATCGAAGCTCCCAAACTTTTGTTTTCTTCCGGCGGTGCAGGTTCTTACTAGTCTTGCTGCTGCATGCAAGAAAACTATCCTACATGAAAGCCACCAAAACAACCCATCTTCAACCATTTCTTGCATCTTCATTCCATTCTTGAATCTTCAACATGTATCTTGATTGAAGATTTGAAATTATTGCACCAATCTTGTTGAAGATACTCGTAGCTTCAACCAAGAGAAGATCATCAACTTCTCTTCGACGCCACCTTCAACCATTCCTTCCCTTTATATCTTCAACTAGCCTTCTTCCATTCTTAACTTCTAGTTTCCTACTTTGATGTTCAACCTTTCCTTTTCCTTTCTTCTCTCAAATCATCCACTAAGTTCTCTTTCATTTTTTTCCTCTACGTATCTTCTTACCCAAAGAGGAAAACCCTCCTTGATGTCTCTGGTTCGAAGAATTTTTTTTTTAACTTCAATCCTTTTCTAATTATCTCCAACCTTCAACACATACTCTTCCCTTTTTATTCTTCATGTCTTCAAGTGGTAAGTAACCAACATCTTCAAATTGAAGATACCAATTCATTAAAGCATAGTCAACACCCTCCATTGGTATTTTATGTGACCTGTTTGTGTGTCACAAAGGAAGCATCATTTTCAGCCAAGAATATTTGCAGCATCATTTGGCCATCTCCCTTTCAAATTGTGCGTGACCAATACAGCCAGGAAGTAATCAAGATCTGCTTAAGAATTAGCAAAATCTATCCTATATTGTTCGGCTACAACTTAACTTCCAGAACTTCCATTAGTGCTGCATTCTTTTGTGGAAGAAAGTATTGTGTTACAACTTCACTATGACAAGTGACGATTTTTCGTGCCTTGGTAGAGTCAATCAAGAGATTGACCACACATATGGATGCCCAAATTCATAATCAAGAAACACTTCAACAACAATTGCAAAGTGTGGAAACCAACCTAGCCGATCAAGAGAAGCTTCGTCCATGGCCAAGTCGAGTAGAAGCCACACAAGATAGTGTGGAAGGGAAGATGAGGCATGATTTCCAAGAAAAAGGAGGACGTGGATGTACAAATTTGCATCATGTTGAATATGGAGAAGAAGAGATGAGTTCATATGGCTCAAGTAATAATAAAAGATCACATCCATTCCAAGTAAGACATGCATACAATGAGGATCAAGATATCAAACATGACCTTCCTAGATTTTATGGTGAATTGAATGTGGAATTATTTTTTGAATGGTTGCATGAGATTGAGGCTATACTTGAATTTAAAGAGTATGATGATGAGAGAAAATGTAAGCTTTCTACTCTTAAGTTCAAAAGATTTGCTAGGATTTAGTATGCCAACTTAAAAAATACAAGAGAAATCAAAAATTAAATATTGGGAAAAACTTAAGAAGCACCTAAGAAAAAAAATTTGTGCCTAGGGAATATGAACAAGATATGTATGCGAAAATGAAAACTCTAAGGCAATGATTGTTTAATGTAGAAGAATACACTAGAGACTTTTAAAAATTAGCACTTATATGTGATGTCTAAGAAAGAAAAGAAAGAAAATGTGCTAGATACTAAGGTGGATTGAACAATTTGATAAGAGATAAAGTTGATATGTTTTCATATGATTCTCTTGATGACTTGATTAATTTGGCATTAAAATTTGAAAGAGAAACCAAATCAACCAAAGCCTATGTTAAGTCTAATGTTTCAACCTCAACTAAACCCTATTCAAATACCATTACACCTAAAACTACATCTCCATATTAAAAAAGGAGTAATCGAGATGAAAAAGGTAAAAATAAAGTGTTTGAAATGTCTAATAAACAATGATTCAGATGTAAAGGATATGGGCACTTTGCTAGAGAATGTCCTAACCAAAGAGCTTTAACTTGAGTGAAATAGAAGACATGGAACCATATAGTGATGATGAGAATCTATAAATTTAATCTCCTAATGAAATTTTAACCATGGGTGAAGAAAAAGGATACCCATGTTTTGTGCTTTAAAGAGTGTTACAGATTCAACCTAATGTGACACCTACTCAAAGAGAGAAAATTTTTAAGACTAAGTGTAAAATAGGTGATATGGTTTGTAGACTCATTATCGATAGTGATTCATGTACAAATGTTGCCAGTGAAGCAATGGTTAAGAAGCTTGGTTTAGAGACTACTAATCATCCTAAACCCTATTATTTACAATGGTTAAAAAAAGATAAATGATCTAAAGTAAACAAAAGAACCCTAATCACATTTTGCATTAGAGACAACTATGATGAAGTTTTATGTAATGTTTTTCCTATTGATGCTTGTGGTTTACTTTTAGGAATACCATGGTAATATGATAGAAAAGCAACTCATGATGGAGTAACTAATGAATATGTGGTGAAAAGGGAAAACAATTGTATAGATTGACACCTTCTCCTTGTGATCATACGCCTTTGAGTGATGATAAAAAGAGATTATTTTTACATGAAAAGACTATGGAAAAATGCATAGAAGAAGAAGTAATTTGCTATGCTTTAGTTGTTAAAGATTCTAAACTTGGGGAGCAACAAATTGAAAATCCTAATCTAACTAAGCTGCTTGATAAATATCATGATGTATTTCCTAATGATTTACCTCCTAGATTACCACATAAAAGAGGTATAGAACATGCTATTGATCTTATTCCTGGAATTCCTCTTCCAAATAAACTGCTTATAGATGTAATCCAGAGGAAGCTAAGGAATTACAAAAACAAATCCAGGAGCTTATGGATAAAGGATTTGTGAGAGAAAGTATGAGTCCTTGTAGTGTTCGTGCTTTACTAGAGCCTAAAAAAGATGGTACTTGGTGTATGTGTATAGATTTAAGGGCAGTGAATAACATTACTATCAAATATCGTTTTCCTATGCCTAGGTTAGATGATATGCTAGATGAACTTTGTGGAGCACAAGTATTTTACAAAATTGATTTAAGAAGTGGTTATCATCAACTAAGGATTAGAGATGGAGATAAGTGGAAAACTACTTTTAAAACTAAATATGGTCTCTATGAATGGATGGTTATGTCTTTTGGGCTATGCAATGCACCTAGCTCATTCATGAGACTTATGAATGAAGTTCTCTGACCTTTCCTTGGTGATTTTATTGTTGTATATTTGGATGATATTCTTGTTTATAGTAAAAGTGGGCATGATCACCTTATGCATTTGAGAAAATTGTTTGATAAGCTAAGGGAAGCTAAACTTTATGGAAAACTTGAGAAATGTGACTTTATGCTTCCAAGTGCAGTTTTCCTAGGCTATATTGTTAGTGGCGAGGGAATTAAAGTGGATCCTAATAAGATTATAGCTATAAAAGAATGGTCTATCCCTAAAAATGTTCATGATGTGAGAATTTTTCATGGGTTAGTTAGTTTTTATAGAAGATTCATTAAGGATTTTTCTACTATAGCTGCACCTATTACACAACTCATGAAAAAAGGTGAATTTTATTGGGGACAAGAAGCTACTCAAGCCTTTGAGACCCTCAAGACTAAACTTTGTAATGCCCCTGTTCTATCTCTACCCAAATTTGTCTTTCTTTTTGAAGTAACTTGTGATACTAGTGGAGTTGGGATAGGAGGTGCCCTCTCACATGAAAAATAAACCTATAGCATTCTTCTCCAAAAAGTTGAATGGTGCCAAACTTAACTATTCAACTTATGACAAGGAATTCTTTGCCATTATACGAAGTCTAGAGATATGGAGTCATTATCCGAGACCAAAACCCTTTGTGTTACACTCAGATCATGAGAGTTTAAAATACTTACATGGTCAAAATAAAGTTAATCCGAGACATGCAAAGTGGGTGAGTTTCTTACAATCTTTTATGTTCTCTGTCAAATATTTAGATGGAAAAGAAAATGTAGTAGCCGATGCTCTTTCTCGTAGATCTACATTACTAGTTATGATGGATGCCAAAATCTTAGGTTTTGAAATGTTTAATGAATTGTATCCTAAAGATGAAGATTTTAAGAATATATTCAATGCATGTAAAGAAAGTGGATACCAAGGTAATTATGTCATATAAGATGGATTTTTTTTAGACTAAATAAACTTTGTATTCCTAGATCTAGTATTCGAGACTTATTGATTAAAGAAATACATGAAGGTAGCATTGCGGGACATTTTGGTATAGATAAGACTATGGAATTATTACAAGAAAATTTTTATTGGCCACAAATGGTTAAACATGTACAAGCAATGATAAGTAGATGTTATACATGTCAAAAATGTAAGAGTTACTTTCATAAAGTCTTATACACACCTTTACCAGTTCCTGATAAACCATGGGAAGGAGTTAGTATGGACTTGATTCTAGGGTTACCAAGAACACAACCCGGTAAAGATTCTATTCTTGTGGTAGTAGATAGATTTTCTAAAATGACTCATTTTATTCCATGTAATAAAACCGATGATGCATGTTGCTGATTTGTATTTTCGAGAAATTTTTAAACTTCATGGTGTGCCTAAAAGTATTGTCTCAGATCAGGATTTCAAGTTATGAGTTATTTTTGGAAAAATTTGTGGCATATTCTTGGTATTAAATTTTTATTTAGCACTTCACACCATCCACAAACCGATGGTCAAATTGAGGTAACAAATTGAACTCTTGGTACATTATTAAGAGGTTTGGTTAATAAAAATACTAAGGATTGGGATGTTAAGTTAGCTCATGCAGAGTTTTCTTACAATCAAAGTCCGTCAAGTACTACTCAAGCTAGCCCGTTTGAGGTGGTTTATGGAGTGAATCCACACATGCCAATCAATATGGTTCCTTTCAAGAAAGGTGAATTACAAAATTATGAAGCTGAGGACAGAGTCAAATTTTTTCAAAAACTTCACCAGAAAATAAAGACCAATATTGAAAAAGCTAATGTTAAATATAAATATCAAGCAAATAAGTATAGAACCCCACATGTATTTTCTCCTGGTAACTTAGTTTGGTTACATTTGCATAAAGAAAGATTTCCTAATTTACGTAAAAATAAACTAATGCCAAGAGCTGATGGACCTTTTCAAATACTAAGGAAATTTAGGGATAATGCTTATGAACTTAAACTTCCAGATCATTATGGTGAAATTTCAAGAACTTTTAATATTGGTGATTTGTCTTCTTATTATACTGATGATACTTTGAGGAAAAATTCTTCTCAACTTGGGGAGAATGATGCAGGTGCATATGATGTATCTTATATTCCTAATGATTCTTAAGGTAAGGAATAATTAGCATTCTTAATAATGGAGCCAATCATTTTAAATGTTCTTGATAATATTTCTATGCTTGATATTGAAAACGATTCAAGATATTCTTGTAGGTATATTACGTATTTGTAAGGTGAAGAAGTTAATGCACAAAAAGAGACATAAAGTGTACAAGTATTCAAAGTATGCAAGGCTATAGCATACATTGGATTCCACTACAACAAGATATAGTGATGTTATCATTAATTATATTAAGCTTGTTGTAAACCCTAAGTATATTTTATGTAAGCTAGGGTTTTGTTGTAATTTTATGTATATACCATAGTTGATTGTGTGGCTTTGTAATGCTATTCATTAATATCATTTAAATGATGATATTATGAGTAAGATTAGGTATTATATAGGCTTAATTCAAGTAAGTTAAAGTAGCTTGGATTAAGAGGAGAAACTGGCTGGTTTAAGGCCTTAAAGTCGACTCCCTCCCCTATATATACTTAAGTCTTGTACACGCATGGATATGAAATGATAAGCTGAATAATATAATTTTTGAACACCAAATCCTCAAACATAGCTCGCATTTTTTTCTCCCTTTTGGAGTCCTATCTAGATTGAAGAAGTGCCCGGGGTTACTCTTCATTTTAGACCTTCGAATGTGCTTCAAACATTCAAAGGAATCCTATCACCACATCTGCAAACAAGTTGAGTTTAATCTACATTAAGCCGAACCAATTCTCTTCAACTTCAACCTGGAATCGATTGAAACAATATTTGATAGATCCTATGCTTCTTCCTCCACTTTGATTCACATCACCTACTGCCTTTATTTTTTTTTGATGAGAAGCAGTCTCACAAAATTCCCAACTTGATGTCCTTGGTTCTCCCATTTCCTAACTCGGTTTTTCAACTTTATTTCATTTTTTCCCTTTCCAAAAGTTCCTTCAACACTTTCCAACTGATCCCCTTTATTTTCATACATAAAATCACAACGTTTCCCTTATCTTCCCTCATGTGTGCCTAGCTTTGCTTAGAAGTGCTGGTTGAGTTGCTAACTTCCAACACCTCTAGTAGCTTTTTTTTTTCTCCTGTATTTTCCTTTAACTTTGTTGTGTTGTATTTCTTGCATTGAATACTCTACAAACATACCAATTTTCATAAAAAAATAAGCCTTTATTCTTCATTTTTTTCCTCAATTTTCACTTGCTGACCATAACCTGTGGTTGCTATTGTTGCGTGATTTGCTGCAACATCTATGTCGTGACTTGTTGCTGCAACTATTGATTCTAATTTGACTTTTCCTCTTCCTTTTATCTTAAATTTAACCTCCTAAATATTAACCTCTATTACCATTGAACTCTTCTCTTGCATTGTTAATTTTCTTTCCTACTTTTGCATACAAATTGCCACGCACAATCTCCATTTCCTTTATTCCTCTCTATTGTACATGTTGCTGATGCTCATCTCACCACCCTTCCACTTTATTTTACTTGTTCTTTTTTTCCATTCAACCCATATAAGAACCCCTTCTGTCCCTCTTACTTTTTGTTCCTTGTTATGGAGGAGTTGGTTGGTTGCGGTGGCCAATTTTGGTTGTTTCCGCTGTACAAAAATCAATCCATTCTCTTTAACTTGGTTCCTTGCTTCTACTCCCTTGTATTTCTCTTTAATTTCTTCTTCTTTTTTATTAGTATTATTCCTAAAATCTTTTTTCTTAATATTTATAGGCGATCAAGATGTGGTAGAAGAAGGAAGTGGTTAGGACTATTATTTTCTCTTGTTATAAGATTAGAATTTAAGTAAGCTTTGATTACTCTCTTAGCATATAAATTGTGTTTTGAAATTTGTCTATTTTTTAGTATAATATGTGCATGTAATAAATTATGATAACCTTATTGTGCATGCTATTTTATGTTCTACCATGATTTTTTCTTATGTTTTAGCATGATTTTATCTTCTTTTCCTATATTCACGATTCACATATTTTTATCATTTTATATGAATATAGCTTAAGTAGAGAAAATGCTAGATTATTATGGTTATATACATGTACAATGATAAATTTTTATATTTTTGTATAACATGATTAATACTTGTGTTACCGTGTTATCTTAGACTATTATGGAAATAAGCATGAATGGTTAATTATTGGACATTTTTGCCGTGTGGTGGTGTAACACCCCCAAAAATTACAGTTAAAAATTTTCGTTTAATTAAAACAAACACGAGCATGGGGGTGCTACCACCGTGATCAACACAAGTCTAGCCCCCACCTAGTCTCGCACCAACCACAAGGCTAAGAAATAATTTTCACAAATCATTAAACTAATTAAGATAAGGAATTGTAAAAATCCAAAGTATCTATAATAAAGAGAAGTTAGAGTGCGAAATAAAAGCGTTAATATAGGATTAAAAGCGGATACAAAGTTAATCCCTCGAGGGGGAAGAGTGATACAATGGTATCAAGAAAATCATAAATACTCTTGGCATCTCTAGCAAATCTTCAAGCTCAAAACTCACTTTTAGGCTTTCTTCTCTAATTCTCAGGTTATGGATAAAATCATAAAACAGGATGGATCCTATAGTGTCAAGAAAATGTATGATCTCACTAGGAACTATGGGGAAAAAGTTTGGTGGTGGCCTATGCCTTGCTATGGCTTGGCAGCCCCCAAACACCAATTTATTACCTGACTTGTTATCCAAAACAGGTTGATGACCAAGGTGAGATTGAAACACTTGAATCTTATTGAAGATATTGAATGCATTCATTGCAGGACAAGACAGGAGGAGGACATCAAACATCTTATGTTTAACTGCCCTTATAGCCAAGAAATTTGGATGAAAATTAGAAACTCCTTTAACATAAGGGATCAACTCAATCATGGGAGTTAGAACTTAGAATCTTAGCTAAAAACTCAAATTAGTGCAAGAGGAAGAAGGACATACTCAGAGCACTTTTTGTTACTTTCACAGGCTTGGTTTGGCAAGAAATAAATGCTAGAATATTTAGAAATAATTCTTGACACTCTCATGTACTCCTTAAGAACATTTGTTTTGTGGTTTCAAGTAGGATTTTTGCTTCTCATTGTGACAATAAGTATGACGAATGGAAATATTGTATAGATTCCTTGGTGGTCTAATCTAGTTTGTACATACATCCATTTTTGGTAGTAATAAAATTACTTACTTACCAAAAAAATTGAAAAATGTAGAGAGTCCGACCGGCACTTGCTCTCGGCCCTAAGCAAGGTCCAACGGTCATCATACAGTCCCACCCGACACATCGAGTGCCTCATAGGCATCGAACATGATGTCTCCTACTTGCACAAACTCAGAAGGGACCTCTGCTCGTGGGAATGAGTAGCACCCATAAAACGGGTGATTAGTACGCTACGTACTAAGCAAGGTAACCATATGGGCAAGGCCATGCAAGAACAATAGACAAGTAAGGCATACAATGCATAAGTCAGGTTCACAGCATCAACCCAGGCATAGACTAATATTTCTTTCTTACACATTTCTCATATTAATTCTGCGTGAGTATGGGGACCCCACTATTATAGCCGGTGGAACAAAAACATTCCACAGGGTAAAATGCACTAGGCCACTATTATAGCCAGTGGAACAAAAACATTCCATAGAGTAAAATGCACTGGGCCACTATTATAGCCGGTGGACCGGAATATTATCCTCACCGGCCCCAACTCACGTGATGTTCCACTATAAATAATTAGTATTTTTTCATGACCTATTACCATGTAAAGTTCGGATATTGAGCTTGGAATCCCCCACTATTATAGCTGGTGGACCAGAAACACTCCATAAAGTAGCACACACCTAACCACTATTATAGCCGGTGGACTCGAAAAATATCCTCTCTGGGCCCGTCTCGATAATCTTTCACTTTAAGTACTTAGTGTTTTATTCTTGTCTTATTCCACACATAATCCATATTAGACATGAATGACCCACTAAAATTCCTATGCTCACCATTTTATTCTCAGTTCTCCCAAAAGCCTTATCCTATATTTTGGGACCTTCACCCCTCCTATCACTCCAAGAATTCCTCCCCATTTTTTTCCACTCACCATAAGAAACCAAACTATTTTGCACATGGTTTAAGACTCACTTCCCTTGTCTTTGCTTCGACTCTTCTTTGCCCTCTGGGGTTTCCCTCTAAAACTCTAATCTAGCCTATGTGGCCTTACTTCCCCTCATCCTACACAACCCATACTCTTCTTTGCTACCAATACCATCACTCCCCTCAATCCACACCTGACATCACAACCTTGCTACCCATCTTCCACACGTGAACATGAGAACCCTACTCCACTCCCAAACCCTAGTACTCCTCCTTTCTTTTATGTCACCCCTTAACTTCCAAACACCATTTCTCACTTGGTTCACCTTTCCTCCATGTGGCACCCCTTTCATTCTTTATTCCCCATCTCAAACATTTCTATTAGTTTTCCCTACCTTGTACACTTCTCTCACTTAGAGTTTCTTCCTAAATCCTAGTTAATTCTCCTATGTATCCTTATACCAACCCACGTACTACTTTTTACATATGAACTCCAATCACCCTAATAATATAACACCCCCAAAAAATCACAGTTAAAAATTTTCGTTTAATTAAAACAAACACGAGCATAGGGGTGATACCACCATGATCAACACAAGCCTGACCCCTAATTAGTCTCATACCAACCACAAGGCTAAGGAATAATTTTCACAATCATTAAACTAATTAAGACATAGAATTGTAAAAATCCAAAATGCTCATAATAAAGAAAATTCAGAGTGCGAAATTAAAGCGTTAATATGGAATAAAAACTGGATACAAAGTCATGCCCCCGAGGGGAAAAGTGATACAAGGATAAATTAAAACTAGAAAATGTAGGGAGTCCAGTTAGCACTCACTCTCAATCCCAAGTAAAGTCTAACGATCATCACACATCCCCACCTAACGCACCCAGTACGTTATAGGCATCGAACATAGTACCTCCTACCTGCACAATCTCAAAAGGGGCCTCTGCTCGTGGGAATGAATAACACCCATGAAACAGGTGGTCAATACGCTACGTATTGATCAAGGTAACCATATGGGTAAGGCCATGCAAGATAATAGAAAAGTAAGGCATGTAATGCATAATTCAGGTTCATATCATCAATCCAGACTTAGACTAATATTTTTGTCTTACACATTCCTCATTTTAATTCTGCATGAGTACGAGGACTACACTATTATAGCTGGTGGACTGGAAATACTCTACAGGGCAAAACACACCTGACCACTATTATAGCCGGTGGACTAAAAAATCAACCTCACTGGCCCCGACTCACGTGGTGTTCTACTATAAGTAATTAGTATCTTTCCATGTCTTATTACCATGTAAAGTTTGGTTTATCAAGCCCGAAATCCCCCACTATTATAGTTGGTGGACCTGAAACACTCCACAAGGTAGAATACACTTGACCACTATTATAGCTGGTGAGCCGGATATCACTCCACAAGGAAAAATGCATCTAACTACTATTATAGCCAGTGGATTGAAAAAATATCCTCACTGGCCCCTAGCTCAATAATCTTTCACTTTAAGTGTTTAGCATTTTATTTGTATCTTATTCCACACACAACCTGACTAGACATGCATAACCCACTAAACTTCCCATGCTCACCCTTTTATTCTTAGCTTCCCGAAAACCCTATCACATATCTTGGGACTTTTACACCCTCTAGTACATCTAGACATCCTTTCCCCCTTTTTCCTTATGACCATGAATACCCAACTCCTATGTGCATGGGTTGAGGCCCACTTTGATCTACCTATTAGCTAATGAAAGGGGAAGCTTTTCAGTTAATAGTCGAGCTTATGTAGAATGGTGTTTCTCATATCTCTGAGTCAACTCACTATCGCTCTCTAGGGTTTTCCCCAAGAAATCCTAATTTGGCCTATATGGCCCAACCTTCCTCTATCTCACACAACCCATGCTTTCTTTGCTCCGAACTCATCACCTCACTTGATGCATCCCCAAGCATCCCACTTTACTTCCCATTTCGCACACATGGCCACAAAATCCTAGTTGGTCATCTCAAAACCCTAGCACCTCTCTTTCCTCATATAATGTTATCCCTTCATCACTCTCATTTACCATCCCCTCTTCCACATGACACACATCCAACACGACCCATGACCTCAAGACTTCCTCCCCATCTTTTCCCACTCACCATGAGAATCCCAAACTCTTCTACACGTGGTTCAAGGTTCACTCCTCATGGCTTTGGCTCAACTCCTCTTTACTCTCTAAGGTTTCCCTCTGAAACCTTAATTTGGCCTATGTGGCCTCACTTCGCCTGATCCTACACAACCCATACTCTCCTTTGTTACCAAAACCATCACTTCCCTCAAACCACACCTGACATCAAAACCTCACTATCCAACTCCCACACGTGATCATAAAAATCCTAGTTTGCTCCCCGAAACCCTAGTACTTCTCCTTTTCTTTATGTCACCCCTTCAACACTCAAACACCCTTTCTCACTTGGCTCACCTTTACTCCATGTGGCACCCCTTTCATTCTTTATTTCCTATTCTAACTATTTCCATTAGTTTTCCCTTTCTTGCACACTTGTCTCACTTAGGGTTTTCTCCCAAAACCCTAGTCAAGTCCCCCATGCATCCTTACACCAACCCACGTACTAATTTTCACATATGGACTCCAATCACCCCCAACAACTCTTCCCTCACCTTACTTAACCCACAAGTCAACTTTTTCCATGTAAAGGTAATCCCCAGGCAAAGGCTAACCATCCCATGCAAATCCTAGTCTCTCCATGCAAGATTCACTTCACTCTCTTATTTTATCCATATTACCCTTTTATTGGTCCACCTATAAGTCATGAGGTAATTAGGTCATTCTCACTTCTCTCTAATTAAATCACTTCCTTTACCCCTTTCATATTTCCATCACCACACCATATCTTTAAAGCCTTTTAGCATGCATGTAACACCCCAAAATTCACTATTTTTTTAAAAAATGGAAGCAATTAAATTAAAAACCTATGAATTTTGGGGATATTACCGCCACGCATAGTACCATACCGATTCATTCTGACCGTTCCAGTACCAAGTGCTAAGGCTAAAAGGATATTTGATATACTTAAATTAATACCTCAACCAAGAGTTCATAAGAAGAAACAGAAGGATCATAATATAAAAATCAGAGTACGCGTAAAAGAATCATAAATCAGAGTGCATGGTCAAAAATTCAAAAAAGAGAAATAAAGTTTACAACCAATAAAAGTTTCATATAGAATACGCATTACGAATTAATGAATCATAAAAGGGTAAATCTGATACAAAAGAAATAACAGGAGGAAATAAAATAACATGAAGAGTGAATCCGGCTATACCACTCTCGGATTTTGAGCCAAACACATGCTCAACACTCAGCCCCGCCTGATGCCTCATGAACATCAAATGCATTGAAAACCGCATTGCCCACCTGCACAAAGTCAGGTAAATATACGAAGGTCCATTGATAGTCTGGATTAGTTACTTACTTAATCTCTTGTCAGAACTCATTTCACACCATGCATTTTATTAAATCCATGCGAGTACAGGAACCCTACTATTATAGCTGGTGGACTGGAAATGCATAGGGCACAAAGCACCTGATCACTATTATTTGCCAGTGGATTGGTCTCGCATAGGGTAAAAAGCTCCATACCACTATTATTCACCGGTGGATTGGTCTGGACCTGACTCTCATGTTGTTTCACTATAATTACTTAGTGTCTTTCCCATGTTTTAGCACAAATATGTTCAATTTGTTGAGCACAGAATCCCCCACTATTATAGCCAGTGGACCAGAAACACATAGAGCATAAAGCTCCTGACCACTATTGTTTGCCGGTAGACTAGTCTGGGCTCGACTCAACAATCTTCTTTAAATGATTAATGTCTTACAATGTCTTATTTAAAAGATTTACCCTAGACATGCATGACTCACTCCCTCTACACTTATCCTCCAACTGTCCCGTACCATATCATGAGAACCCTGCACCTCCTAACTTGCCCCAATAACCTTTCCTCCACACTCTAACTCACACTAGAAGTCCAACTCTAATGTATGTGGTCAAGGACCACTACTATATACCTCCAAGTCCACTCATTACCTTACTCTAGGGTTTTCTCCAGAAACCCTAATTTAGGACTAAGTGGCCCATCCTACTCCACCTCACACAACCCAAATCATTTTAACACTCCACACATCACAACTCATAGATTCCACCCTCATCATCACACTTTAATCCCCAAGTACACGTGCTACCACGAAAGCCCTAAGTAGCCAAACCAAACCCTAACTGTCCACACCAAACCCTAGCTCAGTCTCTTACGTAACCTTATACGGTCCCACGTACTATTTTTCATTCAAAGCATTCCAACACCCAAACAACACTTCCATTACCTTCCTCACACCCCAAATTAACTTTCTATACGTAAATTTCACTCCCATGTAAACTTTATACCTCCCATGCAACCTTTCAAACTTTTCATGCAAAACTCTAAAATTCCCACGTGAAACCCTAGATCCACCCATGCAAACCCTAGATTCATCCATACAAAACCCTAGATTCCTCCATGCAAAACCCTAGATTCCTCCATATAAACCCTGGATTCCTCCATGCACAACCATAGATTCTCCCATGCAAAACCCTAGATTACTTCATTTTACTTTCACCCCCTATTATTCTTCCACTAATGGATAATTAACATATTTAGGTAAACTCACATCCCATGGTCAACTTATTTCCCTTTGGTCAACTTACTCCCTTTTAGTCAACTTATTTCCCCATTTTCCCTTTTCAACCTTTCCCCCACATTAAATATCCTCACATACATGTCTAAAGGATCACAACACATTATATCACATTCCACAATATTTCATCACATATACACAATATACATGTCATATGTACACATATAAACATACCTCAACTCCATGCCATACTACACAAGAAATAATTATAATGATAAGCATAAGATACAATACAAATCATGATACATGGCATACAAGGCACATAAGGCACATAACACACATAAGGCCTTAGTTACACCCTTACCTAAAATGACACCGGTCTTGGAGCACACTCCTACACTTCCTTAGGGCTTTGATTGGTCTCACCTATATGAGGGAAAAGCTAAATATTAGATTCCCTCCTACCAAAAATAATATTATTTACTAATTTATTCTAATACTAGGTTTTGATAAAATAATATCATATTAATAATAATGACATTAACTAATTACAAATTTTGCTAAAGATATAATAAATAATAGTAATATTGTAAAAGTTGATAATATAAGGTTTGAATACTTTACCCTAATAATAATAATAATGATACTAAAAATAATAATAATGATAATAATAATAATAATAATAATAATAATAATAATAATAATAATAATAGTAATAGTAATAGTTATAATAATAATATGGTTTGAAATAAATGGTTGAATAAGGGCTTCAACCCTTCATCAAAATAATAATAATAATAATAATAATAATAGTAATAATAATAATGATAAAAACCATAATAATGTTGCAAAATAATAATAATCATAATAGTACTAATAGTAATGATAATAATTGAAGATAAAATGAAGTAGGGTTTTGACCCTACTGTGAATAAATAATAAAACTAATAATAATAATAATAATAATACTAGTAATAATAATAATAAATACTAATGGTGGTGGTGGTGGTGGTGGTAGTAGTAGTAGTAGTAGTAATAATAATAATAATAATAATAATAATAATAATAAGACATGATATTAATAATACTACTACTAAAATTTGAAATAGACATAATAGGGTCTCAACCCTATATAGAATAATAATAGTAGTAGTAGTAGTAGTAGTAGTAGTCACATAATAATAATAATAATAATAATAATAATAATAGCAACAATATTAATAATACTATAACCAAAACAAAAATAGAATAGGGTTTAGCCTTTAACATTAGTAGTAATGATGATGATGATGATGATGATGATGATAACAACAACAACAATAACAACAACAACAACAACAACAACAACAACAACAACAACAATAATAATAATAATATATTCAAATAATTTAAAAAATAAGAAAATTAAATATTTAAAGCTTATATAAATAGTAAAAAAGGGTTGTGAGGGTCTAGGGTTCCACCTTGAGTTGATGGTGACAGGCGGCACCGACGGTGGCTTGAAAAAGAGAAGAAAATAGGAAAAGTGGGATGTTGGGAAAAGGAGAGGTAGAATGAAGGTGGAAGTTGGGGTGTTTAGGGTTACCTAGGTGGAGAGGAGTATAATGAAGGTGGCGGCACACGATGGTGGTGGTGGTGGCCGAAAATGAAAGAAGGAGAGAAATAGAGGAGAAGGGGAAGAAATAGGAAAAGAAAGGTAGAGGGAGATAGAGGGAAGTTTGCAGAGGCTTTTAGAAGGTGAAAGGGGCAGCATCAGCGGTAGAATTGGTGGCAGACGGTGGTACGAAGGGTGGTAGGGGTGGAGGAGTGGTTGATTGAGAAGGAAACTTTTCACGGCCGAGGTGGCTTGTGTAGGGTAAATTAAGGGGTAAGAGAGGTGTAGTTAGTTAGAGGGCGGTGCAGGGAGTACTTGGGTGGGCAGAGTGGGCGGTGGCGTTGGCCGACGGTGGCAGTAACAATTTCTGAAATGGCGGTGGCACACAAGGGGAAGTTTTTTGGGTTTTAAGGAAAGGCTTGATTCCAAATCGGGTAGGAGGTTTTTTTAGGGCTTAAAGGAGAGGATAAGGTCAGGGGAACGACGAGGGAATAGGGAAGGTTGGTTAGGATTCAACTGCGGCAACGGAGGCCGGCAAAATTCAAAATGGGGCAGGGGTGATTGGCTGGCCAGGGAGGAGGGAAAATCGCGTGAGAAGAAAGGAGATTGATTGGGTTAAAATGGCTATTGAATCGGCAAGGGAGAGAGGGGAAAATGGTCGGTTAAATCGGACGTGGCTGACGACGATATTTTCGGATAGTTGTAGGTCGATGGGGGAAGGGAGAAGGAAGAAGAAGAAGAAGAAGAAGAAGAAGAAGAAGAAGAAGAAGAAGAAGAAGAAGGTGGGGGTGCGTGGATCGGGCGGTCGGGAAGAAAAGAAGGGAGAGACGATCGGTCGAGAGAAGAGAACAAAAATAAAACGATGCGTTCCATCCTTGGACCTCGTTGAAGGAAGAAAAAGGGAAGAGGGGCTTAGGTCGTTAGGCTGGCCCAGGTGGGAGGGGGGAAGGTAAGAAAAAGAAAATAAGGAAGAAAAAGAAGGAAAAAGGAAAGAAAAGGAAAAAGGAAAGAAAAGGAAAAAGGAAAAAAGGGAAAAAGAAAAAAGAGGTGAATTGGGGTTAATTAAATTAATTTAGATATTTGGAATATTTAAAAATAATAATATTTAAAAAAAATATTTAATTATATTTTTAGGCTAAATTAGGATTTTGAAAGATTTCTCATAAATTCTATTTTAATTAGCAAAATACCCAAAATATTCTAATAAAAATATTTATTATTTTCTTCTTTATTTTCCCTAATTAATTCCTTTTTATTTCAATAAAAATAATTTATTTAATTTATTTCCATAATAAATCCTTAATTAGCTATAATTCTTAAATTTAGGATTTTCGGGGCATTTCAATGTATATCCTAAAGGGTCATATTACATAAGCACCACAAGGCACAACCTACATACCATTTTACACATACCATAAGGAGAACACATATACTTACCTTAGCTCGTTAAGTAGTCATAATCACATAAGGTACACAAACATATCATCACACACACCATACAAAGCACATAGTACACACATTAGTCCTTAACCACATCTTTACCTAAAACGAAATCGGTCTTGGAGCACGCTCCTACGCTTCCTTAGGGTTTGAAATTGGTTCACTTATAAGAGGAAAATACCGGGGTTAACTTCCCTCTTACCAACATTATCATTATTTAGTAGCAGTAGCAGTAGCAGTAGTAGTAGCAGTAGTAGTAGTAGTAGTAATGATGATGATACTACTACTACTACTACTACTACTACTACTACTACTACTACTACTACTACTACTACTACTACTACTACCACTACTACTACTACCACTACCACCACCTACTGGGGGTTGGAGAGGTGGCCTTTTAAGGCTAGAAGAGAGAGAGTAAGATGGTGGATTCTCTGGGTTAAGAGGGCTGGATTGGTGGCGGCGACACAACAATGGTGGCGGCGCAGGTGGTGGTGGTTGTGGGCGCCGAAGATGGTAGAGAAGGAGGGAGGATGAAGGAGAGGAGAAAGGGAGAAAGGAAGGTAGGGGGAGGTAGGGGAGGCTTTGCTAAGTGGATTGGGTGGTAGGATAGGCGGTGATTGCGGTGGAGGAGGAGGTGCACAACAGAGAGAGGGGTGATAATGGGTGTAAAGTGACAGATCGAGCAACCAACTTTGCACGATTGGGGTGGTGAGTGGTATGGTTTGGTGGGGGTTATGCAGGGAAGAGTTTGGGTGGTGTTTTGGGCGGCGGTGTTGTGCGGTGGCTGCCAGGGCGGCGTTTGAAGCTACGGTGGTGCAAGTGGGCTGAATTTTCTAGGCAGGGGAAAAAGGCCAAATGAGATCGGTAGGGGGTATTTATAGGCCACTGAAGGGAGGATAAGAAAAAGGGGGAAGAGGACAAGGGGGTAGGTGAGGCAGGGCTCACCGGCCTACAGTTGTTGGCCTGTACGAGCTTGCAATTTTGTAGGTGCAGGTTCAGTCGGGGAGGAGAAAAGGAAAGGAAGGGGGCACACGTGAGAGAGGGTACAGGTAGGTTGGGGCTGGAAAGGGAAAGGAAAAGGATGGGGGGGAGAGAGAAGGTGCAGGTCGGCAGGAGGAAGGATGACAACAGTTGCAGGCTGACCTATAGCTTGGGGATAGGGGAGAAGGGAGGAAGAAGAAGATAAGCGGGCCTACCATTCTGGGGGAAAAGAAAAGAAAGAAAAGGGAGGGGATGAATCGGTCGGAGAGGGGGAGAAAAAAAAGAATGGTGGGCTGGGCCACATGGGGGAGAGAAAGTTGGGCCGTGAGGGGGGAAAGCCCAATTGGGGGAGGAAGAAGGAAAAAAGAAAAGGAGAAAGGAGAAAAAGAGGAAAGAAAAAGGAAAAAGGAAGGAAAAAGGGAAAAAGGAGAAAGTAACAAAGGAAAAATATGTTGGTTGGGTTTTTTAGAATATTTTGGTATTTTTAAATATTTAAAAATAATAAAAATTATTAAAATAATAATTAAATTCTATTTTATATTAATTTAGGATATTTTGGGTAATTTTTCTTAAATTCTATTTTAATTAGCAAAATAGCCTAATCTTCCCTAATTAAATTCTTTATTATTTTCCTCCTTTTATGTCTTAAGTACTCCCATTATTTTATTAAAATAGTATTTTTAATTAATTTTCCTAATAAATTCCTATTTTATATTAATTTCTTAAATTAGGGTCTTGGGATATTTCAAACAACTCTTCCCTTACTTTACTTAACCCTCAAGTTAACTTTTTCCACGTAAAGGTCATTCCTATGCAAAAGCTAACCGTTTCGTGCAAATTCTAGACTCCCCATGCAAGATTTATTTCACTCTATTATTTTATTCATATTATCCTTTTATTATCCACCCATAAGTCATGAGATATTTAAGGCATCCTTACCACCCTCTAGTTAACTCACTTCCTTACTCTTTTTCATTTCTCTCACAACCACATCACACTATTTAAGGCTTTCTATCATGCATGTAACAATACCATATTACGCATGTCATAAAACACATGTAACTTACCTTAGCTCTGTGCTTAGCAAGCTACACTACAAGAGCATAATCCATAACATATAAGGTACACATATATAACCAACACATATTACACATATTAGGCCTTGACCATATCCTTATATAAAACGACACCGGACTTGGAGTACGCTCTTATGCCTCCTTAGGGTTCGGACTTGGTTCACCTATAAGAGGGAAAATACTAGGGTTAACTTCCCTCTTATCAACATTTTTATTATTTCCTACTTAACTTTATTATAACCTAGTATTAGGGATAATAATGATAATAGTAGCTTTATTAGTAAAAATAAGGATATTATCCTTAAAATGGTTAATTATGCTATTATTAGCTAAAATAGGTTTAGGTAGTTATATTAGTCAATGAAAATATATTATTAACAATATTAGAAATAATAATGATAATAAATTTAATAATAATTATAATAATGATAATGATAATGATAATGATAATAACAATAATAATAGTTCAAATAATAATGATAATAATAATAATAGTAATGATAGTGATAATAATAATAATAATAATAGTTTGAATAATAATAATAATAATAGTAATGACAGTCGGGGATGCATCTGAAGTGGTAGTGGCACAAATACGCAGGAGAATTTTGGGTAGGTTAAAGAGGCAAAATGGGATTGGTAGGGGGTATTTATAGGCCATTGGAGGGAGGATAAGACAAAGAGGGAAGAGGAGAAGGG